>JARHVA010000505.1:2287500-2887500 GCA_037957365.1 Torreya grandis | reverse complement strand
TTCCACTCATATATGTGTTTTTTTTCATGCTCATGTGAATGATTCTTTATGCATTGCTAGATCACTACAATGATTTCATGGTTCATGTATGTTAAAGTATAATTGAAATAAATGTTTTAAACACAAATTCACCCCCTCATTAGTAATTATTTTTCCAACAATTGGTATCAGAGCTTGTTCCTTTGAAGCAAGCCTAATAGCTTAAAGGAGATCCTAAAATCACAAACATGTCTAGTCATCAAGTACAAGGAGGTTTATAAACCAACAAGGCCCCTCTCTTTAATGGGACTAACTATGAATTTTAGAACATCAAATTAAATACCTATATAAATTCCTTGGGATATGACATATGGAAATTATTTGATGATAGATTCACTCCACCTTCTACACCACCAACTAATGTAGTGGGCAAGAAGGCAAGTGAAAATAACTCTAAGGAAATGAATGCCATCCTATGTGGTCTTTTAGAGGAAAAAATTTTAAAGGTCGTGCACTATGATTTAGCCAAATAAATTTGGGAAAAATTATAAATAATGTATCAAGGAGATACCAAAGTCAAGTTGGCAAAATTATAGACCCATCAAAGGCAATTTGAAAGTCTGAGAATGAAAGCAAGGCATCTTATTTGTTAATAGTAGGTGAAGTGGTAAATGTCATCAGAGGTCTAGGAGAAAAGTTGGAAGAATCAACAGTAGTTAAAAATGTATCAATATCCCTGACATCCAAGTTTGATTCAAAAGTCTCTGCTATGGAGATCATATATCTCAACAAACTACCTATGAATGAGTTTCATGGTATATTTACTACCTATGAAATGAGAACAAGTTGTGGAAGTCCTTTGAAGAAGAAAACTACATTCAAAGCTGATAAAAATCTGTAAGGTAAAAAGTTCAAGGATGATGTTTATACATACATTGATGATGACAAGATACAAGCCATGTTTATTAAAAAACTAAGGAAATGATCAAAAGTAAGTATAAGGGCAAGTTGCCATTTAAGTGTTTTAACTGTGGCAATATTAATCACTTTGAATCTAAGTGATCTAATAAGGATAAGAATGAGCATGATATAGAGCATGATGAACATCATGGTGAGGATAATAAGTTATATAAGCTTGAAAAAATCAAAAAGATCTTCAATAAGTATGAAGGCAAGAAAGGGTCATTAAAAAATAAGAGAATTTTTACTACCAAAGAAGACATTAGCTCCTTTGATATAAGTGATAAAAGTATATTTGATAGTGATGATGACATTGTTGATCATGATAGCAATTAAACTCTATTCATGGCCATAGAAATATATAATGAAGGCTGTTCAAAATGGAAAAGTCTTATAGAAGATGAATAATCAGATGAAGAAGAGGTTGAAGTGAACCATGAGGTAGAATTGGTGAGTGCTCTAAAGGAGTTAAATTTCCAAAGAAGGAAGAATCAAAAACTGAGATCATTTGTTAAAGGTTATGAGGAATAAATCAATCTCTTTGAAGAGAGACTAAGTAACAACACCAATGAACATGAAGAGATCATTAAATAGTTGGAAACTCATATTGAGATTATCATTGCAAGTCTTAAGACTAAGGAGGAATAATTCACCAAGTTTAGAATAAAAATAGAGTCCTTGAAGGCATAATTGGATCATGTAACAATCAAATTAAAGACTTATCATAAATTTGAAAAGAGCACTAAAATTCTTGGTGATATTTTGAATAGTCAAAAGTCTCCACATGATAAGATAGGTATAGGGTTCAAACAAGACCAAAAGGAAAATAAGGAGAGTCAAACCTCAAAGGACAATGGACTATCAAGAAGTGATGGTACTGATAGAGTAAATACCTATGTAGGAATTTTCAAATAAGAGATCTAAATTAAAAATCAACAAGTTAAGAAGAATATAAATCCTTCAAGAAACAACAAAAGTAGAGGTACATCATTCAATAGTCATCAAAATATAATTCCTAGTAGACAAAAAAGGTATGTGAATACTTTTAATGGTTATTGTTTCTCATGAAATCAATATGGACATAGAGTTATGGGTTGTACACATCATGATAGAATAAATTCCTCATCGATGAATAAGATGAATGCTCATTTTAATAGTAGAAGCATAATTATATGCTATAATTGTGATCAGAGAGAACATATATCAATGGATTGAAAGATGAGGCATATGAGGAAGATCAGTCAAGACAAAAAGGTATATAGTCATACCATTGAGAAGTGGATCAAGAAGGTAGACCCTATGGACAAGGTGAAGGAGGAGCAAAAGACTAAAGGAGAAGAATCTATGATAGCTCATACTGCCTTTCACATCCAATATGAATACATGAATTGGTATATAGATAGTGGTTTATCAAACCACATGATAGGGGACAAGATTAAGTTCATTTCATTGAAGAATAATACTACAAAGACAGTGCAATTTGGAGATAACACAACTACCAATATTGTTGGCAAGTGTATCTTGAGTTTGGACAATGGGAAGACCAAGATAGAGAATGTGTTGTATGTGGAATGATTGAAACATAAATTTTTTAGTGTAATTCAAATGTGCAACCAAGGACACACACCGACCTTTCATGATATAGGGTGTGATATAATGAGAGCTAAATTAGGAAGGCTAATGGCTAATGCTCAAAGGATTGAAAACAATTTGTATGTCTTGAATGAGATCAATAAAGAGAGATGATTTATGATCAATATGGATTAATGTTGGCTATGACACAAAAATTTTGGCCACCTAAACTTTGATAATCTAGTTAAGATCATCTTTAAGAAATCTATGAAGAATATGCCTAAAATCACCAAACCTGTGAATACACTTTGTAATGCATGTCAACATAGTAAGCAAACTAGAAGGAGGTTTAAGTTTAAGGATTATTATACTAAAATACATTTAGAGTTAATATACACTTATATTTTTAGACCTAAAAGAATCCAAAGCATTCAAGGAGATAACTATTTCATGTTACTCATAGATGACTACACAAAAATTACCTCAGGTAGCATTCTTGAAATAAAATTTAGAAGCTCTTGATAAGTTCAAAGCATTCAAGGCTATAATTGAGAATTAAAATATTTTAAAGATCAAATTCCTAAGATATGATAGAGGAGAAGAGTTTTAATCTAATGAATTTGATTATTTTTGTGAGGTTCATGGGATATAGAGATAATTCTCAGTAGCTAGGATACCTCAGCAGAATGGGGTAGTGGAAATAAAGAATAGAACAGTTTAAGAAATGGTAAGGGTTATGAAAAATGAATCAAGATTATCTGATGGATACTAAAGATAGGTAGTGACCACTATATTCTACATTTTACATATACGACAAATAAGGATTAATGGTAATAAAACCCCCTATAAACTGTGGAAAGGTAGACCTACTAATGTAGAACATTTTAGAGTGTTTGGAAGACTTAGGTAAGTTTGATTCAAGGTCTGATGAAGTAATATTATGGCGATATTCATCAGTAATCTTATCTTATGGATCCTATAATAAGAGATTGCATAAGATAGTGGAAATCACCAATGTGAAGATTGATGAGACTAGTTCTAAAAAGTCACACTCTCAATTAAAACATGCATAAGAGAATTTGGACTTCAAGAATGAATAATAAATAATAGAGATAGATGAGGAAGAATAAAAAGTTGAAGAAAGACAAGATTGAAAAGCTCCTTCAAGATAGATTTAGAGAGACCATACTAAATCATAAATCATTGACAATAAGGATATAGATATGTAAATAAGAAGAAAGATGGTAAGTAACCTAAATCAATAAAATGTTACTCTATTTTTAAGGTTGAACCTAAAAACCTTGTATAAGTAAGTAAAGACAAATTCTGGATAGGTGTTATGATTGAGGAGTTATAACAAATAGAAAATAATGAGACTTAGGAACTAGTTTCTAGGCCTAACGATAAAGATTTCATTGGCACAAAATGGGTGTTTAGGAACAAATTGAATGAAGATGGAGAAGTCACTAAGAACAAGGATATATTGGTATGAAATGTGCATGTACAATTAGAATGGGTAGACTTTGAGGATAAATTTTATCTAGTATAAATATTGGAGGCTATCAGATTGTTTCTGGTATATGCAGGCTTTAAAGGGTTCAAGGTATATCATATTTATGTCAAATTAGCTTTTCTAAATGGGAACTTGGAAGAGAAGGTGTACATAGAGAAACCTAAGAGATTCTCATTACCAGGTAACAAGGACTATGCATCTAGATTAAAAAAGGCTCTTTGTGGTCTAAATCAAGCTCCTAGATCTTGGTATGCCAGATTGAATAAGTACTTATTGGACCAAGGAGTTGCAGATAATAATCTATACATAAAGATAGAAAATGATAATTAGTTGATAGTGGTTGTATTTGTGGATGACATCATATGTGGTGGAAACATTGAGATTATGACCAAGGCCTTTAAAGATGTGATGAATAAGGAGTTTGAGATTTCTAGGCTAGGAAAACTATCATTCTTCCTTAGGTTACAAATCATTCAATCAAAAAGAGGTATATTCATTTCATAAGCTAAGTACATAAGAGATATGTTGAAGAAATTTGAGATGGAATATTGAAAGGCAATTAACAAACCTATGATCACAAGGTGTAAGTTAAGTAAGGAGGATGAATCTCCATAGGTTCATCAGACATCATATAGGTCAATGATTGGAAGTTTACAATATGTTATTACTTCGAGACCTGATATCATGCAAGTATTAGGTCTTTTGGGAAGATTTCAAGTAGACCCAAAGGAAAATAATTTACAAACAGTTAAAAGGATACTTAGGTATCTCAAGGGGAGTATGGAGTTTGTGTTGTGGCATCCAAGGAACAAGGACTTTAACTTAACAAGCTATATATATGAATATTGGGCAAGGAGTTTAGATCATAGGAAAAGCACTAGTGGAAGAGATTTTTTTGTAGGAGAGTGCCTAGTATCAAGGATAATCAACAAGAAACCATTAGTGTAATTATCAATTTATGAGGATTATTACATTTTAGTAGCTTCATGTTATGCCAAGTCTTAGGGATGAGGCAGACCTTAAAGGACTACGAAGTGGAGTATGATAGTCCTAGTCCTATCTTTTTTGATAATACAAGTGCCATAAGCATATCAAAGAATCCAATCATGGACTCAAAGACCAAGCACATTCCCATCATGTATCATTTCCTAATAGATCATGTAAGTGAATAAAATGTCAAGCTTGAGTATGTATATACTAAGGATCAGATTGTAGATATTCTAACCAAGCCACTTCAAAAGACAACATTTGAACATCTAAGATAGGAATTGGGTGTAATTCCTAACCCTAGCAGTCATTAAGGAATTAAAGTGCTTAGGGGGAGCTAATAAAGTGGTTAATTAGCTCCAATAGTAGGTAGGTAGTGCCAAGAAGGTATGAAAAGACATGAAGATAGGTTGAAGAATGTGGCCAAGGTTGGAAGCATGGTGGATGTTTGTGGAGCTTAAGCAAGAAAATGAAGATGGATATTATCCATCTCTATGAAATCAAGGTGTATTAAGGAAGGTGAGTGGTCTTGTGTATCTAAGTCTTCTTTAAGGAGTTATGCATGGAGATAGGGGGAGCATGTTTGTATGATCCTTCATAGACTCACAATCTTGTGTGTTGAGTTTTTTAGTTACAATAGGTGTGATCCAAGAAGTTTCAGATACCTATTTATCATTAATGTCAAAGGGGGAGAAAGTTAAAAAAAAGGTAGAAATAAGTTGTTGAGAGACATTTTTGAGAGTTATTGACATAAATGTTAAAGGGGGAGATTGTTAAGTATTGTCATTAATATCAAAGGTGCATCTTATGAAGGTTGATGTAAAAGGTGATTAAGGACAGTTGGCAGTGTGTAATGTGACAAGGTGCATGTAAGAGTGTTTTCATGAGAGAAAGAGAAAGAGAAAGAGAAAGAGAAAGAGAAAGAGAAAGAGAAAGAGAAAGAGAAAGAGAGAATTTGAATAAAACTAATGTCTTATGTCTATATGATTGATACATTTATTAATGTCAACATAGAAGGTACATGTCATTAATGTCAAGTGCATAAGAAACATAATCATGACATGATGAGGTATATGCATGGTGAAATAAATGAACACAATCATGTGAAGGTTGTATGGCATTTTTTAATCATGTTATTAAGGTATATAAACTTTCATTAAAGTTGTAAGGTAAGCCTATAGGGGTAGGACCTTCAGTCTAATTCTACATCCAGACCACCCTTAGACCTTACTTGACCTAATGAGGTATGAAAATAAGATTTCAAGGTAAGTATGCACATGAGAGCATGGAAATAGGTGAGATAATTTGTTTTAGGTATGATCACAATTTTTGAGGTCAATATTTGAAGGAAAAGTGCATGAATCATTATTTTAGGCCTTTTTGCGCTCACATAATGAGGTACTCAAACCTAAAAAGCACTTTCAGGCATTTTTTGGCATGTATAACCTCTACATGGGAGTATAAGATATTTAGGAGAGATGGGGAAGGGTCTTAGCTAAAATCTATAGGCATTAGTTTTGGATTCAAGAGGTAGTCCTTTATGAATAATTGTTAACACCAAAATGTGTGTTAAACCTCCCTAAAACCCTAATAAGGACTTGATATGAAATATTTTGTTCAAATAATCTCAAGATGGATTAAAATTCCTAGATAAGATATTGGATAATGTATTCAACTCTCCCAAGTCCCTCTAGGTGGTGGTGGTTAGCCAAATAAGAGAGAGAATGTATAGGTATAGCTAATTTGTCAATAAATTATTGTAGCTCTCAAAAGTTGAATTGGTCAAGAAGAGAAAATGGATGGTAGAAGAATATAGAGACTCATTTTAATTTTCCATGATGTTTTTTGGATAGTTTATAGCCTTTAAGTGCTCTAAATTGGTCATCTAAGTAAGCCAGTCATAGATAAACCTAATGGTGTGGATAATGTAAAAACTCAAGCAGAGATGAAGAGATAGATTTGAGGGTTTGTGCATGATAGATTGATGCAATAAAGTAGATGAAGAATTTATTTTTTGACTTGTAGCTCATGATCATGATTTGGATAATCTTTTAAGGTTAGTGTATGTGCTAAAAAAATTTCTCACAAAATGGCTTATCTGGTTCAGATAAGACTGTGAGACATAAGGTCAAGAAATTTGTTTGCAAGACCAATATTTGACATTAGATCATATGAATTTTATATTTGAGGATGTTCCAGAGATCCCATAGAACCATTTTTAATAATCAAGAGTCATTATAAGTGTATACAAGCGTTGGAGTTCTAAATCTTCATGACTAGTTTTTAGGTGATTTGGCAGTTCTGAGTGAGTTACAAAGATGTTCTTGAGGCCTTATTTCCTAAGTAAAGGTGTTTCAAGCATTTGGTGATGACCCTGAGGTCATGGAAAATATATCTTCATGTTTTATTTATATTTTTTAGGTATCTTAAGAGTTTTTAAGTTTCATTATTGTAAGGCATACTCTTTAGGTACACAAGCCTAATAGGTCAACTTGTCCTAAATAAGCTTTCATGGTATGAACAAAGGATGTAGGTCTAATCAAGCATGAATGAGGTTAGAAGAGTTATTTAGCTAATTTTTTTAATGTTATTTTTATTTTTGTATAAGTCCATTTCATCTAAATAAGATATAGTTATAGCATTAAGAGGGCATACCTAATGCAATTAGGTCTCCATTAGACCTAAAGGAGGAGTAAGGCCTAATTGAGTTGTGGCAAACCAAAAGGGGTTCAAATTGTGATTTAACCATTAAACATGTATTAATACCTATTTTATGGATAGAAAAAGAGGTAAAATGTGTGTATCTAACCAAGTGATGTGTGATTATGCCATAATATATATACAAGGTAGTTTAGGCCTATTTAAAAGTGGGTAAAAATAAGAAAAAAATATGATGCATGGTTGAGCAAAAGGAGGTATTGAAATGATTTTTATACCATAATATAAGAGTATATGTGTGGAAGGTGATGAAAATTATGAGGTGGTTGAGTTGGTGTTGAGTCACTTAGGGAGTTAGTGCTTCTTTCCAAGTAGATGTTTGCTAAAGCCTAGTCAAGTGGGTTCTTGAATTTATTGGGGTTGGTGATCCAAGTTGAGTTGGTGCTCAACTAAATTTGGTATTTTATTTCATAGGATAGTAGTCCATTTTCATAGATCATAGTGGGTTTTCTTCTCCTTGAATTTTTCCCACTCACATATGTTTTCTCTCATTTCATATTCATGTGAATGTTTATTTATGTATTGCTATATCACTTTGTTGCTTTCATGGTTCATGAATTAAATTACAATTGAAAGAAAGTTTTTAAACATAGATTCACACCCCCTCTTATTAATTGTGCTTCTAAAACTTGTCACTAATGGATTAGTTCATGGCCATCAAAAGTAATCCACATGAGTAAATGGTCGACTTAAACTTTAGATTTTAGAGGACTGGGGATCAAGTTCTTCTCCTGGCAAGGCCAAATCCTCACACTGAATTCTTATATTTTTTAAGAGAACTAAATAGTGATGTGGCCATAATGATCTAATGTATGGAGGAAAAATACTATCAGATGTATACAAGGCTATTATGCACATAGAAAATTGCTTGATCCAAGTAGGGAAAATTACACCCAGGCTCCTTATGCCCTTTTATCTTGAAACCCCATGTACAAGTTCACCTACCTTTCCCACAATTCCAAATCTATCCCCCATTATTATTATTATTATTATTATTATTATTATTATTATCTCACCAATTCCATTGTCTTTTATTCCCTTGAATGAGTTACACGAAGTCAAGTCTTTATTGAAGAGCTTTGGAAATGAGCTAGTGGTGCTCATAAGGAAACAAGTGCAACATTTTAGGCATTATCAAACCCTAAACTAATAATATCAATCAAACATTCCTCCCTACCAATATGACACATAGGTTCAGAACTAGTTCACATACAATAGACCAACCTATGCACCAAATCCTAACATTGTGAGTACTTATATAGATATTGTGCCCATGTAAAATAATGTGTTGCATAACTATGAATTGTGTTATCCATGAGATTAGTCACATGATCAATCCACATGTGTAAATGGAAAAATGAATGAAGCAACTGTCATGAAAAATGTGACACCTCCTCAAGGGCCTCCATCTTGTCCATATCAACCAAGGGATGAATTACAAGCGTGAACACAAGAGAAAAGGTTAATCCACCCTCTTAAATTGGTATGAGGGTGACTTTAATTATGTGAATCAAAATGAAGTATTGAGCACAAGAAGAAACCCATTGAATTTTAACACAAGATTTAGAAAGAGATAAATGGTGGAGGAACCTTCTTTCTGCACACCTTTAACTTCTATGCCCTAGGTCTAGTGCATAAATACCCAAGCCAAAACACCTTATCAACCTTTAGTGCACACGGAGTAGGTTGTGTAGAGAGAGAGCCAGCCTTAGACTAATGCACAAGTGTGAGAAGAGGCTAAAATTAAAAAGGCAGATATTAAAGGGACTCAAATCCCCTTTAACATAGTCAAAAAGATGAAGATGACCAACCTAAACATTTCCATGTGGGATGATCTTGATATTCTTTCCCAAATGAATTTTTTTAGCATGCCCTAAGGAAATTCCAACCTTATGAGCCATTTTAGACTATGCCTGATGTGAACACTAGTCTATGTCAACCAAAGGAAGAGGTTCATAAAATTAGAAACCACCCCTATTCTACATCTCTTTGATTATCAGTAATTACCTCATATATAGTTATATGATATATTTGGGCATGAGCAACTTAGTGATGCTGAAGAAGATCATAGACATGATAGGAATATAATATTATCCTATCTCAAAATGGGTCATAAAATTAGATGGAACAATGGTTAAAACTATGTTAATTATCAAAGATTTGAGTCTCACTCCTCATGTGTGTTTGAGCCTTTTTATTGTGTAGGACATCATAATCATTAACTTACCTAATTAATTTGTTGTAGGTCTCTCCTAGGATTTCACTACAAATATGGGTCAATATATATCCTCAAATTGGTTTCACATGCTAGTTAGGACCAAATATGGGACCAAGGTAACCATCAAGGATGATTCTATTTAAATAATCACATAGAGGCATACACTCTTAGCCTAGCTGACATAAATTGCACCTTGTTCGACCAAGAGGAAAATTAAATCCTCCATGAGGTTTCCACAACCCTCAAAGTGTTCCTAGATGACTTATTTGATGAGTGGTTGCATAAGCATTATGAGTGCAACCCATATGATAATATAGAGGAAATAGGACTAGGCACATATTGCATTCTTGAGGAGGGCACATTATTGCCTAACCTTTTAAAGGTGCAAGAGGACTTTAAAGGTATATGGCATTTATACTTTGATGGCTCTTAAATCAAAAATAACACAAGGGACAATGTTGTAATGGTATCTACTCAAAAGGATAAATATTTACATGTGTTCAAATATTATTTTAGCTACACAAACAATGTTTTCAAATATGAGGCATTGATCCAGGGTTTCTAATTGGTGCATAAGAAAGGAATCAAGGTGTTGAAATTTTTTGGAGATAACAAACTTGTGGTAAACTAAGTCAAATCATGAAACATGTCCAAAAATAATTTGTTAAGAGATTACAAACATAGGTCATGGGATATAATCAAGGGGTTTGATGTTTTCAATATCCATTCCATATCAAGGGTGCAGAATGATGATGTTGATAGACTCATAATTGTGGGTTTGTAGTATGACCTCACATGTAATATAAATAATGAGTGTGAACAACTCATAAAACTTGTAGTCAAACCATCAGTCCCATATAATGCAATTAATTGGTAGGTGTTTGAAAGTGATGAATAAATTATCAACTTCCTACAACATGAAGCTAATTCTATGTAAAAAATCAACCATAACTCCAAACTCAATATGAAGAGCAGATCATTCAATCAAAGGGGAAAAAGTTTCCTAAAGGGCTAGTCATATTGGGGAACATCTTCAATTCCTATGGTTATCCCAAAGGTGATAAAAGAAACATCACGGTGAATTACTAAATTTTCAAGGTGAAAGATGGAATGTAATTGCATTAGCTAGAGCACTACAAGAGGTGCTTATTTTTACATTAACATGTGAGATAAAATCTCTTAATCTATAGGTGATTAAGCCTCAAAATGTAACAAATCATACATAAGAAATAACACACATAAATAACCTATGCCACATGTTAATCAAAGGTGTAACTACACCATGTGACATTTATTACATATAGGCTAGGATAAATTAATTATTATAACATTCCCCCCTTTAATTAATCATATCCTAAAGAGAATAAGAGAGAGAATTTTTGAATGCCTCAAACTTATCACATGCAAGTAACTTCGTGAAGAAATTTACCCACTAATACTGAGTGGGGAAATATTGGAGCTTTATGTTGTGATATTGAACATGTTCACATATGAAATGAATCTAAACCTCTATGTGCTTGGTTCTCTCATGAAACACTAGATTGTGAACAAGATGTAGAACACCCTGATTTTCACAATACATAATTATAGGCCAAGTTTGTGTAACTCCAAGTCCTGAAAGAAGGTAATGTATCCATATCATTTTGTAGACATCTCCTACTATATCATGACATTCTGACTCTATGGAAGATCTAGAAACATAATGTTTCTTCTTACTTCCCCATGAAATTGGACCAGATCCTAGAAAGAACACAAATCTAGAAATGTATGTCCTATCATCAACAAACACTGCATGGTTTGCATTTGTGTATCTTCTTAATAAGAACTTATCATTCTTTTTTTACTCTAGGACATACTCAATTGTACTTATGATGTATCACAATACCCACTTTGTTGCTTTCTAATGTGTCACCTTTGGTTCCTACATGAACCAACAAAGATAGATGATAACATAGCTAATATTTAGCCTAGTATATGTTAGGTAAATGAGACTCCCAATCAACTATTGATAGAGAGTTGCATTTACTTTTAGTGATGGATCTATATGAGACAACTAAAGTCTTATATCTATAGGTGTTGTAATAGACTTGAAATCCATCATCCTATATTTCTAGTGCAATGTCATGGTATACTTCATCTGTGAAATAAAAATGTGATGTTCCTTATGCCATACCTCTAAAACAAGACAATAGTGTAGCAGCCCAAGATCTATCATGTCAAATGATCATTTGAGATCATTCTTAGTTGCATTGATAATCTTCACTATGCTGCCAGTGATGACTAGATCATCGACATAAACAATCACTATAACAGCCTCACCCCATGTTCTTTAAGGTAGAGGTTAGCATCATATATACTCTGATTGAATCCATGTTGTATAAGATGCTCACCAATCTTGATGTACTAAGCTCAAGGATCTTGTTTTAGCCCATAGAGAGACTTGATAAGCCTACATACCTTATGTTCCTAATCAAGTACCACAAATCCCTTAGGTTAAGTAATTTAGTCTTACTCTTTCAAATATCCATTGAGAAGGGTACTTTTTATGTCCATTTGATGGACTTTTGATCCAAACTATGCAACCATAGAAAAAACCATTCTGATAGTCTTTATCTTAGTTATGGGAGCAAAATTCTCCTCATAGTCAATGCCTTATTTGTAAACATACCCTTTTTACAATAAGCCTTGCCTTATACTTATCAATACTTCCATCTAATTTGTACTTGGTCTTAAAGACCCATTTGCATCCTATAGGCTTCTTCCCTAGTAGAAGATCAATAAGTTGCAAAGTGTTATTATTTATTAGTGAATGATATCCTAAATTCATGGAATCTTTCCATGGATTTGATTGTAAGGATTTTATTACTATTGAAGGCTCATAAGTTTCTTGAAAAATACTCATAAGGGACATATTAACCTCTTAATGATCCATACTTCGAGTCCTCAGTCTTAAAGCCAATGTATCTTGTACTCCATTCAAGTTAGCATTTTGTATAGTATTTGTATACCACTTGGGCATATGCTAAGTTTTAGGTGGTGGTGATGGAGGTCCTATTTGACTATTTTCCTTTTCACCATCACTATATGAAAATATTACAAGACTTCTACCTATATCATTTGCCTGTGTAGAAGGTGGATTAATTCCACTGTTTTCATCAAACACTACATCTTTGCTTATTAGTACCTTATTTATTTTTGGATCAAAGAGCCTATATGATTTTGATTGTGCACTGTATCCCAAAAAAATACATTCTTTTGTTTTCTTATCCAAATTCTTCCTTTTCTTCTTAGGAACATGCATGTATGCCTTGATACTAAAAACTTGAAGGTGAGTAACCTTTGGTTTATTCATTGTCCAAGCTTTATGTGGTGTAATTCCATTAAGAACTTTGGTGGGTGACCTATTCAATAAGTAGACTACAGTGTGAGAAGTTTCTACCTAATACTTATTAAGAAAATTTGCATCCTTAACCATGCTACAAAACATTTACATAATGACTATGTTACACCATTCTGTAGCACCAGTTTACTAAGGTGAATATGGAACTATCAGATGCTGATTGATTCCATTCATACTGAGATAGGTTAAGAATTCTTTATTGGTGTATCCCCCCCTGATCTGATTGGAAGGTCTTGATTTTCCTACTAGTTTCATTTTCAACCATGGTCTTGAATTTTTTGAAGACTTGAAAAGCTTGATCTTTAGTCTTCAATAAATATACCCACATTTTTTATGAGTAATTATCAACAAGAATCTAAAAGTATTTTTACCCTCTGAGACTGGGAGTAAAATGTTTGCATATATTAGTGTGCACCAAGTCCAAATTACCAAGTGATTGATATTCAATTTTCTAAAGGGAGCTCTTCGTTATTTTCCTACTAAGAAACTAGTACATATATTATAAGATTGCTTGAGTTTGGGAAGACCACAAACCATATCCTGTTTAATCAATTCAACCAAATAACCATAACTCAAATGACCATATCTTATGTGCTATAAATTGCCTAGTTTTGTATCTTTGATCACAAGTGCATGATGATCAGTTTGAACAAAATCAAGCTAAATTTTTTTGCCAATGGTGGAAGATTTTTTAATTACTTTTAAATGCTTAGACTTGTCTTTAATGTGGAAAAACTTTTGACCATTTTGGTGATCAAATTCAACCATGAGGTTGTGGTCAAGTAGTTGATTAATAGATAACAATTTTTTTTGTAAGTCTTGGAACATAAAGAACATTTGAAATGTTACAATTTTTGTTTCCAAGATAAAGTTTGATGTCACCACTACTTGATGTCACCACTACCATGTACTGTATATGAGGTATCATCTCTAAGTGATAAATTTCCCTTTGATTCTATTTTGGTCAATGTAGAAAACCATTCTTTTCTCCTTGTCATGTGTCTGGTTGCTCCTGAATCAACATACCAAATTACACTTAGATGATTGGTAGATTCATGTGTCTAAGTAGCTAAAACATATTCCTCATTTGAATAATCATATTCTTTAGTAATATTTCTATGTTGTTTAGGCTTGAAATTTTTCTATTTCCACCCATTTTGTTGTTGGGGTTGATTCTTTTCTATTTGTGGTGAATTATTGAAAGAGGAATTTTTGCTTGATGATCCCTATTGAAATGTGTTGTACCAATAATGGTTTAAGTCATGTCCTTATCTTCCACAAATTTGGCATGGTTTAGAATAATGTGATTTATTCCCTTTTTTGTTGTGTTTATTATTTTGGTTTAGAGATTGTTTTGTACCCTTCATGTGTTTCTTCCCCTTTTGATTTGATGTGAGTGCATACTCCTCATCTGCTTCCTCCAAATTATGAAAAGTTTCCTCTTGTTACAACAAATTTACCAACACTTAATTAGTTTTTATCTTATGACATTCAAAGTGGTCACAAAGATTCTATATGTGAGGGGCAGTGCTCTAAGGACTATAGGGACCAAAGAGTCATCTATCACCAGTTTGCCTAAAGATTAAAGCAAAGCTCACAAATTTGCAACCCTTTTAAATAATGATTCTACTTTTTCATCTGATTTGAGCTTGAGAGTGTGCAATTGGCTCTAAAGATACAAGATTTGATTTTGATTCTTTTTTTCATATATTATTTTAATGTTATCCCAAACATATTTTGTAATTGTATCACTTTGGATATGAGGTTGTAATTCATTCAAAACTCCAAACATGATTATTAACTTAGCCTTTTTATTAGCTTTGTCATATTTCTAATGTTGATCAACATTTTTTGCATGTCGAACCCATGTGCCTTCTATAATGGACCAAATATATTCAAACTCTAAATGTGTTTGGACTTTTGTTTTCCAATCAGCGTTGGTGTCACCATGAAGCAATTGTGTGTTAGGGAAGACAAAATGAGGTCCAAAACTAGACATCGTGAAATAAAAGTTGTGTATGATAAGAAAGTACAAGTGTGTTTTAAGTGCAAAAAGAATGTGCAAAAATAGAAGTTGAAAATTCACACACATAATGAAATTCAAGTGCACATAAACACACAAAATACATCAAACTTTGATGAAAATGTGTCTTGGAATGTAATGGAAAATCAAGGAATTTGGATGTCAGTTTCACAAAAAAAATGTATCCAAGAAGTCTACAATATGATATAGAATCAGAATAAAAATATGTTTTAGCTATGAATGGCATGTAAAAACATGCACTTTCAAAAAATACATGCAAATTAGAGTTATCAATAAAAATTTATGGCCTCTTAAAGGTCCAAAATACATGAACTAGTCAGCTAAAATAGTAAGAAACTAATTTTTTTGGAAATATGTGTGATTAAAATGTAAAATATAGCCTTAACACTACATATACATCAAAAAAATAGCCAAAGTAAAAAAATTCACCTTCCCAAGCTTCATAGATCATAATTTATGAGCCTCAGAAGAAAACATCTTCAAAAAAGGCTCATAGTTGTCAAAGACAAGCCCTTAGGGGCTAAAAATACCTAGTAGGTGGTCATATGGCATGAACAAAGGTTGAAAAATGTTGGTGGAATGATGGTGGTGCTTATTCTATAAGTACCAGATTTGGTTGGTATTCCACTCAAAAAATTGACCCTGCACCAAATAAAGACTTCTAAATTACCCTCTACCTTCAAACTTTCACCATAGGTGCCTCGATGTTCCATTTTTAGAAAATAAATAATTTTTGGAAATATATCAATGAGATAAATCTGATTATATAATATTTTATCCATGATTATTCCAAAAACATCAGAAAAACTACTATTTTATGTTGTTCCTTGCTTGTCTAGCAAAGTAGAAACTTTAAAAAATGTAGAAAATAACCAGAAGCTCCAAAAATTTTGATTTTTTTTTTAAATTCATATTTTCCTAAGTATAATTAAAAATATATATAGGATTGGTTCCATAAATTCTATATTTTTTCATAAAATTAAAAACCTAAAAAATGATCCTAAAAAAGATTAGATCTGATATGCCAAGCTAAGATTTAAAACTGTAAGATCTGGATGACAATTTCTTCCTTTTATAATTTATCAAATTTTTAGCATGGGATGGCATAAATTAGAGTAGAGTGCTACTATAAAGGCTAGCATGAACTTATCTCTTGATATCTACCTTATCTCCACCACTTTGAAACTTCCTCAGTATTACCTACTTTGATACCAAATGAAAGATGGAATGGAATTACATTAGCTAAATCACTATAAGAGGTGCTTATTTATACATCAGCATGTGAAATTAAATCTCTTAATATATAGGTGATTAAGCCTCAAAATGTAATTAATCAAACAAAGGAAATAACATATATAAATAACCTATGATACATGTCAATCAAAGGTGTAACTACACCATGTGACATTAATTACATATAGGCTAGGATAAATCAATTATTCTAACACAAGCCAATGGCCATATCCGATGACATGCTCCTAAAAGTTGGTAAGGTATACTCCCTATGTGAAGACAAATATTTCTTTGAGCTAAGCACTAGATATGATAATATATTCACATGGAGCTATAAAGACCTCAGAGGCTTTGATCCATGCGTAACCCAACATATGATTGAGCTTTGCCCCAATATTAGGCTAGTCAAGTATAAGCATAGGCCAACTAACCCTAAGCTTAATTGAGCCTTTAATCTAGGAGGAGGTCTTAAATCTCATTCAGGCCAACATAATATGCTAATTAAACATTCCTCATGGGTGACCAATCTAGTCCTATTTCACAAGAAGATTAGATAGATCTAATTGTGTGTAGACTTCAATGACCTGAACAAAGCATCCTTTAAAGACCACTACCCCCTTCTGCTAATGGAGAAAATTATGCAAATAGTCATAGGTTTGGAAAGGTTTTCACTACTAGATGGTTATTTTGGCTATAACCAAGTACTTGTGCGGGAGTGTGATCAATATAAAATAACATTCACCACTAAGTGGGGTATCTTTGCATACCAAAGAATGCCTTTTGTTTTGATAAATGTAGGAGCTACCTTCTAGAGGGCCATGGATATATAATTCAAGGGACTCCTCAACAAAATCATCATGGTTTATCTTGATGATATACCTATTTTTTAAAGGCACACAATGGATCATTGGTGTTACCTAAAGTAAGTCTTTGAAAAATGCTGAGAGTTTAGAATCTCCCTGAACCCAAGCAAGTGCATATTCACAGTGCATGAAGAAAAACTTTTGGAACACATCATCTCCAAAGAGGTACATTCCATTGATCTTGAATGAGTTAATTCCATTTTATCACTCTCCCTCCTAGGTCATAATAAGGGTCTCTAAAGCTTCTTGGGGAAAATAAAATTTGTCAAAAGGTTTGTGCCGAGTTTCATGACTTTGGTCAAAACCCTCAAAACAATGATCAAGATGAGTGTTTCTTTAATCTAGACCCAAGAAGCCCAAATTAATTTCAATTCCATCAAGAATTCCATCATAGAATCTCATACTTTGATGAACCTAGATTATGGTAAGGATTTCATCCTTTATACATTTGGCGAAGCTAAAGGCATCTCGACCATCCTTATGTAGTAGAATAATGACCAACTAGAGTAACCTATCACTTTATTTAGCTAGGAACTCAAGGATTATGATTTATGATACAAATTTATAGATAATCACACCCTCATGGTAATAAGAGTGCTCAATAAATTTAGTCAGATGCTCTCTAATAACAAGATTTAGCTCACGGTCTCATACTTGAGTATAAAGGAGTTCTTACTCAATAAGGACATTGATGAAAAAAGAGTCGATTGGGTCACAAAGGTGATGGAATATGACATAGACATCAAAATCACCAAGCTAGATCGAGGAAAGGGGATTTATGATAAGCTAGCAAAGTATGTGAAGAACAAAGACTACATATTTCTTGTGCTACATGAAAACCAACCAGAAGACCAAGGCACCCCAAGAAGCTAGATTGAGAGCATGAGGATATAACTCAAGATTGATTCATATCTATATGGATTTAATAAATCCAAGCATAGAAATTTTAGGTTAAAATCCATTCCTTATGTGATTATCAGTGTTGCACTTTTCAGAAGGGACACCAATACAATTCTCTTGCAATGCCATTATTCAATGAAAACCACTGTAATAAAATCATGTGAGCTAGATATTATTAGCCAAATCTATTAAAATATGCACATGTATAGGTGCAAGGCTGAAAGAAGTACACCTTAATTATATACAAGCACAAATTAAAATCCCTACCTTTATGCCTAATACAAGTTGATCAACCCTTTGGGTAGTGGGGACTAGACTTCATCGGCTTGATAAATATGACATTATTCGCTAGACACAAATGGATCCTCATGGTAATCAAATAATTCACAAGGTAGATAGAGGAAATAACACTCAAATATTATAATGAGGTTTCCATTCTAGACTCCTATGAAATCATTTTTTCAATATTTAGTATTTCAGTCACTATTATCTCAGACAATGCACTAGCTTTTCTAAAAGCCAAGATCAAGTAATGGGTGGTCAAACATAGCATCCATCTAAGCACCTCCTCAAACCATTACCTTGAGGGTAATGGTTTTTTTAAGTCAAATAATAATAACTTGATTCACATCATTAATCAAACCATAGAAAATAATCAAATATCCTAGTAAACAAAGCTCAAGGCAATCTTCTAGGTATACCGAATAACATTGAAAAGGGTACTAGGGAATTCATCTTTCATGTTAGTCTATGGAAAGGAGGTGAGGTTACCCACATCTCTTGAATTACCCTAGATAGAGTTATACCATCAATTAGAACTAATCTATATTGATCCCATGATATTAAGTTTAGCCCAGCTAATGGAGCTCGAAGAGCTCATGGCGCAGGCCATGCACACTATGGAACTTCAACAAGCACAAACTAAGCAAACATTTGATAGAAGGGTTGTTGATAGAAGATTTAATGAAGGATATTTGGTACTCAAGTTGGATTTAGATATAGTAAAGGATGGGAAGCATACAAATTTCAATGTTATATGGAATGGCCCATTTATTATAACCAGTCACAAGTAATCCAATGCATACCAGTTTACAAGGCCAAGCAGAGAAGATTTTCCCATCCTAGTCAATGGGAATAATCTCAAGCACTATCTCTGATGATCATGAATACCATTATAAATAGTATTTTAGATGTTTTTAATTTCCATAAGAGTCACATGCATGTGTTATTGTTTAGAATAGTTTAATTTCCTCCAAGTGCTTCTACATAGTTCTGTTAGCTTAGTTTTGCCTTCTTCTAAGCATCATTTAGCACATTGTTTGATATGTTTTTCCTTGTGAAAGGTATCTTGGTTCCTTCTAAGGACTAATGGGTTTTTCAAGCCAATCAAAATAAAGAGGAATATTAATGGATTCTAAATGATTCCATACCCAATGGATTGCTTCAAGGCTTATAGATTCTTGCCTTGCAGGAAAATGACCCACAAAAGTCACCACAATGTTGACTCTCTAAGTCACCCCTCCCAATAAGTGCTTAACTCATAAGGACTTCACAAAAAAATTGCACTTATCTAGTGTCAGGTTCTCTAAAATCAAGTTTATGTGCAAACATTCCCATCTATTCTCGCACTCAATAGTCAACATGGGTTTGCACATCAACTAAGTTTTATTCATGCCTATAAGGAGTTTCTAACCTGTGCCTCATGCAAAGATCCTTCATTACACCAATACAGTGCACAAGTTAGAGCGCATAGGTCTCCCTAACTTCAAGCAGTGAAAGAGAAGTGCATAAGAAGTAGTTTTAAATCATAAAAGGTGCACTTAAAGATATTTAATCTTCTTGCATGCTCTTATTTAAATACCTCCTTGCACTCAAATAATGAATTCCCATGCTAAGTCATAGAGTTCCACATTTATGCCCTTGTAATTTGTAGATTGAAATCTAAGCTATGCACCATTCCATTCATAGACTAGTACAAGTTCTAAATAAAGGCAAATACTATGAAGACCATTAGAATAGAATATGTGTGAAATTATTTTGGGCCTTTTGAATTTTTGTCAAATATCACCTTCAATGCCCTTCCTAAACTCATAGCTTCATTTCATAGCCAATTCACTACACAACCTTCACTATGCACTCCCATCTACACAAAAATCAATGCACATAGTCTAGTGTACACATGGTCCCTAAAGATAGGTGCACATGAGGTTTTCCTACCATGTGTGCAAAGATGACATGGCAATTTCCAATCAAGTCTTGCATAGTCCCACATCAACAGGCTAGTCCAAGTAGATCGATAGGTGAGTATCATAATTAAGGATTGTAGTTGAGCTTGATTGGACATTGAGGGGGACAAATCTAAACAAACTTAAATACAAAGGTAGCTATTAGAATGTTAGATCATGATAACATGATTCCCTTGGATACATAAATGTTTTTCATTCTCAAACACACATGTGGATCCATGAGTAACCTTCCAACTACTTCCATTATCAAATTATCGAATTGAGGTTGAATAAGCATTACTTGTGGTATTTGTTACAAATAGTTTGGTGATCTTAATCAACTTTTGGATATAAATTAATCATTTAAATTCAAGTTCCTATATACCACCTACAATGGAAAATTGATTATGATGGACCTTTGCTAGTGTTATATAAACCTTGATTTTTATTGTAAAATGATCGATATTTTTTAGGCATCATAACTATTGACCATTTTTTACCCCCAAGTCAAAAATTCAACCCCTAGAATATAAGGATTACTTTGAATGTCATAAAAACTTCATTCATATCCCATTCCATGTTGTGTGAGGTCTTCAAATAGTCCTTCTAAGGTCTTATTATCATATGTTAAGGTTAATTTAACAAGTTCAAGGTAATGTCTTATTTTTGTCTTGTGCTAGTTTAGTCATAAAGTGAACATGAAGAGGTTGGTCTAAAAGGTGCCATAGGTTATTAGGTTGACTCTCAAGTCACTTTACCCATACATATTTGGAAAGATTAAGGTTTTTTATGAAGTTTAAGGTAAGTGTTATGTAAGGTAAAGGTGATTTTGGTCAAATTTAACATATGACAAATAAATTCAAGATGAAAGAGCCATAAAAAATATTTTTAAAATATTTACAATGATTTTACAATGTACTAATATTTGGAGAAAGTCAGGGTGGTAGTCTACATGTTAGAATAGGTCAGTTTTATACCAAAGAAGGTAGTTTTAAGCACTTGTACGGATTAAGAAGACCCACTTTAAGGTGAATTTTTTTTAAAAGTGTCTCTTTGACTTTAAAAATTAAAAACCATGCTTGGATCGTAATTACAGGTCCATAGAATCCAAAAACTTCTTCCTTTCCTCCATCCTTCCCTTGGCAATCTCACAAAGGTGAATTTTAGATGCTCATTCCATACGATATAGTTTGAGTTGGGATATAATTTTTTTTCCAAATGATGGGTACATAATTATATTTAAATTAATGTCAATATTTATTAGATTAATGTCCCCTCCTTTATGAACAATTTCTAAGACCCTAGGGTGTTCGAAAACTACCTACAAACCCTATAGGTTCATTTTTTCTCCTTGAAATGATAGTTTTAGATTGGTTGAAGGGATGGTATAAATGAAATAGGATTAAAATAGTTTTAAAAACCATCTCATATTATTCTATACATCCTAATTGGCATGTGTGATCTTAGATTGACAAAAAAACTCCATTTTTGCATATTTACAAGATGATTGTCATTGTTTCTTGATTGTTCTAGGGTTTTCAACAGTTGAATAATATGGATTAAGGTTTATTATCATGTCTCACTCTATTAAATGAAATTAAAATTCCATTATTTACTCCATTTATTCACTCCAATACTACTCTCTCTAGGTAGCATGCAATGACATTGGTTTTTGGACTGTGTATATGATTCTAAGCAGCACAATGAATTAAAAGGTCAGAATGCTATATTATCAATGTTTTTTGAGGGATATAACATCATGATACAAGCCATGGAACATTTTTAGGTTTTTATTCATTTCTAAAATGATCTAATAATGCATGGAAAAATACCCTAAAGTGACAAAAAGTAAACGTACATGTTTATAGACCTGTAGGTCTCTTTTTCACTTTAAATACAATGAACTCTTACTTAAAATGATGTTAAAATGGATAAATTAATTTTAGGGTATAAGAATGGTATTGGATTGAAATATCCAACATTATTTTTCTTCTCAAAACTTCTTGACATATCTAAAAATTTATACATTATTTAATTCATCTCCTCTATAGGCTGTGTGAGTTTCAAAGAGAGTAGTGAAAGATTAAGTGTTGTCATATGAGACCTAAATGTAGGAAGAATATTTGAAATAGTATTTCACATTTATATTTTATCTCATATTTATTTTATGTAATTATGAAAGGATTCATGCCATGTAACCTACAGTCAGGCCTGTGTGAGAACATTTAGAAAGGATATGCAAGACATGCATTAGAGGCAAGAATGTAGATTGATAAGTAGAGAGGTTAAAATTAAGTTTAAATATACCTTAATTAGTTGTTATGAATCTTAAATTTTATAAACCCATGAAGATAATTTAAATTTCCAAAATTTAATCTAAACACCTAATGTAAACCTACAATCAGTTATGTTTTTAGGCAGTGTGAAGTAGAAGAGCATACAATGAAAAGAAGTGAATTTGGGAGTTCTTAAGAGAGGTCATGGAAAGTATGAGGAACATAATATATATCTTTAAAACACTCTCTTACAGTGTCAAATATATAATCAATGTGATTTTTGGCAATGAGAGGCTCAAGAAGTCTGATTATACCTAATAGATCCAAGCGATCAAACACACAAGCCTGTGTGTTAGATAGTGAAGAGATTGGTCTATTGAAAGCAAGATGGGACATAAATAACTATAATATTTCATGAAGGACCTCATGGGAGTTTATATAAGTAAATATAAATACAACAATGATAAATCCATGCAAACAGAGGATTCTTGAAAGTTTAATTAAGAATCCTAATGAAGATCACATTGCCCTGTTGACGCAGGATCGTCACTCCTAGGTTTAAATTATTGAAAATTTTGGTTCTATTTTTAAATTTTGGTTTTATTTTTGTTCTAAGTTATTTTAGGATTCCTATATCATCTTTATTTTTCATTTTTAGTTATTGGTTTTAGCTCTAGGTGTTTAAAATTTCAAGTTTGGCTTTTCCTGCCACAACTAACTTTTTGAATTTTTGAACTAGTTAGGCCTAGTTTTGGAGATTAAAGTGTGTATGGAAGATTTTTTAAGTTATGAAATTTTTAGGATGAAATATTTAAGGGATCATGTTTCTATATCATGTGTCTTGAGTCATGTGTTTAAGAATTATGGACCTTGTTGTATGCTTAAATACTTTAGTTAACACTCTAATGATCATTGGAGGAATACAAAATCAGTTAGATAATTTATAGGACAATTAAAACGTATGGAATCCTTGGTAAGGATCATCATTATATGTTAAATGAAGTTTATATCCAATAAAATCAATAATAAGTTCCTCACTTTTGAATACTCAATGTGTAGACCCTATTTTCCTGTGTTTTCGATATCAAGATGACTGTGTAAGTTTGAATATTGGAGAAATAAGTCATAAAGAGCACATTTTGATGATTATTATATCTTGATAAGTTTTTTACACTATTTATGAATTTAATTAATACATTTTTTTAGTTTTTTTCATTTTTCTTCTATGTAGAAATCAACATAGACCCTATAGGTGACTGTGTATCTACACTCAATCAAACTCAAAAAATTTCTTAAGTTGATAACAAGGGTTATTTCAAAGGTTTATAATATTCAATAAAGTTTGGAGAGTTATTATATACATATTTCACCTTTCACATAAGTTTGAAACTCATTTTTAAGCTTAAAACATTTAATTACTCCTCCTTAGGTTAGAATAGTCTAATAAAACCTTGTGTTAGGGTTTCAAAACAAAATATTATGTTTTAGGAGATGCCACCCTCCATAAATCACAATTTTTTTTAATTATTTAGGGTTTTATTTACTCTAATACATTTGGAGGAAATAAATCTATATGGTACTTCTATGTATAGAAGTAGAGGATTGGGTGTGAATTAGGCCTTGGGAGACCTAATTGGGACTAGATAGAGGTTGGAAAAGTGATATATGAGTGGATTTTGATCAATAAAATTCTTGGAGTGAAGGAATTTAATAGATGGTACTCAAAAATCACTTAAAATTCTCAATTTTAATCTTATTTTGTTCATACCACTAGAAAAAGTGAAAAAGAAGCTACAAGGAAGTGAGGTAGTAAAAACAAATTGACACTAAGTTAGGAGATTAACTAAAGGTTGTTTAACATATCCATAATTTTGGTATCAAATCCAACCTAAGACACCTAAAATTGATTTACGGAGGTGATATTATCTGAGAGGAAGATAAGTTGAGATTGTTTGGTTAATTATCTAAGTGGAGACAAGATGCCACCTAGGAAAAATGCAACAAGTGAGAGGGTATCAGTCACAAAAATGGGAGATGCAATACTATATAAATTAAAAAATCTCATATTTAAATTTGAATACTCATATCAATTGAGGTCAATCAAAGGAGAGGAGTAGTCATAGGTAATTTGACTGACCAAAAGGAAGAAGAGACACAAGCACCAGAGTTGGAAGATGAAGTAGAGAGAGAAACTGACAAATAGAAGTTTGAAAGGATGTTAAAGGTAGTGAAACGGCAAGGACCCAAGTCCAAACTAGAAGTTATATTGTATGTAGGTAGCTTCAATGGAGAATAACTCCTTGATTAGATAACAGAGATAAGTATTTTGACTTTGAGGATGTACTAAAAGAACAAGTAAAGTTTGCCAGAACTAATCTAAAGGATCATGCATCCCTATGGTGGGATTACATATAGGATGATAGGATAAAAAAAGGGAAAGCTAAGATTAGGTCTTGGGATAGAATGGTTTCCAAGTTGAAAGGCAAGTTCTTGCCTAATGACTACATTACAAATTTATATAGGAAGATTCAAAACCTAAAACAAAAAGAATACACTGAAGAGTTTTATAAGATGAGTATTAGATCAGGTCACATAGAGGATGATATTGATAAAGTGGCTAGATATCTCAATAGTTTGAGATAGAATTTGTAGGGTGAATTGAGTCTTGCTAGTCAATTTTTTTTGGAAGAATGTTACTAGTTGGTTTTAAAAGTAGAGGATAAGCTTAATAGGAAGAAAAACCAACAAAATAGAGGTAGAGGTAGGAGTTTTAGGGGTAGAGGTTAGTAAGGAGGTAGAATTTACTCACAAAGAATTAAAGAGGAGTCTAGTATTTCACATGAATAACCATCTAGCTCAAGAGGAGGATTTAGAGGTATAAGACCATATTTTAGGGGTGGTTATGCATTATTATAGGTAAGTGTTTCAAGTGCAACAAGTTTTCTAGATATAGGTCTTGGGAATGTCTAGAGGATCAACTAGAAAAAATTCAAAGAACAAAAAGTAGAAATCAAATTGATTAGGTAGTTGAAGAAGAGAGTGTTTATTCTCCATCACTGGTAGAGGAACCTAAGGTAGGAGAATCTTTGCTTATGATGAAAGTATTGATCAAAACACCCAAGGAGAAGGATCCACCATAAAGAAAAACACTTTTAAAAACTTCTTACAAGTGCCAAGGTAAGTGTTTCAAAAGAGTTATAGATTTAGGAAGTACATATAGTTTGGTTTCTAATAAAATGGTAGATAAAACTGGATTGAAGAAGTTGCCTCACCCCACACCATATAAAGTTTCATGGTTGAATAAAGGACATCAAGTTTTGGTCAGTGATCAAATTTGGGTGGAATTTAAAGTTAGAACGTACAAGGACAAGGTCCTTTGTGATGTGATTCCCATGGATGTTTGTCATGTGCTTCTTGGGAGGCCTTGGAAATATGATAGAAAAATAACCCATGATGGTATAATAAATGTGTATACCTTGGTAAAATATGGAGTTAGTCACACCTTGCTACTTATGAAATATGAAGAGAATGAGCAACAAGTTGAATTAAATGTGATGTTGGTTAGTGGGAAAGAGTTCATGAATAATATGAATAAAGATAATTTGGGATTTGCATTAGTATTCAAGCCTCAGACTATTATAACAATTTCCAAAGTGAATAAGTTTCCTCACTAAATTGAAGACATGCTAGAATAGTATGCAAAAATTATAGTTGATGAGCTTCTAAGTACATTGCCACCCATGAGGAGAATTACTCATCACATAGATTTTGTTCCAAGGGCAAGTTTGCCTAACAAGTCAACCTATAAGATGACTCCTAAGGAGAATGCATAAATCATGAGAGAAGTACAAGAAATCTCAGATAAAGGGTTGATCAAAGAGAGTCTTTGTCCTTGTGCAGTCCTTAGAGTGTTGGTGCCCAAGAAACAAGGTGAGTGGAAAATGTATATAAACTCCAGGGATATAAACAAGATCACAATTAGATATAGGCTTCCTCTCCCCATGATGGAAGACTTGATAGATTTCTTGAGTGGTGTAAGATACTTCTGAAAAATTGATCTCAAAAGTGGATATTATTAGATTAGGATCAGACAAGGGAATGAATGGAAAACTAATTTCAAGACCAACGAGGGGTTGTATAAATAGATGGTTATTCCATTTGGCTTAAAAAATGCACCAAGTACTTTCAAGAGGATTATGAATGAAGTCCTCAAAATTTTTATAGGTAAGTTTGTAGTAGTCTACTTGGATGATATTTTGAATTACAGTCCTAAGAAGGAAGAACATCTTCATCATTTGCATCTAGTCTTGAGAAGGTTGCAAGAGGAAAGGTTGCTAATCAACCTCAAAAAAGATGTGTTCATGAAATCATAACTATTATACTTAGGATTTATAATTTCTCAAGGCATAATTAAGATGGACAAGGATAAACTGAAAGCAATCATGGAATGGCCAACACCTATAAGGAGTTTCCATGGGCTTGCAAGTTTCTATAGGAAATTTATTAGAAACTTCAGTGGAATTTGTGCTCCAATAATAGATACTATTAGGGGAGATAAGAAGTTTTTATGGACTGAAAAATATGAAATAAATTTGTAATATTTGAAGCAAAGAATTATAGAGCATCCCATTCTAGCACTATCATACTTTAAGAAGGTCTTTGAGATGGAATGTGATGCAAATGGAGTGGCAATAGGAGTTGTTTTAAGCCAAGAGAGCAGGCTAATAGCTTACTTCAGTGAAAAACTCAATGAAGCCAAGAGGAAGTATTCATCGTATGAATTATAATTATATGCAATGGTGTAGTCCTTAAATAAATGGAGGCATTATCTAATGCCTAAATATTTTATCTTTTACACAAATAATCATGCACTTCAATTTATCACTAATTAGCCTAAACTAAATTAGAGGCACATGAAATGGGTGGAGTATATGTAGAATTTTACCTTCACCATCAAGTATAACCAAGGATAAAGTAATAAGGTAGTAGATGCATTGAGTATAAGAGTCTTGTTAGTACATGAGATATAACTTGAGAGTGTTGGTATTGATTCCCTCAAGGAGATGTATGAGGACAATGAAGATTTCAAATAAGCCTACAATGTTTGTAAGAATCCATCTAAACTAAACAAAGAACCATGGGTGGACTACATCATACAAGATGGGTTAATATTCAAAGGTGTGTAGCTATGTGTGCTAATAAATTCAATAAGAGAGATCTTGATCCAAGAGAATCATAGTGGGAGTATGGAAGGCCATTTTGGGATTGATAAAACTTTAGAACAACTCACTAGGCACTATTTTTGGCCTAAGATGAAAGAAGTGAGAAGATATGTTGAGAGGTGTAAAATTTATCAAATAGACAAAGGGAAAAGTATAAATTCAGGTTTATATCAACCTCTACCAATCCCAGATATACCGTAGGAATCCATAAGCATGGACTTTGTGATGGGACTGCCTAGAACACAAGGAGGTTTTCACTCCATATATGTAGTTGTGGATGGATTTTCAAAAATGGCACATTGTACTCCTTGCAAGACAACAAATGATGCAACCCATGTGGAAAATTTATTCTTTATATAGGTATTAATACTTCATGGACTGCCACTAAGTATTGCATCTAATAAAGATACTAAATTCCTAGGCCACTTTTGGAGGACACTATGAAGGAAGCTAGGGATAAATATGAGTTTTAGTTCAACTTACCACCCTCAAATAAATGGTCAAACTAGGGTGGTTAATAGGAATATAGGGAACCTATTAAGGTGTCTATCTAAAGATAATCCCAAGTATTAGGATCTTGTATTACCTCAAATAGAATTTGCTTATAATGACTCCTCTAATAGGAACATTGGCATGAGTCCTTTTCAAGTGATATATGGTATGCAGCCTAGAGGAATGTTTGAGATAAGAAACCTTAGTAAGATGGATAAGAGAAGTGTTGAAGGAGAAGACTTTGCAGTGGCCATGAAAGAAGTTCATCAACAAGTAAGAAAGCATCTAGAAGCTAGTATGGAGAAATACAAAAAGCAAGCAGATTTGAGTAGAAGAGATGTAAGTTTTCAAGTTGGATATTTAGTTTTGGCTCATCTTGGGAAGGATATATTTAAAAGAGATGAGTATAATAAGTTTTAAAATGAAAAAAAATGGTCCTTATAAGGTGCTTGAAAAGTTTTCCAATAATGCATATGAGCTAGAATTGCCCAGTGGTGTAGGCATATCACCAATTTTCAATGTTTCAAAATTATACCTTTATAAATAAGGAGAAAAGACTAAAGACAAAATATAGGAAGCATTTACAATAGGTACAAATTAGGCAAATTAGTTGCCTCAAGTCAAACCAAATGAGTTAGAATGCATCTTAGACAAGCAAGTGATAAAGCAAACTAGGGACAAACAATATTTCAAGTATTTAGTCAAGTAGAAGCAATATACCATTCAATATGATACATGTATGGTATATAATGACATAAATAATCATGGGAGTACTCTATAAGAGCTCATGGACAATAGTCCCTGAGTCCTTTCTCTTCCCCTTGGGAGTATGATGCAGGAACATCACTCCTAGGCTTAAATTGTTGCAAATTTTAGTTTTCTTAGTCAATTCTGGTTTGATTTGTGGTTTAAGTGATTTAAAGATGCTTATATCACCTTTAGGTTTCATTTATAGTTGTTGGTTTTATCTCTAGGTGTTCAAATTTTCAAATTTGGCTTTTCTCACCAAAATTGACTTTTTGAATTTTTGAACTAATTATGCCTAGCTTCAGAGCTTCAAGAGTGTTCGGATTATTTTTCAAGTTATGAAATTGTTAGGATTAAATCTTGAATGGATCATGTTTATAGAAAATGTGTCTTAAGTCATGTGTTTAATAGTTATGGACCTTGATGTATGTTTAAATACTTTAGTTAGCACTATAATGACCGTTGGAGGAATCCAAAATCAGTTAGAAATTTTCTAGGATATTTAAAATGTATGGAATCCTTGGTAAGGATCATAATCCTATGGTGTATGAAGGTTAGTGCCAATAAAATCAAGATTAATTTCCTCACTTTTGAATACTTAGTGTGCAGACCCAGTTTTCTTATGTTTTTGGTATCAAGATGATTGTGTAAGTTTGAATATTGGAGAAAGAAATAATAAAGAACTCATTATGATCTTATTTTATCTTGGTAAGTTTTATACACTATTTATAAAGGTAATTTATATGTTTATTTAGTTTTTTTCATAAGTCTTTTATTTATAAATCAACACATTCCCTGTAGGTGACTATGTCTCTACACTCAATTAGACTCAAAATTTTGATTAAGTAGATAACATGGGTTATTTAAAAGATCTAAAATATTCAAGAAAATTTGGAGGATGAGTAAATAACTATTTCCCCTTTCACAGAAGTTAAAAACTCATTTTAAATCTTAAAAAATTAAATTACTCATTCTCAGGTTAGCATGGTTCAGTAAAACCCTATGTTAGGGTTTCAAAATAAAATCTTATGTTGTAGGAAATGATACTTTATAAAAATCACAAAACTTGGTGATTAGTTAGAGGTTTATGTACTCTAAGATATTTTTAAGAAATTAGATATATATGGTATTTTTGTGTATAGAAGTAGAGGACTGAGTGTGAATTAGGCCTTGGGAGACCTACTTGGGACTAGACAAAGGTTGGAAAAGTGATTTCTAAGTGGAGTTTGATCAAGAAAATTATTGGAGGGAAGGAATTAAATATAGGTACTCAAAAGTAACTTTATATTCTTAGGTTCAAAATTATTTTGTATGTACAATTATAAAATTGAAAAAAAAGGCTATAAGGAAGTGAGGTAGTATAAATAAATTGACACTAAGTTGAGAGATTAAAGAAAGGTTGTTTAACCTCTCCATCACCTATGTATAAGAATGATAGAAGCCTATATGTTTTGAAAGAAAAGTTTGAATATTTGAAGCTTTAATTGATTTAAAACATTTTTTACAAGGACATATAAGTACCATAATCTTGTCTTAGATGTCAAAGTGGAGGAAATGATTCAAATACAGTCACTAGGGTCTTTTGCCTTGTTTTACTTACAAACCCTAAACATGAGCTAATGGAAGTTGTGTAAGAATATGGAAAATAATAGAAAATAAAATCATTGGTATAGGTGAATATGAGTGTTATAAACATCTCTGAGTAGTTTTTAATCTAAAACCAAACTTTAAGATGGCATTTTCAGGCCAAAATTCTCTTCTAACCTTCACAGTTGCAGCCTGCCTAGCCAGAGAGCCTCCTAAACTTGATCATATATTTCATGAAGAGATGAATGGTGGAACAAGGTTTTATAAATAATAGGGAACCCATACTCACTAATTATTATTAAAATTTGGATGTTCATCTAGGGCTTGAGCTCTATGAATGATCTTTAAGAGTGCAAAGCACTCACAGATTACCAAGAAACCTTCAAATGACTTGACTAAGGAGATTATTATTCTAAGTGCCTAGGGTGGATTGAAATAACTTCAAAATTTATTTAATGACCTCCATAACTCTCATAATCACTTGAAAATCTATTGGTTAGCACGTTCCAAAGATAAAATTATACATAAGTAGCTTCAATACATGGATGTAGGCTCATTTGTGAAGGTATAGAGTAAGGATTGGATTCTAAATCAATAAAAAAGGTCTAAAAATAATTTTAAAATGGTTCATGATCATCCACACACCTATTTAGGTCTCATATAGTGGTATATGTGCTCTTCAAGTGATCAAGTGGGGTCATAAGGTGAGAAATGCACTTTTTGCTAGCCAAGAAGCCTATCTCAAGCCTATGAAGTACAAAAAGAGAGATCTCTTCCAACATGTTGAGTTGTATGATGATTTTTTAGGCCTAAAAAAACCATTTTCAATAATTATAACCTATAAATTTCTTTTAAAATCACTTCAAATGCCTCTCAAGCCTATTTAAGTACCTAGGCTAAGGTTCTAGCCATTTCATGGTTCACACATCCGTAGAGGGTATCAAAAGATAAAATTTGTCATGGAGTATGGTCAAGGTGTGTATAAAGTGAATGAAAAATGTATCCTATGTTTCACACGTGTGGGAGTCAATTTGAGTCAAAATTTAGTTTCTTGGCCTAGAGGCCTAATTAGAGAGAGAAAGAAGGTGAGTAAGCATATTTCTACTCAACATTTGCTGATGAAATTTGACATGGAGATATAAGGTAATATTGGGTACTCATAAATACCATTATTTTTAAAATATCATATGTACATTTTTCCACACAAGGAGCTTTGTGTGTTTTCAGGGCTACAAGGAATTAGGAGAAAATACAAGCTTAAAGTGTAAAATGAAGTTTTTGGGAGTGTTTGAGGCTTAAATATGGTTTGGTTCAAGTCTATTGTGACTAATATATCTCATATATGAAGATAAGTTACACTCAAATATTAAATTGAGTTTTAATCTATTTGGGAAAGGAAAGGTGTAGTGAATACAAAGGGGTTTTAAAACACCTAAAACGTTGTTTGATGATCACCACTGAAACATTAGTGTACAAGATTCCTAAACTGATCAAATGTGTTATAGAGAATATAAATATAAAATCAACATGACTTGATGATGAATAATACCACTTGTCACCTGACAAGCCAAGAGAAGGGTAGTTTTTAAGAGGAAGATCAAGGTGTCAAGCAAATATGAGACTCCTATGCCACTTAGAAGAGCATGCATCTTCAAGAGAGAGAAAAAGGTCCTTGGAGACATGATGAAATTTTTTCCAATTCCTTTCTTGATTTTAACTCCTTCTTGACACATGTCATGGCTCATTTCTATGCCCCTCTCTCTCTTCTACTCTCATTTCTCTATTTAAGCAACCTTTTTTGGCTTGTTATGTATCCTCCACCTGGGTATGGTAAATCCCTACCCATTTGTATGCCTTTGATTAATGATAAACTATTGGTTTTAACTTTTCCTTTGACTAATATAATGTGTGTGCATGACTAGTTAATCTTGTCAAGTGTTTTGCTTAGTTTTCCTTGGCATGTTCTCCTTTTCTTGCATTCATATGCAGTTTGAAACCTTATTTTCAAGTCATGTGAAGTGTCCAATTGAAGTGTGAGGGTTGAGTGCATTGTCTATTAATTAGTATCATTATATGACCTCTTTATTAGTCCTCCTATCCTAATCATCTTTCATATCCTTTATATGAAGTGTTGATGTAGAGAGGCAAATTAAGAGTAGTATGTGTTCAAGTTAGTCTCATGGTTGATGTGCACATACAACTAGTTGGTAGTGGTTAAATTATTTTTGTATATCACCTCCATTAGAGTAAGTTTCTCTCTCTTTTCCTAACAAGTTGATATATTAGTGAATGAACCTAATTGATACATCAAGAGGAGCTATCCCTATAACCTAGAGATTCAATCCACCTATTAGGCTACCCACAACCTAGGATTGTCTCCATGTTACCCAAAATTTGGAAGGCTTGAAAATATTCTAAGGGTGAAAATTTTGGTGATAAACAGTAACATCGTCAAAATTTTCCCTCCAAGGGCCCTCTCCTAGCATAAAAAGCTTGGCCTATTCAAGTTTGTATTATTACCTTAGACCTTGAGATTAAGAAGAATTATTTTACTTTTTTTCATTCTTTATGTTTTGTGTGAATTCATGGTTGTTGATCCTTTATTTTGGATGTTCATCCCTCTCATTATCATCATACTTTCACACCTCTATGATGAATTGAAAGTCTCTGTAAGTCTCATGTTGTGTATAATCAGTCTGAGTATGTGTTATCTATGAACCATTTGTCATCCCTCCTAATTTTTCATTATGTTCCCTTACCTCCATGTTAAATACTTATGTTGTGTGCTTAGTTTGAAAATATTGTATCCAATCTATTAGTTTTATTATGTCATTGAGTAGGTGAAGTGATCGATCTATTCTTGGTGCATCACCTTTTACATTCTATCAACCCTCTTACCTTTTCTCTCCTTTTTCCCCTTTGACAATTTTAGGTGTTATAGTAGTTTTTCATTTTCTCTTTTAATTTAATTAACTTACTAAAAACCTAATGAAATATAGGGTTTATGAAGAATACCTAGAGATATGAATATGGTTTCACACCACTTGAATCCAATGACTAAGGGAACTTATTTTTAGCTTGGAAGAATAACCTACACACAAATAGATGACTTGGACAAAAATAGATTATTAGATAGATAGGTGAGTTGCTTCATTAGAAACTAGTTTTGAGATTTGTGAACTTCCTCAAGTGGATGTCAACTCACTATTTTCACAACTAAGTGGATAAATAACACTTTAAATTACAAAAGATAAAGATATGATAATAATAATGATTATGATTTAATCTTTGTTTAAGCTATTGATGTAAGAAAATTATTCATCCCAATAAGCCATAGTAGTCTTCACATCCTCTTATATAACATCAAGCTGGTCAGAATTGGATTTAAATGAGGAAGAGTAAATAATGACACAAAGTGCTAACTCAAAGGCTATATTGTTGTGATCAGTGAAAAGGGGTTGGGATATTATATGTAGATTAGTGATATTAATGATGTCATGCACTATGTCAAGCAGAGTCATCTACATAATAAGGTCATTTTTAAAAGGATATAAAATCAACATGAATTAAAGATTGGGATTTGAGATTAAAGGCTAAGGTTTTAAAACCCAAGTATAGTAGATTGATGGCGATCTTGTAAGATTGGTGCTAATCATGTACGATCGGTGTTGATCCTATAGAATTGGTGTTGATTCAAAATGAATTGACATTGATTCTATTTGAAATTGCACTTAATAAAAAATAGAGACTCAAAAGATGACATAAAATCTCAAAAGCACACATAGGGATATAGGCTATATTTTAAGTGTTGGATAAATAGATAGAAGCAAAGAAACTAATGAGAAATAAAATAAATAAGTCAAGTACTTATCTTGAACCTGGTTTTAAGTAGAATGAATTCAATCCCACAAATACAAGTAGTCCTTTAGGCTCGAGATGGCAGATGTGGATCGGGTGCAACAAAATTTTAATAGAGTGGTATTATAGTCTCCTTAATTATCCAAAAAAATTAAGTGAAATTTCAAGGTTTAGAGTTTATCATCCCTAAGATAAAGGGTTGGTTGGGTATAAATGGATTGATACATATCCAGATAATTGGCATTGATCATGGGAAAAATGACATTGATTCACCAATTCGGTAGCTAAATGTTTTATCCATGTTGGTTTATTCCAACCATAGGTAAATTTGGGTTATGAGGGTGAGGTTGTTGGGGATAGGGTTATACATGGGTAAGGTGGTTAAAATATTATAATCCCCTAGGTTGTAAATATATTTAGGTGGTTAGGGAGGTGAAAAGGTAATTTGTAAAAACAAATTACTAGGTAGCTAACTGCAAATAAATTAAACTTTAGGATAGGGATATTCAAGATTTTAAAATAATAATAAAGGTCTACAACACCTAATAAATCATATCTAGTATATGAAATTATAATGTCTACATTTTCCCCTTTTTATGGAGTGGTATGGAATGTGTGACATGACATAAAAACTAAGAGATGTATAATGCCATAGGTTTATGTGAGGAGGTATCCCCCCTGAAATAAAGAGCCAATATAGGATGAAAAGTGGGTGATGATTTTGAAAAATAAAATAATGGATGGGATGGGTACATAAAAAATGAGATCTAAGATCGTAGATGCATAACTTGAAGTATATATTTTTCACTAACAAGATGTAAGGTAAGACAGGAAGAGATGCCTCGAGGTAAATCCCATAATAAAATACCATAATTATGAAAAGGTGGGCTTAAACAAAGGCCAAACAAGAGAATAAGTGATAGGGTTTGGCTGATCAAATTATTCAATCTGCTATATGATGTGTGTACCACCTATAGATAGTTGTGCTCAAGAGAAAATGCACTTTCAAGACCTACTAAGGGGAGATACAAAAAAGAGTACATGCCTTACATAGGTTGTGGGACCAACAGGGGGCCTAAATACACAAACCTAAAATTATATAAGATAAATAATAGGTTAGGTATGGAAAGGTACCAGTATGTGACTATGGAGTAAGACTCAATGTGTATAAACTATAAGTATTAAAAAAAGGCAAATCAGTACCGATTCAGATTAAAATAACATCAATCTACCAGATCAATGTCAATCCAAAACAAATCATTATTGATCTAAAGTTAGGTATATAAGAAAATCTGACATGTAAAGGGTTCATTTACTATCATGTGAAATGAAATGATAAGTGAGACTTCAAATGATGATTATGATGTGAGATAAAATGGAGGATAACAGTAATAATTTGAGGCAACAACGATGATCCTAGGATGAGGTAAGCCTCATTATTTGATTATTTTTTTATTTTTAGCTTTTTAGGATTACTAATACTAAGGTAGTACAACACTAGAGAATTAGTGCCTATTCTATTGAATTGATGATGATTCAATAGGAATCAGTAGTGTTTCAATTAAAATGGCACCAATCTAGATGAAATGACACTGATTTATAATGGATCAATGTTGATTCATAAAACAAAGTGAAAGGATAGGTTAGAATGTCTAGGGTGAGGTTAAATATATTTCTAGGATAATTAAGGCTTATAAAATATTTTGGTAACAAGAATAGACACTTATAAAAATGAAAGATCAAGTACCACCTCTACTAGAGTGATTACGGGACTAACTCAATGATGATGACTAGGCACACCTAGAGGTCATAGGCCTAGGAGGAGTGTGCTACCACCAATGCATTCATAGAGATGTGATCTTGCTAGTCACATTACTAAAGTAATGGGATATGATAACCGGGATGCTCTGGCTACTCAAAGGGGAGATGATGATCATGGAGGAGGACATATATAGGATTTTTCAACTTTTAATATAGGGAATAGTGATAGTACGTATGGATGAGTGGGGATGTGAAGCAACACTGATATGACTATATGGTGGGGATGCTACAAATATTAATTTTATTTCTATTGATTTTGTGTTTGAGCCTCTATATGAAGCTTATAGAGAGGGGAGGAGTATTCTAACTATGATGATACTAATGATATCTTATTATTCACTCTTAGACTCAATAGGAGGTAAGTTACCATGGATCCTTATAAGTGTGGTCATAGATCTGTTGGAATATAAGATAGTGTTTTCTTAGGCATCAACACTACTGGCATAGGCCCATAAGGAGTTGTGGGGGTGGACCCATAGGAGATATGGATTAGATATGATTGTAGTTTTATAGTGCTAGGAATATGAGCATATCAGGGTGGTACATCCCATTGGCACCTCATGGATATTATGATATGAGATAAATTATAGTGTGGCCTTCTTACGATGGAAGGTAGATTTAGTGTGAGATTTCATATATGGTATTGTCTAGGACTTAGAATACTACTGAGGGGTACTAGAAGGGTTATGAGAGGGAGATATCATCTGGAGGCACTATCTCAAACTTCCTACATGGCTTGGATTAGAAGCAGAGCTCTCAGATATTTGAAGAGAGAGATGGGTGATAGGGAGGACATAGTACATAGAGTAATACTATTTGGGTAGGTGTGGAGATAGTTCAGCTTGGTTTAGTACATACCATGGGACACAGACACATATAGATTATATGAGATTGATCCTACACTCCTTAAGCAAGACACCATAGGTGTTCCAACAAGGTTCAAGGAGGAGGAGGTGAAAATATCATATGTGGAGGATTTAAGGTGCACTTCAACATTCTTATCATGATGGGCAGGATAGTGGGCTATGAGGCAAGAGAGTGTGGTGTGACCTCAACATGAGGGAGTAAATGAGGAGATGGAAGATGTAGAGGAGGATGGAGGAGGAGAGGAGGAGATTGGAGAGGATGGAGAGAGAGGAGAGTATGTGGGAGAGGAGGAGGTAGAGGAAGAGGAGATAGATATTGTAGATATCATCATAGATAGGGCTATATTGAGGGCCCAATGTATTGCCTTATAGGGATAGGTGATTGTGGCACATGAGACTCTTACCATGATGTAGATTGAGCAAGACACCAAGAGATTAGATTAGATACACTATGGATGGAATTTGACTCATTTCAATTGAGTTATGATCTATCAGTGGAGGCTCGAGATAGCTACCAAGTAGAGAGGGATAACCTATGAAGAGGGGACATAGGCAATTTAGTATAGATAGTTATAGGGGGGTTGGGCCTAGCATAAGGTAAGCAAGAATAATTATCATTGATAGGTACAAACAGATAGTAATGGAGATGCATTACCATGAGTATATCATTTTAGATTTGCATTGATAGATGCCATGTTATGCTACCCATTTATCCATACAAGGCAAGTCATTTAGGTGGACTCACATAGGGTCAGTTAAGATGGGGAGTGTATCCTATGGGAGGGATTAGAGGAGGGATAGAGATAGAAGAGGAGATGGGGGAGGTGATGGGAGTAGAGATAGAGGTGAATCTCTATAGAGCATTCATTTGAGCATGCTACATTTTACTGAGTAGCTCATTTATTGTCATAGTTATTGTACTAGTGTATATCGATATATATGATGTACACTTTGATCATTTTATATATAGATTCATGATTATGATATGTAATGTTAATATGGATTTTATTTATGTATTATCGGTGTTTATGGATTATATTATCATGGATGTTTGTATTTAGATAATGTGATTATGGATTTAACTTATTAAATGATGTGATAGATTACGGTTTTTACATGTTATGGATTTATATTAAAATGTTTATGGATTATGGTTATTATGAATGTGAATTAGATCATGGGTTATGGATTTATAGATTTTACGTGATGTGGTTATGGGTTTAGATTATGGATTTGATGGATTTAAAAATAAATTTTTAAAATGTTAATGGATCATGATTATGTTATTATGGATGTGATTTTGATTATTTGATGTATGGATTTATGTGATGCTATTATATTAAAATGTTCATGATTAAATTATTATGGATGTGATTTTGACTATTTGATTATGAATTTAATTAGATTATGGATTATGGACCTTTAGGTGAAAATGTTTATAGATTATAATGGATTGGATTATTGATTATGGATTATGAATTTTATAATATGTGATTATGGATTATGGATTTAAAAGTTTATGGAATGTTAAAATGATTATAAATCATGATTATGTTATTATGGATGGGAATTATATTATTGATTAGATTGGATTATGGATTATGAAAAATGTTTTACACATTTTGATTATTATGGATGTGCGTTAGATTATAGATTTCATGTTACGAGATTTATAGATTTTTGGATTACTAGATTAGGATATTCTTTGATATATGTGGAAAATTTATCTTTAAATAAGTAATTAGCACAAATTTGATTTACAAAAGGTTTTATTTATCTTTACTAGATCATACCATGACCTAAGAAAAACCTCTTGAAATAAATACATGTGTATCTTAACTGACTGCTAATAAATAGCCTAACAACCTTAGGTTTAACTAGGTTTAGGATCTTATTGATTTGAGATGGAAATTTCTAAGGATTTTATTTGATAGAAAGAGGATTATTTTAATAAGAATATTATTTCATCTTACATACCCAAAACTAAGGTCAACCTTATAATCCTTTTGTGCCAATCCATGTAGACTGATCAATGTGGGAAGTCTACTAATTTAAAAAAAGTTGATCAATGCGAAAAGCTTTCTTGGGATATTTTATGTATGATAGGCATCCTTAGAGGGAGTGGTATATATTTTGAGATATTTTTTTTGAAGAAGTTGTCCTTCGAGGGATCAGTCTACACTTTTGATATATATATATTTTTAGATTTTGTAGATTTAATAGTTGTCTTTCGTGGGATCAGTCTATTATTTTTGCTTGTTTTGTAGATGCTTTGATTTACTTTAATTTTAATCCTAGTGTTATTATTTATTTTTATATTGCCCTTAGTTATCATAAAATAATTTCCCAAATCTTTGTTGCACAAGAGAATACTCTTATTCTCAAAATGAATTAGTGATAGGGAGGGATTTTAGGAAATAATGATTTGGAGATCCTTCCCTTTATAATCAAAGCTTATCCCATTAAAGCATGCTATAAATATAGATGGGGTATTAATATTCAAGGTTAAAATGGGTAATACTACTAGATAACCACATGTATCTATATATTATTAGTTGGTATAAGAATAATAGGGATATGGTTTTATCGAATCAAACCAAAAGAAAAGAAACTAGGTGGACCAAGGTGATTAAGACTTATTAACAGAGGAAAGGATGTAAATGTAATTCATTAAGAGGCTCTCATTTTGATTTTACATCAAGAGAGGCCAGACTATATGCTCTAGATCCATATTTATGGGTGATAAAATATGGTTCGAGCCAATTTGGAGCAAATTTTCCCCATTTGATTTTTTCTATATTAGTGACATGTTGATTTTATTTTAAGACAAGGTCACCAAAATTAAATTTACATTCTTTTAGATGCTTATTACAAGTGTGATTTATTCATTCCTAATATACATGGAGATGGTCAAGGGCAGTCGATTGACACTCATCCAAGAATTCAAGCTAGCCTAATTATTCCTAATAGAAGTCATCCTCAGAAATGGTATCTTCAAGGGAGATGTGAAGGGAAAGAATTTGAACCTCCATAAGAAGTACTACTTAGGTACTATAGACTAGGGAGAAATGAGTATCACTTTTAGGGGTTCTAATACTAATTTGATAGGCCCATAAGGCAAAAGGAACATGAATATGATAGTTATTTCCCACTTCATTAATGACTTTAATTAAGATTTTGACAAGATATTCTACTGGATGCCTCAGCCTGCCCATTAGCTTGATGATAGTAAGGTGAGGAAAATCTTACCTTAATGTTAAAATAATCACAAAGATCTTGAACCTTTTTGTTTTTGAAATATTTTCCATTATCTATGATGATCTTATGAGGAACACCAAATTAATAAATAATATGTTGACTAATGAAATTGATAATTTTATCTGATTTGGTCGAGATAAGAGGGATAGCCTCCACCCACTTAGTGAAATACTCCATGGTGGTAATAATAAATCCATGACACTGGGAAGATTTAGGGTTAATCTGACCTATAAGATTGAGCCCCCATTGGGAAAATGGCTAAAAGTCATGTGGTACATGTAACTCTTGATTAGGGGCATGTGATAGGTTGGCATGCTATTGACACTTTATGCATCTCCTAACATAGGCTTGGATAGCATAATGCTTAAAAGTAGCTAGTAATTGATCAACTAATGTCTTATATTTTTTAAGGGTATCATTCTTACATTGTTATATGCCCTTAATCTAATTGAACACCATTTGGGAGTCACTATAGATATTAAGTGTTTTAATACCCAAGGCTAAAGCAGTTTGGAGACCTATGATCAAAGCCTCATATTTTTCCATATTATTAGTGCAGTCAAAATAAATCTTAAAAGATAGGGATATAGGTGTCACCCCAGGAGGGATTAGGATAATTATAGCTCCCCCACCATGCTCACATTTGAATCCATCAAATAATAGAGTCATTTGATACTGTGGATCTATTTGGGATGTGAAGCCTATGGATTCATCTTGAACTTCATAATTAACTAGTTAGGTATTAGCTAGATGTGCCTCAGCAAGCTAATCATCAATTATTTGACCTTTAATTAATTTTTTACGGATAAAATCTAGATCAAATTCTACCAAAAGAATGAGCCATTTGGCCATTCACTGATTTTATTAAGGCTTTGAATGCATAAATTTTATGGGATCAGTGTTCATGATCACATAAGTCTTGTGATTGAGAATATAATGGCAAAGCTTGGAAGCTACAAAGACTAGATCCAAGCATAACTTCTCTGTGTGAGAATAGTGTGTCTCATATTCAACAAGTATGAGACTAATATAGTAAATTACCTAATCTTTATGTTCCTCATCATTATGGCCAAGCATGGATCCTAGGGCATGATCCATAATATAAATACACAAGAAGGTTTTCCCTTATTTTGGGGGAATGAGAATTGGTGGTGAAAGAGGTATCTCTTTAGAGTCCCAATTAAAATGGATATCCTTCATTAGGAGGTGATGGAATGGATGACATCTATCAGATAGTTGGGAGATAAAATGATAAGTAGACTATAATTTACCTTGTAAACTATGAAGTTTCTTAAGATTAAATTGGGGTGAAATTTATAAAATGGCTTTGATATTAGTGGGGTCAAATTCTATCCCTCAAATAGTGACAATAAATCCTAAGAGCTTACCCATCAAAACTTCAAAAATGTATTTCTTAGAATTTAGACAAACACAAAACTGGATTAAGCGAGTGAAGATTACTTTTAAGACTGAAAGATGGTCTTTTCATAATTTTAGCTTATTGTCATGTCCCCTTTTCAGCTGACATGTTCTGAGTTCATGGTTAGCCTATTATGCAACCCTCATAGGCTAAGAGGATGGTTAGAGGGTCTTGATGGAGATTGGCGTGGCTTCGTTTAGCAGAATTTTTCTAGTTGGCTTTCGTTTGGGCTCGATTGGACATGTATTGAGGGAGATATTAATATTTGATTGATTTAATCAAATATTAATTATTTGGTCTAATTTTAATTTAGAAACCCTAATTCTAATTTAAGAAAAACCCTAATTAGGGCAAGCATATCTTTTGAGGGTATAAGGGTTTCTCATGGAGGCCATTATTGATTATGCATTGATTATTGATTTTGATATTGAAGAAATTCTTCTGTGAAGACTGAGCCAAGGGTTCCAGGATTCCATCTGCAGTGGAGAACATCAACTCTTCATTGTGTGAGATTTAGAGGCTGTGAAATATCAGCTGATCTATTGCCAAATTGAGAGATAGCTTCATATAGAAGTTATCACAGAGGTATACAAATTTGAGAGGTAACTTCATCCAGAAGTTGTCACAGAGCTTTCCAGGTATTTATTTTATTAGGTTTTTGATCCAATAAGTTATATAGATATATATCTTATTTATTAGAATCGTATATCTTGAGATCAGGTTGTTCAGTTATCAGGGGTTGAAAATAGTCAGGTTGGCGGCCGTACTAAGTCCATACAGGTCTGTACAAATCCGCTCAGGCACCGACCTCAGTAGACAGAGATCTTCTAGTGACCGACATCGGTCGACTAAAGACCGACGTCAGTAGAGAAGGAAATACAGAGACTGACATCGGCAGTATATCGACCGACGCTGGCGACTGTGTGTTAGACACAGAAAGGCCAAGACCTAAAATTCAGATTTCATTGCCAGATTAGCAAAAGCCTAGAGTTTTAAGACCAAATTTTAATATACTTTTATTTGTATGATAGAGACTCAATTGTGTAATTGTCTAGAAGAACAAGTGATGAGATCTTTGATTTGCTATTGAGAGATTATATTGTGATTTATTTATATTTATTTGAAATTATCTTGCAAAAATTGTATCTTGTTCAGAGCTTTGGTGTTTCTATATTCCTTGTTTGAAGGGGATATCACAGTGGTATCAAAGTTTTATTGCTATATATTAGAGTTTTGATTGAGAAGAAGGAGCCCCTAAGTAAGGGACATCATAGTGGTATCAGAGCTAAATCCTGCCATCCTGAGGGTGTGACAATCTTATGCAGCCACAAGAGTTGGGACCACACAGGTATAACACATGCAGTAGAGCCTTGCTTGAAGGTACCTAGTTATTAGAACAATATCAGATTATCATGAGTGATAGACATGAGGGTAGCCCACCCAGGGGCCATAGGTATGATGCTGATCAGGACACCAGAGAATTTCACCATGCTATGATGACAAGCCAAAAACAGATGAATCAGACACTATAGGGACTTATGACTATGATAAGGGGGATGAACACACCTGATAGATAGAACAAGGAACAAAGAGATGATAGGAGTGCTACAATTAATCAGAAATCTCAGCAGACCCATTCCAGGACCGCTGATAGACCTACACGGCCTACGTTTGTGCAGGACAAACCAGAGGCTCCAATAGAAGAGGCGGTAGGTGATTTCCTATTTACAGATACCCTCATGGCTGCAACTAATGAGTGGAACTTATTAGATCCTCATGTTTAGGAGAAGATGTCCTTTGATTATTTTGTTACTCTGAGGAGAGAGCACTACAGATTAGTTAGATAGGACAGGAGGCCTAGAGTTCAATTCAGTGAGCTGAAGAAGGCTACTGGTAAGCTTTCTTTGACTACTTTTGATAGCAGCGATAAGATGACAGCTCAAGCTTGTGTTCATAAGCTTGACACCTTTTTGGCATTGAGACCAATGTTAGAGATAGAGGCCATCAAATATGCCACTTTGCACTTGGATGGAGTAGCACATGATTGGTGGTACCATGGTATGGTAACACTTTAGCATAACCAGGTGACAGAGTACCAGGACTTTGTGGATAGATTGGTTGAGTGGTTTGACAGGAAGGATCCTAAGGTTTACTTTCAAGATCTGGCATAGTTGAGACAAACAGGTAACTTGGAGTCCTTCATTGGGGAGTTTCAGAGATTGGCAGTCATGGTGCCCAATATTTTCGAGCGTAGATTGGTAGTTCTCTTCATGGAGGGATTGATAGAGCCATTGAGAGGTTGGATCAAAGCCTTTGATCCTCCTTCATTACAGGTAGCTATGAAGAAGGTGAATAGTATGGAGATGGTAGCCCCATCCCATAAATTTAACTCCAAAGGTACTTCTTCATCTAGAGACCATAAGTGCTCCAATGTAGATACAGAGAGACCAGATTTTAACATAGATAAATTAGGTGTAAAGAATGATTCAAAGGCCAATCCAACAGCACCACCTTTGGATCGTGAGGTGCTTAATGATCTACGTAGGAAGAAGCTTTGCTTCTATTGCAAAGGTCCATATGATATCCATCACGATTGCCCTTTGAGGCTTAAGGGCAAGGCAAATCGTGTGATGTGGGCATATTATGAGGATTCAAATTTAGAGGATTTTGAACAATAGAATAGTTCTAAGGGGGCAGAGGTAGAGGCTTCAGGGCCTAAGGTAGAGGTAGAGTTAGAGCTTCACATACAGGAGGCATGCCTATCTAGCATTCAGTCGGATGAGTCATTCAAATTCCGTGGAGTTTTGGCAGGGCAGAAGGTTATCACCCTTCTTGATACAGGAGCCACACATAATTTCATAGATGCTAGATTTGTGGAGAAGTGTGGACTCACTTCCAAAGATTTTGAGGGCATCAGAGTTAAGGTAGCTGATGGTCACACTCTTAGGTGTGAGCGTATGATTAGATACCTCCCATTATGCTTGAACAACTATGAGTTCAATGCTGATTATTATGTGGTAGACATGGAGGATATAGACTTAGTCTTGGGTATGAAGTGGCTTCATTCATTTGAGGAAGTTACTCTTCGTCTCAAGGACATGGAGGTTCTCTTTGATGTTGATGGGAAGACACACATTCTTAAGGCAATACGGGGCAGCAACTTCAGATATATGTTTTTTCATCGGATGGAGATGCCTACTCCACCTGACATGATAGAGTGCGATGACGAGTGCACATTGGAACCAACATAAGAGAGATATGAGGACAAGCTTGGTCTTGAGGTGAGTGCAGTTCAGGAGTTATCACATGTGGTATAGACTCAGCTTTCTGTTACAGTTGGGTCACAGGTTGATGATGATATGACTCTTTCTAGCATTCACAATCCAGATTTAGATATTATTCAGGTACGGAGTTTGCTTGAGTTGCTTGCTAATTTTCATTTATGGATTGGATGTTGGGGTGCTTATCTTAGTACTAGGGATGGACATGGCATGGAGTTTGCATTGATTGATAGCAGGGCAGATCATGACTACATTTGGGATCCAGGTGGATTGATGGGTGTATCATTCCGTGATTGCTTGAGGGCAAGCAATTTTAGGAGGGGTGGATTGTCATGTCCCCTTTTCAGCTGACATGTTCTGAGTTCATGGTTAGCCTATTATGTGACCCTCGTAGGTTGAGAGGATGGTTAGAGGGTCTTGATGGAGATTGGCGTGGCTTTGTTTAGCAAAATTTTTCTAGTTGGCTTTCGTTTGGGCTCAATTGGACATGTATTGAGGGAGATATTAATATTTGATTGATTTAATCAAATATTAATTATTTGGTCTAATTTTAATTTAGAAACCCTAATTCTAATTTAAGAAAAACCCTAATTAGGGCAAGCATATCTTTTGAGGGTATAAGGGTTTCTCATGGAGGCCATTATTGATTATGCATTGATTATTGATTTTGATATTGAAGAAATTCTTTTGTGAAGACTGAGCCAAGGGTTCCAAGATTCCATCTACAGTGGAGAATGTCAACTCTTCATTGTGTGCGATTCAGAGGTTGTGAAATATCAGCTGATCTATTGCCAAATTGAGAGATAGCTTCATATAGAAGTTATCACAGAGGTATACAAATTTGAGAGGTAACTTCATCCAAAAGTTATCACAGAGCTTTCTAGGTATTTATTTTATTAGGTTTTTGATCCAATAAGTTATACAGATATAGATCTTCTATATTAGAATCGTATATCTTGAGATCAGGTTGTTCAACTATCAGGGGTTGAAAACAGACAGGTTGGCAGTCATACTAAGTCCATACAAGTCCATACAGATCCACTCAGGCACTGACCTCAACAGACAGAGATCTTCCAGTGATCGACATCGGTTGACTAAAGACCGACGTCTGCAGAGAAGGAACTACAGAGACCGATGTCGGCAGTATATCGACTGACGCTGGCGACTGTGTGTTAGACATAGAAAGGCTGAGACCTTCCAAAATTCAAATTTCATTTCCAGATTAGCAAAAGCCCAAGGTTTTAAGACCAGATTTTAATATACTTTTATTTGTATGACAGAGACTCAATTGTGTAATCATCTAGAAGAACAAGTGATGAGATCTTTGATTTGCTATTGAGAGATTATATTGTGATTTATTTGAAATTATCTTGCAAAAATTGTATCTTGTTCAGAGCTTTGGTGTTTCTATATTCCCTGTTTGAAGGGGATATCACAGTGGTATCAGAGTTTTATTGCTATATATTAGAGTTTTGCTTGAGAAGAAGGAGCCCTTAAGTAAGGGACATCACACTTATAAAGGAGATCATCCACACAATCCTCAACAAATTTATGGATGATATCATGGAAGATATAAGTCATGGCTCTTTGATAGGTGGATCCTACATTCTTTAGGCCGAAAGGTATAAATTGATAGAAGAAAATCCCTGAAGGAGTAATAAATGAAGTCTTATGCTAGTTTTATAGTGCGATAAGGATATAATTATATCTAGATAAACCATCCACAAGTGACAACATTTCAAAACTGATTGTTAAATCCACTAACTAGTCAATATTAGGGAGAGGGAAATCATCTTTAGGATAAGCAAGATTAAAGTCATAAAATTTAGTACAAAGGCATATTTCTTCTATGGGATTTATGATAGAGACAACATTAAATACCAATTTAGGGTAATCGATAAGTTGGATAAAGTTAATGGATAAGAGACATTGCAATTTTTCCTTGACTAAGAGTGCAATACGAGGGTCCATTTTTTGAAGCTTTTGATTTATAGGTTTGACATTATGGAATGTGACAATGTTATGGATGATAATAATAGGGTTGATACCATGTATGCCACTATAGGACCTAGTGAATGCCTCACTATGATCTATCAAAAACATAGTGAAATCCTAGTGTTCTTGAGGATCTAAAGATTTTTTGACCTTAATTATTCACAAAATCTCATGATATCCTATGTTATTGTCAATGGTAGCCTCATTTAATAGACTATAGGTTTCAGATGAAATGGATTTACATAGATGGGAGTTCTTCATGCCTAAATGAGTTAAGATTTGCTCATCATCCTGACACTAAAGAATGGGGACAGTTTGAAAATACTACCCTATCACGTTTGGGTAGGATAGAGGGGTGGTTTTGACTTCCCCATTGTGGTGATAGATGAGAGGTTATATGGTAATGGAATTGACTAAAAAATCAAGTTTAGGGGAATGGATATGATGCCATCTATCTAGGAAGGGGTGTTGGGTGGTGAGGATATTGTGTCCTATTATCATATAGATTTTACACCCATTATTGATGTTGTAGTTCACTGTACAAAAATTTAATGATACAATGGGATCACCTCCAAGTTTTAGGACCTTAAATAATTGAGGTAAAACTCTAGATAAGGTTAACTTCTTTTCACTAAATTTGGTACAACTAATAAAATATCAATCTTTCTATAAATTTTGCTTCTTTAGTGATCTTGCTCCTAAACTAGGGTTTGACTAGGAAAAAAGTTTTTAGAATGAAATTTACAAAACTAAAAATGATGGTTGCACCAAATATTTCGTAGTGTAATTTAATGCTTACTTGAATGAACACAATAGAATAGAAAATATATCAAAATTTGTAGAAGCACAAACTCATTCAAATGTGAAACCAGAGGTAATATTGGGTATTTTTCATACAAGGAAAAAAGATTATTTATTTTTAATCAAACAATCATTAAAAAGGGTAAAAAAATACCAAAAGTGAAATTTATTGACTTTAATAAGAATTAAAACATCCACAAATATTTAAATAACCTTGCATACACAGAGGTTTCTCAGACAAGAAAGGTAAATCTTCAATTTATTCTCATTTTCCAAGTTACAACATGTAAAAAAGTTATTCAAAATGTAGAATAATATTTATAACAAAAAAAATATAGATGTGTTATGCCATACTACCCATATTTATACAAAAAATATCATAAAAGAGATGTAGTTAATAAGGAAATCCACAACTAGTAGAAGAACATGCAAAAATCTAGAAACTCCATGAACAGAGGCATGATCTTCAACTGGTGGCATCTTTGGTGAAGTGAACAAGTTGAAAAAAAAACATGCAAGATATGGGCATCATCTTTGACTATTGAAGGTGTGGAGGAAACTTGGAAATATTCATGTAACTCCTTGGTTTTCTTCAGTTCTTCTTATTGTCCCCAAAATCGGCCACTCATTTTTGTAGTCAACATGTTAACCATTTTGGTCTTGTTGTCCAAAAAATAGTTTCCTTCCTTCTCAAAAATGTTCTAAGTAGTCAAGTTATCCAATTGCCCAAGTATTTTTGGCAAAAGGAAATCTCTCATTTTCAAAGGGTTTTTCAGTCAAGAAAATAAACAAGGAACAATTCAAAACACTTGAAGGCATTTCCTAAAATTGATAAAGATGGTTTGATGCTGAGGTTCAATGATATATGGTTCAATGGTGGCGTTCAATGATTTGAAATGAATGCTACTGAACCATTGAACTATTGAACCATTAAACCATTGAACTCTGCTTCAAAATGGTTCAAAGGTTCAAAATGGTTCAAAGGTTCAAAAAGGTTCGAGTGAAAGGTTCAAATAGTTGGTTCAACAATACATTGAATTGAATTCATAAGAAGACTGAGCAAACACAACTCTTTGCAAAACATAAAATATTGAGCTGTTGAACCATTGAACCATAAAACCATTGAACCATTGAATCAGTGAACTCTAAAAAGATGGTTCAAGGTTCAAAATGGTTCAAGTGACTGGTGACGTCCCTGTGGATGTCAAATTTAGGATAATGAAATAACTATTGATTTTCAAAGAATGCAGACCTGAAGACAAACACAGTGATTTGTTGAGAAAGGAGTCAAAGAAGCCAATATAAGGTGAGAAGATAGATCTGAGAGCTTGAATTAATAGGAAGAGACAAAATATAGTAAGGAAAGAGGGAATCAAATAGAGAATCCAAAAGTGTCATCAGAAGAGTTATTCCAGTGGGTGGAACAGTCCACTAGGTGGATATCAGAGAGCGCAAACATTTAATGGTGCGGCCTATTTTTCTTCATTTGAGTAAATACGAGTGGACAGTCATGTAAGTATCATAAAGAGGAGCGGCCTTGCCTTTCAGAGGTTTAGGTAACCCATGCTTTGGAGAAGACATTTGATATGAGTTAAATTCCAAAGTCAGGACTGATAACCTGTTCCAACATGGCCCCTGCACAGAACTTCCTCTTTCCAATGCATTCAATGCAACATGGGCCATTTTGTGAAAACAAGTGCCAAAGTCTTTCTTTAGATGTTATATCTTGTAATCTCTCATTTTGAATGAAGGATATCTCTCATTTATTAGAAGCAAAACTCTATCCAAATTGAAAGGCATTTTTGAGACTTTGAGCTCATATTGTTAATCATATTTTATCAAGTGAATGAGAAAGCAAGTGACCTTTCAAACTTTATGTTGAAATAACTTGTGTTATGTAGGAAATTGTTCTTATGTATTTTTCCTAAATATACTTTATCTATTTGATCAAATAAGCAGAGCAAGTGAAAATAATCTGGAAGATGTCCTGAAGTTGATTGTAGAGACTTTGTGCTACCATAATTGTCTTTAGCTTGTGTGTTTTACATTTTAGCATAAAGGATATTGGACATGTTTTGAACTAATTTTATCCTTTGTGATCTTATACTCTATTGTAGTTTATGGTGGAGACTTTGGGCTATACTTCATTCTACATTGTCGTACGTACTTAATCAGTAAGAGAAGCAATGAAAGACTTTGTGCTTTTATGTGTTTTTTGTGGATTTAGTTATCACCCAGGATGTTTTCCTATTGTTTTATGAACATCATTTCTAAAAAAAGAGAAATGGATTCAATTATTACATAGGAGTTTTCCTCTATTTTATGAACATCATTTCTGAAAAAAGAGAAATGGATGGTGTGATTCTACCCCCAGTTAGTATTTAGTATAGGTTTAGTTTATAATAGTTTATAGGGAGCCTCCCCTTACTGAGAGGAGAGATTTATATCATTATGCTATGACTAATATAACAATTTTGTCTTCAGTTAGTTGACGATAAAATATTCACCCAACACATCTACAATGGCTCTTCATGCAATGGGGCGGCAAAGTGAAACTACAAGTTTAGAATAAAACATAACTTAAGTTACTTTTTTTCAAAACCCTAACTTGTGATTTTCAATTGGGAATTTTAAAACTTAAGAAACTTAAAACTTGTCAAAATGAAAAGTATAATTTGTAAGTTTACTTTTCACAACTTTCAATCTATCAAAATAGAAAGTGAAAATTACACATGGCTCTTTCTCAAAAAGAGTTGTCAAAATGATAGTTGTAATTTACAAGTTAAAACTTTAAAATATTTTTACAATGATGAAAATGAAATATAAAAGAATTTTTTTGATAGAAAGAATCAATCTACAACCAAAACATCTATTGACTCATTATCTTTCTTGGCCTATGTTTTCTCAATGTATGCATCAAAACCTTGAAAATATCTAAGACTTTGTCTTCATAGGGACCAAAAGAGTCGAAGTTACTTATCTTGAATTCTACTATTATATCAAAGAGTTACCTTCTTAAGGATTTATATGCTTGATTCTATTTACCTATTTGATTGAATGTGTTATTGTATTTGATGAAATAATGAATCGAGCTCAAGTTGAAGGTTGTATCTCTTGTTGATTCTTCTTCAACCACTTGTTTGAATTTATCTTAAACTTCTTGCATTAAAAGGACTTGATCTTGATAATCTATTTCTTGAAATGACAATTTATTTAATATTTCTTCAATGTCATAGCATATTTATAGCTTTGTCATATTTAGCCGTAGCTCTATTGGCACTATTTGTAAGTATCTTTATTCTAAATTGAGATGCTCTATCCAATTCCTCTTTCTCTCCAGCATCCAAAAGGATTATGTCCATATCAATTGAGTCTACAAATATCAATTTAAGATAGAAAAGATTCAATATTTCTACCTCTTCTTGATATTTGTTTATTTTCTCTCTTAGGGTGACCCTTCTCTTCTTCATAGTTGTATAATGGTCCATTACCATATCAATAATTGTGTTGCCATTTTAGATGAACTCCTCTGCCCATTCCATAATGGCCCTTCCCATGCTACCAATTTATGTCACTACATCAAATGTTGCATGATCTATGATCTAAGTGGTAGGTTGTGTTGTTTGAATAGTGGGATCAATGAATTTCTTCAATGTAGTTGTTCCACATTATTCTTCAACTCATCCTTAATGACCTTGTCACTATCCATTTATCAAAGAGAGAGAGTTAATGTTGGAATGAACATCATATTTGAACCAATCTCTAGTGAATGTCCAAGATGAACTTTTGAGACCTAGTAATCCCCCACCACTAGATCTTCTTTCTATTTGTCTGGTGGGGGAACTACAATCTCCACATAATTTTCCCTTATTGAATCATACAATATTATTGAAATGGTCTAGGGAGCTGTCTTAGATTTCCTATGTGCATCTAAGAGACCATAATCTAATGTACTCAGGGAGACCATATTCTTGTGTTTCTTCCCCACTATCTGTGCTAACCAACTAGGAGTAGCATCCTATTGTGCTGACATTATCTCTTGAGAATCTATAGCTAAAGAAGATGCATTGGTGGGCATGGTGATAAGTGTTATATCATGTACTAATATTTCCACTAATTATTTGGCATATGTCTTTTCCACCTCTTCCCCATAAATGGGTTGAGGTTCCACATTTGTATTAGTATCTTAATCCTTCTCTATTTCCTCTATAGGGGTTGGGGTTGTTATGGAGGTGGAAGAGGTGGGTGAAATGGAGATGGATGTCTCTACTTGGGGTGTCGAAGATGGAAGTGATATCAATGGATGAGTAGACATAAGGAGTTAGAATTGAGGAACCTATGGAAGTGTGGAGTCCAAATCCTTAAATGAGTCAATTAAATTGGTAGGGACACTCAGGGTAGGAAATATGAAGGGGGATGAAGATGAAGCAGTAGTTATCCCATTGGTTGGGATGGCCAGTGGGATTGTAGTTAGAATGACTAAATATGTGACTATATATTGTTGGGTAGTGTTGGTGATCAATGGAATGGTATAAATTTTAAATGAGATAGAAGGAATTATGGAAAGAGGGAGTGAGACTATGGAAGAGGGAAGTGAAATGGAAACTTGAGTGTCTAATTGACTTGATTGCACTATTGGTAATGAAATTATTAACACAAGTAAAATAGTAGGAATGGAGGGTGGAGTCACTTGAGGTGAAGGAGGAATGGAGACATGAGGAGGAGGACTTAGAGATATAGGAATGATAGAAATAGGTGGGGTATGTATTACAAAGATGGGAGTTGTAACTATAACTAAGATGGGAGTTAAAATTATTGTTGTTCTAACAATAGTTGTATCCTCAGATGAAATAATTATTGGTTGATATATTGCTTCTCCTTGGCTACTTGATTGTCCCTTTTGGGCCTTTGATTTCTTTTTTATATTATGGGAGATCATTGGCCTATCTGGTTTCTCTAGGTGTGACCCACAGCTAGAACCTTCCATTGATGGTGGTACTCTTTTTTTCTTGAGATCTAGTAGTTTACCACTAATGCTTACTATCTATTTGGTCACTTGGACCCCTTTACTCATGAGCTAGTTGAGTTTTCTATTTACTACATGGGTGTTTTTATACATTAAAGATAAAGACTCAAGAATAGACCACCTTAATTTTGGAATGGGTTGAGTATAGATCTTATTATCATAGTAAATTTTGTTCACTAGGTATTCATCATCTAGCAAGCCCTTGGGGACTAGTGTCATGTTGAAAGCTTTGACCAAATCTAAGGTCATTCTTGAATAGTCCTTCAATCTCATTTCCTCTTCATCATCCAAGTCCTCCCATTAGTATTCATAGTAAGGGGCATGGGAATATGTTTAAATTCCTAATGTGCTAGTTTTGTTACCATGAACATCATAGAATGACCTTGCCTCCAAATCTCTCAGGGTCATTGTGTCATTTATGTATTTGCACACTTGGCTTTGGCCAAAAAAGGCATGTGTACCTACCTATGCTAATGGGGAAATGAATTCTCAACTTGTGTCTATTGGATAATAGCTTATGAGTCTTAACCAACAACCTTACTAGCTCCATTAAAGCCCATTTATCACTCACATACCTCAAAAGGGTGTAAGGACAATCATTGAATCCACATTCTCAAATGTATGAGTACGTGGGGAACTAGATGAAATAGGAACACCAATTGGTAATATCTATAGTGGTAACATCAAAGAATCTTTTCCTCTCTAGTTCCTCATCAAACATAACTATAATGTAGTAGATGAATGCATCATTCACTCTCCTGAAGTTCTACCTACTTGCCTCAAGAGTGAGGTTAGGGTAATAGTTAAACACTTTATTTTCCTGGTTAGCTACTATGTTCAGTCCTAGGAAATCTTTCCCTTTGGATAATTTATAAACTAGATAAGAAGTCATGTAGAACTTCCCTATGGTTTGGAACTCCATCAATTGCTTATGGATGGAGTCACTGATGAGTTGTGCTTAGTAGATGTATTATTTGTTCTTGTGGATAACCCATATATATTGATACATTTAGTCTTGGAAGCTCTTTACATCAGGGCTACTAGTGATATTATGTAGTAATATGATATCACCTAATTCATCCTTAGAATCAATCCATTTTAATGTTTTAGTCAATATGGTGGATGCAACCTTAGGTATCCTTAGCCATTGTTTTTTCATTACTCTCTGACATCCTATGTTATTGTCTTGATAAAATTTTATTGATGATTATGGAGTTATATTTATGTAACTCTTAAATTTGGGTATCAATAACATGGATTCAATATAGTCTAGGTCAAGCTTTAGAATCATTTCCCCTTTTTCATTCAACATCTCTCTCTTATCAACATCATAATGTTTTTCTAGGGTAAGTACCAATTTAGGGCTTTGCACAATCAGGGGGAAATCTACTACCTATGACAGTCTAGAGTCATAGATGCTCTATATCCAATTGTTATTAAATTTGACATTTATTCTAGTCTAAAAATCACCTAGGTCAATGTGACCTAGGTCTATGTCTATAATCTTAGTTGTATTGGAGTCCAGACTAAGGGTAACATTAGGTCCTTTAGATTTAAACTTCATCTCTTTCATAGACATATATTCTAGAGAAAATGATGGGGGAAAACCAACTATAGAGTTGGAAAAATTTGTAGGTGAAAAATGCAAGTAGAAAATTTGGAGAAACTTGGAGTTTCTATGTGCAAGTGAAAAGTTCAAAAGGCTTTGAGGTTGTAATTATTGGTAGGAATATTTGGCAGAGATGGTAGTTCCAAATTACACTTGCAATTTCTATTGAAAACTCTGGTGGAGATCAGGATTGTTCTAAGCAACGGATAATTCTATGGGACTATGGAGTTTTAAATACAAGTTAAAATCTTGTGGGTTTTAGAGGTCTTTCTAGCAAGTAGAAAGTCTATGGGGACTATTAGGGAATCTTTTAATGGAATATTCTTGACTAGTTTGGGAATATCTTAGATAATATTTGCCTAGTATATGAATTGAAATTTTGGGAAACCCTTAGTTTTTAGTACGCAAGGAAGAACTTGGAAAATGAATTCATAATCTTTTTGGATACTAAGAGAATAACCTAAACCCTAAAATGTCTAAGCAAGAAATAAAAAACCCTATCTACAACTAGCTTCTCAATGGAATGAAAAAGAATAGAAGAAATTTTGATTTGTAAAATAAAAATCTTTAAAAATGTAGAAGGTCAAACAAAGTACCATGCAGGGGTGTCAATGGTAACATGGTGTGGCTCAAGGTCATGGCCTGCAAGGTCAAATGCATGGAAGCATTGCTAGCAGGTTTGAGGTTTGAGGTAGGAGCTCCAAATTTGATTAAAAACTTATAAAATGACTTATCAAATCCTAATCCTTTATATTTATTTTGAAATTTCCTATAATTAATGCCCCAAGGTGGTGGTTGGTAGAGATCTAGAGTCTACAAACATGTTTGCAATTTTTTAATTTTGCAAATTGCACTTTGACTTCTAAATTTCTTGGGTTATAGTTTGTTTGATCCTTAGAAAATAGGAAGGTGGAACTCAAAGAGAAAATTGTAACTTTGAAAATTTCAACTTTACACTTGGAGTTTTGGATTCTATAGGAAAGGTGGTTTGTTGGAAGTGGAACTTAGCTTGCAACCCAAGTTCTGGTTTCTAGTTGGAGTGTTATACGGGAAGCAAAACTCGAGGATAAATTTTCAAAGTTGTAATTTTCACTTAGAGTTCCACTTTCTTTGAGGTACTTAGTTTTTGATAATTATAACTCTACTTGCAATTTGTAATTTTGCAAATTATAATTTATAAATAGGGTTCTGGCTTTCATTGGCTAGTATTTAGTAGGAAGCAAAGGTTTGGATGTAATTTCAATTTTGTAAATTGTAAATTACACCTAGATCTCCAATTTCTATCAGCTTATGTATTATGGTATCCAGAGTCTGAGAAGGAATTTGTAATTTTGCAAAAAGCAAATTGTAGTACAATCTCTAGTTTCTACAAGCTTAGGGAAATTAGTGTTTTCTATTAATTCAAGGAATTTTTGAAAAACATTAATGGGTTTCCCTTGGGGTACTTGACATTTTTGGGAAAAAAATATCAAAATGTCCTCTTCAAGAATAGGTAGAAGAGTAACTTCTGGGGTGGTTTTAGGATTTTTTTTAAAATTAAGGTCATGTTTTTCATGGGGTTTACTAAAATATCCTAATGTAACCTCATATGGGCCTTTTTTGTAGCATCCTATGCCAAAACCCTTCCAATCACACCATTGTAGGTGTGTTTTTGTAAATTGGGGTTTATCTAGGAATGAGAAGTTTAAGGTAAATGGTTTGGCATGGGTTTGGTTACCAAGACCTAAAAAAGTCTAATCGATTCCCCATAGATCAAATGGGTGGAAAGGAAAGGTGGAATAAAAGGAATGATTTCTCCTAAATTTGGATGATATGCATGATGTTTATCCAAATGCTTATATTCTTGGGGAGTGGGGAGAGTATTGATTGTCAATAATTGATACTCTCTAATAGATAGCTACTAAAATGCAAAATCAATGTACTCCTTACCAATCCTTAATGCAAGAAATGTCATACTATTTAATGCCTCATTGGATGATGATGGGGTTGCATTTTGTAACAAAATTAAAATTCCATTTGGTCAAAAGGTAAGGTTGAAAGTTTTAAATGGATGGGGATCAGCTAGGACATTGTGGGTTTTACCTTCATGTTCAAATTTTATACATCAGTACAAGGTGGAGGGGACACATTGCATAAGGCATATCTAGGTACATCCTAATAAGATGTATTGAAACTACCCTTCTATTACCTAGAATAATTTGGGGAGAACATGCACACCTACTATGTAAAGGATTATCATTCCTAATGGAGGGGCCATAGTATCATTGAATGATCATAAAATAATAGAGGATTGGGCTATAATAGTTTCAGGTAACTGTAGTTATTTAAACACATGAGAGGAGATGGTATTTATACTAGCACCATTATCAATCATTACTCATTTGATTTGAGTCTTATCAATTTAGGTAATGACAAATAATGGGGGATCCTGGTCATCAAGCTATAATGGTGAAATTTTGAATCATGGAATGTTATGGATAATGAATTTTGAAGTGATGTAATGAAAGTTGATAGAGGTTAGGGTTCATCAACTTGTATCTCAATGGTCCACAAGGCTTCTATCATAGCCTCATGATGTTGTGGAGAATTTTAGACAAGTTCATATAAAGACATCTTGAATGGGAGATGATGAAGCTGCTTTAGAATAGATATCTTTATTAATTTTGAATTATTATTATTATGTAATTTTCCTAAAATAAAAATTTTAGGTTTTAGAGTGGGTGTTGTAGAATTATTTATGGTAAGATTTGGGTTTTTTTCAATAATTACTTTAAATTTATCATGATTGTGGTTCTTATGACCCTAGGTTCAGGATCACGTAGCTATGTGAATCACATCTATTTGAAATAAAGGGGGATTTGTCATGTTCTCAAACTTGTATACATCTAGAGGGTTTAGGAGGGGTTGATATTGAGCTCCATCAGAGGTTTTATCTTCTTTTATAGCCTATTATGATATTGTTGGTAGTTTACTAGTTCTTGAGGTGGATGTGACCCTCATAATTTGACTATGGGGATAGTCATGATCTAACTATTCCATTAAAAATCATCTTCTTCTAATAAGTTTTAGACCATGACTTTTAGCATACTAAAACTTTACATATCATGACCTGTTATTCGATGATATGCACACTTCCTATATTCTCAATACCATTCTATTATCTTAACATGAGGGTTATTGGGTTTTATGGGTGGTAGAGTGATAAGGGAGGTTTGTAGAAGTTGATTGAGGATCCTAGAATAAGACCCCTTCAATAGATCCTGACTAGGTTTTCAATCCTCTAAGACATTGGTAGGGAAATTATGTTTGACTTCGAACCTCAATATTTTGAATTGGTTGTTTGAATATTCCTACAATAAGTACTTTGTGCTTAAGATAAGCCCTTAAACCTAAACCTTGTGGATAGTAGGAGTTTAAAGGGTTATGTATTAGTATTATCATGATGGGAAGATCCAATCATGATGATACATACTCTTTAGTAGAGGATTCTATGATAGTTACTTTTAGTCTTATTAAAAGATGGGGTCCCAATATAGATGTTTATATTCAAATTGGTGGCAGAGGTGCCTTCCCTTTTTGAATCTGATCAAGGGTAGCAGTTATATCTTCTTTAGGGAGTTTAATCCTGATGGGGGGATGCTGTAAGGATTTTCCTCGTGATGCCTTGAGGTTTTTGTTTTTAATACCTATACCCTTTCCCTTAATTTCCCTAAGATTTATCTCTTCTTGAGTAATGAGGGGAATTGGTCTTGAGCTAGTTTGAAGCAATATGATAGTTACTTCAAGGGGTGGTAAGCAAGAGGGGATGGGTATGATACACACAAGTATTGAGACAACATGAAGAATGGTATGCATATGTTTTGGAATGTATAAATAGGCTTTTCCTTGATATAATTTTCCTCCTTTATTTTTAGTTTATCATCTTAAATGTTTTCTCAAGTGGATCCCAAATAATGAGATCTGGAAAGTTTGAGTTAGTTTTTGGGATAACTTCACTTAATTCAAATGGTTTAAAGGCATCTCTTTTAAGGAGATCTGGGATAAAAGTACTAAAAGATTATTTAGGTAAGCATTGATCATGGATTATATTGATTACATGGGTTTTATTGTCTAAAGTGGATCCCAAGTTAGCCTATACAAAATTAGACATAGAAGCATGGTTAGGGAACAACTTCCTAAATATGTTTATAAAATGATTAGGGGGTACATTAGGGTTATCTAGTTGTAACACCCCTTGATCAATGAGTTTCTATAATAGACCCTTTAAATAGATACACCTATTGACATCATGAACTATTACATAGTTGAAGATGCAAAAGTCATTTTCCTTAAACCAGCTAGGTTTAGGGTGAGAGTCATCAAGAGGTCTCACCAAAGGAAGTTTGATGAGAGATTATTTTAAGAGTTTTTCCAAAATAGATGCATAAAATTCTCATAGAGGTATATACTATCATAGAGGAAAGAATTTTAATGGGTTTTGGGATTGTGCTTGAGAGGTAGAGGGTTTAGATTGGTTTTTTACTTATAGTGATGCTAATTTCATGACTATGGCATTAACAGCTCCTTTGGTTTTATTATTGTTAGTCTCTTTAAAGGGATTAAGCTAGAATTTTTTAATACGTAATTTCACTTTCCCTTCTTCCAAGGATCCAATTTCTAGTTTACGAGCCATCAAAAATGCCACATCAAAGGTTTTGAAGGATTACACCTATAACATCAACAAGATATGTTTCACACATGATCTCATAAATAATTCAATTAGTTTGGGTTGTATAATGGAAAATTTAAGTTGATTTATTAGACTCCTCCATCTAGCCATGAAATCAGCAATAAATTCATCATCAAACTGTCTAATGGCATAGATGTCAGTGATAGTTACTTTTCTTTTGATGTTGGTAGAAAAGTGTTATAAGAATATTTGAGCTAGCTGCCCAAAAGAAAACAAGAAATGCTAAAGAATTAATTTGTACCATTCTAAGGTAGGTCCAACTAGTGACATGGGAAAGGTCCTAAGTAAAATAGCATCATCATGAGCTATAAGATAACAAGTGTGTCTAAACACTCTTAGGTGCTACTAAAGATCCTCCTTATTTTGAAACTTCATAAATTTTGGAAGTTCCCACTGCAAAGGGTAAGGTCTAATGAGGACAGTTGAGTTAATAGGTTAATTATATATTTGATCATAAGTGAGCATATTTTTTTCCCTAGAGGTAGAGGCTTCTAAATTGGCCATCATATTCATAAGGATATTCATAAGGTCTAGTTAGGTATTATATTGATGGATACCCCCCAAGACATTTTGTTGTAAATGTTGGTAGGTAGGAAATGGAGTGGAAAAGGGATGGGATAAAGGATAACTAACTAAGGATGTCATGATTGGTTGGGATGCCACCACATACTGTGGGGCTTGAAATGGTATATAAGTAGACCCAAGAGCTTGCAAAGGAGCTATGTATTGGGTGGTTAATGGAATATATTATTGAGAAAGTTGACTTATAAGGAATTGTTGCAAGGGCTGAGTTTGGGGAAGGTAAGCTAGTTTGCATGAGTGTAAGGGTTGTTGGGATTGTGATAACTACATTTTGAGGTGTCATGATAAGAGGTAAGGTAGATGTAGGTTGAGGTATGGTGATATTCTAAGTTTGGGTACTAGTTGGGGATGGAACACTAGATGTTATTATAGGTTGATTACTTAAAGGTTGTGTAGTTTTAATGTCAGAACTTGTTGAGGGAAGACACCATAACTATGGTAAACCCTTCACCTTCTTCTAGAGGCATGTCATAACCATTCCCAAAAAACTATGTCTGGGGAGATAAGGGAATGTGTATAGCTCAAGAGCTGAGGCACTAGTTAAGAATGATTGTATTACTATACAATATGGTGGCAAATTTAGGATCACCTTGAGTATTGTACTGGGGAATACCTTCCCTTGTGGACTTAGGGGATGTATGAGGACTGGGAGAGTTCTCCATAGATGAAGATGAATCCAGGCTTTCAATCTACTTTGGCAACTGTTGTCACATCAAAACCATGTAGTGATGAAGGAAAATCAAGAAATTGAAATAAAAAGCACACCATAGTCTTTTTTATTATCTTGAATTCATTGGAAAATAAAGGAACACATACTACAAGATGTACCTAAAAGTATTTTACATCTTAATAAATTAACTCAAAAGTGTGATAAGGAAAAAGGTTACCAAAGGTCCTAAGAAATGATCATCTAGAGATAGTTTCAAGTTTGTTTAGGCTTAAAATATTTATATACTAAAATTGATACATGGATTGGTATTGGGACCTACCCACTTACTTCACACACTGCAACATAAGGGTGTCAGGTTCTTATCCAATCTATATCAAATAACAATGGTTTATACTCAGTCAACATACTGTGTTGGTTCTCCCCTTGGTGATGAAATCCAAGTAGGATAGTCGAGATAAAGGTTACTGCTAGGTGATGAAATCTCATTCAATTACCTTATGTCAATGTTTGATGGATTTATTATGTAAGTGGTTTGGTATGTGTGTGAAAGAAGTAATTACTATGATAATTTAACCCACCTACATTATTATATATGAATTACCTAAGCAAGAAAAAAAGGATGCAATTCCTTTTAAACTTTAAAAAGGATATTAAAAAGAAATTTTTGATTTTCTTTTGAATGAAGACAACAATCAATATAAGAGGAGAAAAATGGATAAATTCACAATGAATTATAATAACAAAAAATGAGACCTTAGGGATCCCACTAGGCATGCCAGAATGTTATAATTATTTTTTTATTTTATTAACTTACTAAAAACTTAATGAAATATAGGGTTTATGAAGAATACCTAGAGTTATGAATATGATTGCACATCACTTGAATCCAATGACTGAGGGAACTTATTTTTGGTTTGGAAGAATAACCTGCACACAAATAGATAAATTGGATAAAAATAGATTAATAAATAGGTAGGTGAGTTGCTTGGTTAGGAACCAGTCCTAAGAAGTTGTGAACTTCCTTAAGTGGATGTTAGTTCACTATTTTCACAGCTAATTGGATAAATAATACTCAAAATTACAAAAGATAAAGATGTGATAATAATAATGATTATAATTTAGTCTTTGTTTAAGCTATCAATGTAAGCAAAGTATTCATCCCAATAACTCATAGCAACATTCACATCTTCTTATATAACATCAAGTTGGTCAAAAGTGGATTCAATTTAGGGAGAGAAAACAATCACACAAAATGATAACTCAAAGGTTGTGTCACTTTGATCAATGAAAAGGGGGTAGGATACTATAGGTAGATCAATGATATTAATAACTAAATAAAGATTTAAAGCTTTCCCAGTCCATATAACTTTCTTTCCTAATGAAGGATCATAGGTGTTGATCCAAAATTCATTGATTATCTAAACTTAACACATTATCTTCCAAAATATTATTGATATTAATGATGTCGTGCATAATGTCAGGTAGAGTCATCTACATAACAAGGCCATTTTATAAAGAACAAAAAATCAAAATGAATTAAAGATAGGGGTATGAGATTAAAGGCTTATGTTTTAAAAACCAAGTACAGTGAATCAGTATTGATCTTATAGGATTGGTGTTGATTTATTATAATCGGTGTTGATTCAGAATGAATTGACATCGATTCTATCTAAAACTACACTTAATTAAAAATAGACTCAAAAGATGATAGAGGATACTAAAAGGACATAGAGGGATATAAGTTATATTCTAATGGTTTTATAAGTAGATAGAAGAAAATAAACTAATGATAAATAAAATAAATAAGTCAATTAGTTACCTTAAACCTTGTTATAATTATAATGAATTCTTTCCCATAAATGCAAGCAGTCCTTCAAGCTCAAGATGGCAGATGCGAATTAGGTGTAGCAAAATTTAGATAGAATGTCATTACAGTCTCCTTAATTCTCCTAAAAATATAATCAATGTTTTGAGGTTCAGAGCTTCTAGTCCCCAAGCTAAAGGGTTAGTTGGGTATAAATGGATCGACGCCAATCCAAAGAATTGACATCGATCATGTGAGAATTGACATTGATTCACCCAATTTGGTATCTGAAGGTTTTACTCATGTTGGTTTGTTTAACCATGGGTAAATTTGGGTTTATGAGTGTGATATTGTTGGGGATAGGGTTATACATGGGTAATGTGGTTAAAAGGTTAGGATTCCATAGGTTAAAAATATATTTAGGTGGTTAGGGAGGTGAAAAAGTAATTTGTAAAAACAAATTACTGGGTAGCTAACAGTAAATTGAACTTTAGGATATTAAAATAATAATAAGGGCCTACAACACCTAATGAATTATATCTAGTATAAAAAATTATAGTGTCTATATTAGGTTTAGTGTTAGTTTTATATTTCATTATGCTCCTTATAGGTCTATGTGTTGGTCCTAAATTAGGTGCATCTAGAAGAGAAATAAGTTGACCTACTTTGGAAGTTCATCCCAAGGAGTGAAAGACTCCCACACCTCAGGGAAGGATCTCATTTTTACAACAAGACACTGAATTTATCTCCAAATTGTAGGTCTAAGGCATTAGGCATAAAAGAGCCTTTCACACACAGGTGCACATTTCAAGTGATAACATAACCCATGGTGTATATGTCAAGGGTGGATTAATAGGTGGTACATGACCTTCATGTTATAATTTAATATCAATAATATCAAATGATATGTGAATTACATGAACATCATGGCTGAAGGTATGCATTTTAGTGAGAGTCTTTTGATAATGCATTACATCTAAGTCTCGTGATTGAGCTTGGACCATCATGTAGGCATCATAATAATAGGAAGAAGTGTTATGTGCATAAGAAGAAGACTAATTAATTTTATTAGTAGTGTCTTAAATGGAGATATACATATTACTAAAAGTGTGAGGGCCTATGGATAAAGCATTTGGAAAGAGTTTGGTGAACCTATACTTATTTCAAGTGAGGTCATATTCTATGTAAGAGGCTTCATTAACATTACATGGGGTAATAATTTTAGCATCAACATAAATCAAAGGAATGGTCCTATCTCATGGAAGGAGAGAAGGAGGGGTCCATTATAATATATAAATAGGTAATTGAGTGGCATTATAATAGTTTTAGAATTCATTAGGTTCAGCATTGTCAAAATCTCTAAGAGTGACATGTAAATCAAGATTCATGTTGACAAACTCAAGAAGAGGAGGACTGCTAATATGAGAAGTGGTAAGAATGCAATATTGAGATTTGAGATTGGGGAGCTAGATTCCTCAAGGATTAGGATTTGCTTCTTACTTGTAGCATTTTCCATTATGGATGTGTAGATGATATTTATGGATTATATAACACCTTAGTCTTATACACTTAGAAAAATTAAACTTTGGTTGTTCCTTTTAGTTTTATACCCTTCCCACTTTTAAAAGTCTCACATCTACTCTATATTGTGCCCCTTCACCTATCTCTTGGTCCAACTAGTCTTATGTTGATGACCTAGGCCTTCTATCTTGCTCAGAATTCTTAAAACCTGCTTATATTCCACCTCTACAAGTTATGAGTTTATGCCTACTTTCCTATTCCATGGACACTAGCATCCCAGACAAACACCTACATCAACATAGGTGTCCTGCTCTAATGCAAGTATCCATTGCCTAAAAGTCATATAATTTGCAAATGAAACATATACTAATGGTTAGCTTAATTGATTTAATGCAAGATATTTATCCAAATGGATTGATATAAATAAAAGATCAACCCTCATTCATTTCTAACCTACAAAACCTAGCATGGACCAAAGGCAAATTACCAAAGCATTTAATTAAGCACTCAATAAGTTAAAACTTCCATATTTTTTAATATTTTCATATCAGTCATAGGGACAACACATAAATAGGTTTGAATTATTGAAGGAGTAGCCCAAGAGATATATTTACCAAGTTACAAGATATCTTACTATTGTACTTACTTTCTACATATTGCATGATTCACATACAAACCAAAACATAGGGGAGAACTACATCAGTCTGAGGCCCTCTTAAAAGTGTTGTATATTTAGGTAATGCTCATTGATAAAAGGGCCTTTATGTTTATATTGACATTGTGTGCCCACTAACCCATTTTTTACTAAGGTTATTAATTATGAAGATGAATAATTAGGGTTTTATAATTTCATGAGGAGTGACAATCCATGACCCAGATTTGAATGAATCAAAGTGAAGGTGAAGATAAACCCAAAATAATCTAGGTGGTTGCATTCTTTTCTAATATGTATTCCATATAAGAAACCTACATCAAGTGTAGATAGTAGCATCGATTTAACCATCTAACACTGACGTTAGTGTCTACAACTCCAGAATCACTCAATCTAAAATTTGCCAATTATTCTAAACCATCTTCTAGTCTATTTCCTTCTATTTTGGATATAGAATTATATTGGCATCAGAACCAACCAAGTACATTACTTATCTGTCATTTTAATATCTATCATAGTTGTACTTACTACTTTTAGCCTATATTAGTTTAATGAATTCAACATATGTTATCTCTAAGTTTAGCATCTAATTGTCTTGCTATAGATATAATTTATCACCCTTGTACATTATGCTATCTCTATCCCCTTTAACCCTAGATACCCAATCTAGAATATTTAGGTTTAAACATTTGGTGAACCTGATCTATAAGAACCAAACTCTAGGTGGTTTAGGGTAGTTTTGGGTTTCTTATTTTCCCAATTATTTTACTTTTTTCTAAATTATAAATTTTTCATTTGTGAAGCAATGGAAAATGTTAATGCAAAAACTCATTTTCAAATGGAATATAAAGAAGCATTGATTAATCATCTCAATAATAACAAAATCTTAATGAATTTAGTTTTGTATGTTACAAGAGATGAAATAACTAAACATGATAAAAACAAGGCTTCTTCACCTAGTGATGTTGAGTATTTAGAATGTACTAAAATTGATTCCATACCAATCAATCTACCTACATCTAGTGGAGGCATGGATTATGTCTTCCAACCTTTGTTTCCTAAAATTAATATCACTATATTTACCATGGGGCTAACAAGTGTTTTAACTCAAATACCAATTTATATGCCTATTCAAACCATGATTAAATACCCTTTGTTGACTACTTAGCTTTCTAATCTAAATCCAAATGGGTCCACATTTTAAACACTCCTTCAAGTTATAAATACCTTGGAGTACAAGGTCAAAAACATTGAACAAAATTATTTAAAGTCTCCTCATGCTATTTATTATCAAGATGTGTTCCATAACCCTATTACAATTGAGATATCTTTACACCCTTTACAAACTAGTTTTCTTGCACCTAAGTTCACTTTTTATGATGGCAAGGGTGATCTTGAACAATATATTCAATCCTTTTGTGTGGCATGCCTTGATTATGCTTCCAATGATAAACTTTTTACCAAAATTTCCCAAGAAGCCTCAAGAACTATGATCTGAGGTGGTTCTATGATTTACTTTTCCAATCTTTGAAAGCATTCAAACCTCTTCTAGATCAGTTTATGGCACGTTTTTTCATTAATATTTTTGAAAATGTTTATTATGCTCAAATTGTCAAAATCAAATAAGGAACAACTAAACCTATCAATGAATATGTCTTAAGGTAAAATACAATGTTAGCTAAAATGATCAATCATATCGAAGATAAGGAGCTACAAGACATATTCAAGCAATTTTTTCTTACTCCTTTACATGAGTCTATTATTTTTAAAAAGTTCAAATCTTTTGATGACCTATGCCATGTTGTATGAGACCGTGAAATAAAGCTTATTTCATTAAATAAGCTAAAGTATGTAGCAAACACACCAAATACATCTAAATCCAATGCTAAAGTTAAAATCAAACAAAGTTGTAAGGTAAATCTTCTTAAGCCTAAAAAGGAAACAACCAACACAGTTAACATAGGTTCACAACAGCCTAATCAACTTCTCTTATATAATGCATCAAGGATACAATTTACACACTTATCCAAGTCTCCTACTTCATTACTCCCATGACTAGTAGAGTTTCATCTTATATCTCTCCCTCATCCTATAAAGGTTGATATTAATAGACCTCTAACCAAAGGATATGATATGAATGCTTAGTGTGATTATCACCAGGGACATGGACATTCTATGAACATATGTTTTACATTGAAGCGTAAGATCCAAGACCTTATTGATGACCAAAAGATTATATTTGAAGATCCTCCCAAGGAATCTAGTTCACAACTTGGTGATCATATAATATATTTAACAATCCTTTACAAGGCCATTCTAAGGAACCAAAAGTGTAAATGGAATATAATGCACATCCTCCTACATAAAATTATAAGCACCCATTAGATGAGATTATTTGTACTTATACATGCCATATACCTATTACAATTCAAATACCTCTTAATTTTGATGACACTGAGATTAAGGATGATGACTGTGATCTTTATTCTTTAGTCATTCAGACATTCCTTGATCACTAGCCTTATAGGCATCTAAATTTCATTTAGTTTCAAAATGCACTTTAACATATTAATTCTTATTCCTCTTATAAATTTGAATTGAAATTCATGTCACCTCCCTCCAACTTTAAATAATTAAATAATTCTTAATTAATCAAATATGCACACTTTTAATCCAAATTTATTTAATAAATCCAAATTTTTCACCTCACCCAGACATCCTCCACCTTTATCTCCCTCACATGTTGACTCATCTAACCAATCCATTAAATTCCTCAAATACCTTGTGAGTCACCCTTTGACTTGTTCAACAGATTGACCCATCCTTGATGACTCGGCTAACCAATTCCCTTTTCCTCTCAACCAATTGAATTAGTCATCATCATTATGGATGAGAAATCATTCTCCACCATTGATTATTTAAATAATTAAAAATATTAAAATAATCCTCCACCCTCTAATCTGCCTTCCAAAAGCCTATAAATAGACATGTAATCCATCACTCTCATTCATCCACCTTTAAGCTAATGAAGTGCTATTAATTTTTCAAGTGAATCTCAAATAAATCAAATCCATAAAAAGTGAATTTGATTATCAAAACATTACCCATTCCCCATTTATATTTGATAAAGGATTGAGCATCCACATTCCACACAAATATCAAATCTACCATTGATCACACAATGGAGAAGGTGATGAACTTAGCATGTGTTTGTAAGTAGTTCTTCTACTAGTTTACTTAATTATTTTGTTGTTACTCTATCTTGTGATTGTTTGAGTTTAGATTAGAATCAAGAGTGTTTTATTTATTAGCTTAGTTTCATCTAAATTTCCTTTATACAAGCCTATACACAATGTTATGATTGATAATGGTGCAAGTGAAAATGTTTGCATCATGACATTACTTATACATTTGGGTTATACTCATAATGATTTGTATCCTTCTACTAGACTAGTTAGAGCATTTTATGGGACCTCCCAAAAGGTCCTTAGAGAGATTGACCTACCTTACATGTTGGTCATACACATGTGGTTAATACCTTTTTAGTTATACCTTCTATGAGAATCTTTGATGTGTTATTAGGAAGACCTTAGATCCATATACTTCAAGTAATACCTTATATAATGCATGGGTGTGTTAAATACATACATGCCAATTAAGTAATTATAGTTTTTAAAATCCCATATGAGCATCCTCTTGAATAATAAAAACTTATACCCAAATAACTAACTATTAAACCTACTAAGGTTTATCCACCATAAAAGGGTAAGCAACATGCAATCCCCTTTACTAGTTAGTTAATATTTGAGAGACCATTACCTCAGAGACATACAGTGGATTCCACAAAATCCCCATCTTCCATTATGCACCATATTATGACATCCAGAGCACTTAAACATGTTTTTATCATTGTTACTCCAAAGAAACCACATAGCATATAGAGATGGGTTTCATAAATCCATATTAATTCTATTGTCCTTTCATGACCTCAAAGTCCTATTATACATACATAGAGCATCACAAACATTGTAGTGATAGATATTGTACCTACACATGTTCCTTGGTAATACCCCAAATTCTTTGTACCAAGTTACGATTAGGGAGATACATATGACCATTATTTAGATGGGATAATAGGATGATATTTCCTCTTCACATATTATTAAAATACTAAAAAAAATAAAAAAAAACAAAAATCAAAAAACATTTTCAGCACATACATACTCTATTGGTTCCTTGGCATCTATGTGTTAGTCCATGTTGATGGATGGCATATTAGTTAGTCCTACATAAAAATGTGTGTCATGATTCTATGCGAGTGTGATACATGCATACATATATGCATGATCTATTCCAATTTCAAATGTTGGGTCTTCCCTCTACACATGTAATATGGACACTAGGGGCATCTACCTCGATGATCATGATACTTCTAGGTTATATCATTCTATGGTCACTATACACTCCTTTATTTTCATCCCTCATTCCTAAGTGTGAGTTCATTAACATTTAAATATGTCATTATTTATTATATGGACATTATAATATGTTGTCCTTAATTTTTTGGAAATTTGACTAAGTTCTATCACTTCATTGTGCAACATTTGAACATGCCCCTTATTTATGATCCCCTAGGACCCTTGTATGTTGAATTGATTTTAGGTGATCTTATGTGTGTGCTTGTTTGATTATTAATATTTTACTATTATTATATAGACATTTTCCTGATATCTATCATGAATCTTAGGCCTTCATGTGATCATATTGTTCTATGTGCTTCAACACTACATTTATCTAGACATGTTCTTTTATATGATACATGATTCCATTCAGAGAATACTCAATTATATTATCTTTTTAAGGTGAGGCAAATACCAATTTATATTTTTACCTCACCTCAAATGGGAGGCATATCAATGGGGGCATGTCAGAGGCATGTTCTCCACATTTGACACAATTTTTAGATTTAGTGGGGCATGCTTTGGAAGCATGTTCTCCACACTTTATTCAATATATGACACACCCATATTCACTGGGGGCATGTTTTAGAAACATCTCCTCCACATTGGTACTTATTCTAGTTTTTATATTTTTTCATATATAATGGGGGCATGCTTTGGATTATATATAACTTTAGTCTTGCACACTTGGCAAACTTAGATCTTGGCTATTCCTCTTAGTTCTAGACGTTTCCCACTTTCAAATGTCTCACATATACTCTATCTTGTGTCCCTTGGCCTATTTATTAGTCTAACCACTCTTATATTGATGACCCAAACCTTATATCTTTCTCAAAATTCTTAAAACCTATTTATCTTCTACCTCTAGAAGTTTTGAGTTTGTATCTACTTTCTTACTCCCTAGACACTTATATCGATGTAGGTGTCCTAATCTGATGCAAGTGTCTAGTGCCCTAAAGTAATATAATTTATAAATGAAATGTATCCTAATGGTTAGCCTAAGTGATTTAATGCAATTTATTTCTCCAAATAGATTGATATAAATACAAAATCAACCCTCATTCATTCTTAACCTAAAAAACCTAACACATATTAAAGGTAACTTATCAAAGCATTCAATCAAGCACCTCACAAAAGAAAAGCTTCCCTTTTTTTCTATTTTTATATCATTCATAGGGATAACACATACATAGGTCTAAAGTACTAAAAGAGAAGCCCAAGAGATATATTTACCAAGTTAAAATTTAGGTCACCATTGTAATTAACTTCCACATATTATATGATTCACACACAAGCCAACATGTAAGGGAGAACTACATCAGTCTGAGACCCTATTTAGAGTACTAGTTATGTAGGTAACACTCATTGACAAAGATGTCTTTGGGGTTAGCTCAACACCTTGTGCCCATTGACCTATTTTTATCCAAGGTCATTATTAATATGAATAACTAGGGTTTTACAATTTCATAAAGAACGATAGTCCATGACCCAAATCTAAATGTACCAAAGTGAAGGTGAAGAAAACCCAAAAGCATCCAAGTGGTCACATCTTTTTTCAATAGGTATTTCATATAGGAAAATTATGTCAGGTTCAAATAGTAGCATTGATGCAATCATCCAAGTATGATACTAGTGTCCATAGCTCTAAATGCACTAAATCTAAAATTTAGTGACTATTCTAGAATCATCTTTTAGTTTTCTTCCTGTTTATTCCAGATCTAGAACTATATCAATATCAAAACTATTTAAATACATTACTTCTTTGTCATTTCTATATCTAGAATATTTATACATACTATTTTTAGCCTATCTTAGTTTAATGAATTTAAAATATTTTATATCTAAATTTGGCATCTAATTGGCATGCTATAGAGATAGTTTATCACCCTTGCACCTTAGGGTATCTTTATCCCTTTTAACCTTAGATACCCCAATCTAAAATTTTTAGGGTTAAATACGATGAACTTTATGCATTGTCTACTAAAAGATGTGATAACTCTCATGTGGTGAGTCCATAGATGACCAAAGATAAGGTTGTAGGAAGGTGGAAGATCTAAAATCATAAGCTTGGTGTGTATGCTTTTGGCCCTGATATTAAGGGGGAGCCAAATGTAACTAAGGGGATTTTGATTGGTTTTATCAAATCCATGACAAGTGAGTCTAGTTTACTTAAGGTTATCTTTAGAGTATCCAAAGAGAGGTAACATTAATGCCTGAGCCTTCATCCACTTGAACTTTACTTATTAAGGTTTTGTTGATTCTAATTTTAATGAAGAGGGGTTGGTCATTAGCTCAAAAAATAATTTCATCATTAATCATATCTTCTTCAAGAAACTATATGGAGGGTTTTGTAGTGGAAGAAGATTGAGAAATGGTTTTGATATCATGAACTTACGTATGGGTGGGGCCTTCAGAGATTAGAATAGGCACTTCATAATCACTAGATGGGGTTATTCAATGCCTTGTAATTATTACATGAGAAACATGTGATGATAAGGAGTTATCACTAGTTCCATTAGTGGAATTTTGTAAGTCATAGAGTTGAGTTCATCTAGAAATTTCCATTGGGTTTATAAGTAGAGCTATCATGAGGCTTAGTTTGATTAGAAATAATGTTCTTAGTAGGAATGGAGAAATTAGGTTGAGGTTGAACAAGGTTAGGAGTGTCATGGTTAGAGAATGAATTGTGTGCTTTCTATCGTGTCATTGGACATGATGTTAGTAGATGTAATACTTTCAAAATCATTATCTAAGGGTTGATTGACAAAGGGGAACTTTTGTTGGATAACCCCAATACACATCCAAATTAGTCACTTGACATATTTAGATAACCATTTCCCAACCATGCCCCTTCCATGAATAATGAAAATAATAGATCAGAATTCTCTGACAACCATGAGGTCCATACCATTCATGTGGTTATTAGTGAACTCATTATTCAAGAAACCATTTCCCAAACCACCTTTCCTTCCCCTCCGCTTATTGAGGTAGTGAAATCACCTTCTATTCTTTTGAAAATTAAAATAAAGGAAACAACTATTCCCCTTTCTCCACTTGTAGAGGTAGTGGAACTACCAACCTCTCCTTTGGAAGACATGTTGAAAGAGACAACCATTACCACCATATCCTTATATTCCATGATATAACAATCGGCTCTTCCTTTAGAAAGCATTCCTAAGGAATAGGTCAATTTATCTACCTCTCCCATAGAAGAATCACCTTCCCAAACCTTAGAGCCTTTGATTGAGGAAAAGGACAATGTGACCACTCCTCTCTCTTAACCCATGGGTTTTTTCTTTGAGACCAATACTAAAGGGGTCAAACCCATATAAAAGCCTTATAGACTGGTTCAAAACTTGGAGTACCTATCCCAACCCAATATGGACCGTGCCACATTTTGGTACCATCTCAAACTTCCTTACCTAACTAAGTAATAGCCCTCAACCATGTCATTATCAACCCAACCTTCCAATTCCATTATTAAACCCACCATCATCCCAACTAAACCATTACAAACCTCTACCTCTTAAACCATAGTCAATCCAACCAAATTGACTCCACCCAAAATAACCCAAGCACCTTCTACCATCTTAAACAAGCCCATCAAAAACCTAGGCACGCTCCCTACTCAAATCCTTATTCACCGTCCATTAAAGTTGGATTTATCACCACTTAACGCACCAAAAAAGCCCCAAGTCAAGCCAACCAAGAAAGAGAAGCTGCATAGAATCCTAAAATCTAGAAACTTGCCATTTGTTTCTACCTTGCCCTCCATTTTGGTATCACATCCTTCTTCCATCCTAGGACCTCATCCTTCAAATAAGAAAACATGTCTCCCAAAGATAACCAAAACCCATCCTCTTATTCCATCTATGCCCCTACCTATTCTTTTTGTAACCTTTGCCTCCAAAACCTCCACTACCAAACATCCTACTTCTAACCCTTATATTTTCAAACCACCCACTACCAAGCCTACTATTTCTAAAATGTATACCTCCAAACCACCAACCACCAAGAATACTCCACAACCCAAAATGCCCATTACTAAGCCTACTCCTAAGAAAGCTTCCACCCCAAAATTCAAAACCAAAACTCTAACATCCTTGCCACCTTTGCTCGAGTCTTACTCAACCATCTTGCAAATATTATTACAAGCTTTTTGCTTGACTTTACCTCCCATCAAACCATTTGACCCCCATAATCCCATGCCATCTTTGTTTGATGACAACCTGATTTACTTGTGTAGACATCCAATTCCTAACACCATTTGTATTGAAATTGTTAATCTTACTCAATTTGTAATCAAATGCATATTTTAGGCTAAAATCCATAAAACATGCTAAATGGTTCAAACTAATCATTTACAAGTGCCGATTTAGGTCAAAGTATCCCTAAATTGGGCAATGTAATTTATGGGAAAGCTAACTTTGATCAATTTATTTCGAGTCAAAATGGTAATTTTACCTTTTTATGCTCTGGATCGCTCTTTTATTCTAATTTATTGGTACATATCATATAACTTTGTTATTTTGTGTTGGAAACATCTTTAATGGGAATACCATTCCAATGCATTTAATGTCACCTTCTAATTCTTCTTGAGTCAAATTATGACTCAATAATATGACTTTCTAACCATTTTGATTAAGTGAGTACCAATTTCCAAATAATTGAACAAATGTTGATTAACCTTGTTTAAGGCTAATTAATCCAAATAAAGATCTTAAGTGGATTTTTCATGAGAGTTTTTGAATATTTCTTTTTGGAAATTAATTTCTATTAATTACATCATCACATGACATCATTTCTTGAGAAGACATCCCTAAGCCATAAATGTCATAAATATCAAGATTATAGGTCTCCCATGCCTCATAATGACCCTCTATGCCTCTTAAATACCCCTTTTTCCAAAGTCATGATGAGGATAATTATGGATTTAATTCAAATTATTGAATTAATCCTCAATCACACATCTTCATCTCAAGATGGATGGTTCAGGTTGATTCTGGTCATTCTTGAAAATCTATAAATTGAGAGGCCATGGACATCATTTTTAAGCTTTAATATTGAAAATTTATAATGTTAAATGATTTCCACAATCATCTACATTTGATCATTGATTTTGTTTGCAAGATTCATTGATAGGCTAGTTTAGTGATTCCAAATCATGAGCCTAGGTTTTATGGAGTGTTCTTGAGACATTGGAGGATTTTGCCACTATTGTTGATAAAGACAAAGATGATTAAACAAGGGAGAACATGATTTTGAGCCACTTTTGGAGAATGGATTCACTTAAGAAGGTATATATTTCTTACTTTCTTTCATTTGTCTTTCAGTATCATTAGTAATTCCCACATGAATAGATAGGCTTAATTCAGTTTTTTCTTATGCATTCTTCCTTTGGTTTATTGGACTAATATTTGACTAATCGTGTTATGTAATCCTCTCTAAATTTTGGCATGCCCGGTGATCCAAAGGATTTCCCACTGAAGATTCTGATCAATATTGTCAATATTTAGTTATTGTTGCAAATGTAGGTGGAGCATTATCTGGCCAATAATACCACACCTCCACTCACAACGTTTATAATTAATTTTGAAAAATTGCTACCAATAATATATATTTTAATATATTTATTATTTATTAATAAATATATTTTAATATATTTATATTAAAATATTTATTCCTTTTTAAAAATTAAAAGAAAGAAAATAAAATAAAAATAAATAAAAATCTGTACCTTTGCTTTTGGCATGAGTATTAATTCTTAGAAAGGAATATTTTTATGGACACATGTCATTGTCCATGTTAATCAAAATTGGTGAAGTATGAAAAGCTTGGTTAAATTCCATTTTAATTATGTGTAAATCCACTTTATCTTTGTGCCAATGGATAGATTTTTGCATGACAAGATTATGGCATGGTAATCTTTAACGTTTGGCATGGTAGTCTTTAGTGCATGGCAGTGTTTGGAACATGGCTTGGAGATAAATCATGGAACGTTTGGTCATTATATTTTCCAGTGTGGTATAATTACAAGGTGTTTATTCTTGGTGACATCATTTGAATATGCTATAATAAATCTGCAATGCATATTCTACAACGTGAAGGAGAATATATATTGCATGGTGTCAGATGATAAACATTCAAATGGTAATAAAAATATATGTGATGGTTAATGCATATATATATTCCAATGAATTTTTCATTTTTATCAATAGCATTGATATGGTATGGTAATATGATATGTCATGGAATCTCTATGTATGGTGCAAACAAATTATTTATTAATATGTGGGGAAGTTTAATTATTTAATGGATTGCTATTTATGATGGTGTGGATCAACTTTGGAACTAATCTTATGTTAGTATTCACACTCAGTTACATGCCTAATTTATTAATGATTTTGAACTCCATTTTAAGGATTTTGGTTTTGATCAGTTGCAAGCAAAATTGAATACAAGTAATCCCAGAGAGCTAACACCATGCTATCGAAACAAGAAAAATATCAATTCAAGGAAATTATTAGTACCCTGGGAAAATTTGTTATTGTCCAGTGAACATTATTGTTGAGAATATAAATGTAACTACAAGGTTATTTTACATAAAGGGAACAAAATTTTTGATAGAGAAGTAGTGGATTTGCATAGAGAAAATTATAGATAAACATATCTAAATACAGATGCAACAGAACCTTTAGGAGGTTTATTTTGTTGCACAAATAGATATCTAGTACGAAATAATTATTTACTCAAAGAATTTTTTTGTAATCAGTCTCAAAGAGTTTTAATAAGATCGAAACACTCATAAAGTGGACCCAAGGATGTAGCTATTTGGTGAACCTCGTAAACAAATTTTTGTGTTATTATTTTTTTTAATTTCATCTCTATGATAAAAAAATTCTTTCAATTTCCTTTATTAAAATTACAGAAGTTTTTATAATTCAATTTGTGGATTTATTTAAAAGGGGGAAATTAGAAATTAAAATCTTTCATTTAATTTTAAATCCAATCCAAGCAGACTGTAAAGGTTTTTATAACTTGGATTTTTGGATCACTTAGTGGGACCACAACCCACAAATTTGCTCACAAAGCCTCTACAAGCAACCTAATACTATTGTCATGTAGGTTGTTGGAGTATGGAAGCAAACAAAAACAAAATTTGAGAAAAAAGTTCATTTTTATAAATCATGATTTTGTTCTCGGGACGACCCAGCTCAGCTTTGGGTCATCATGACTCAGTTCTAGTTCGAGCCAACATAGCTCTAGTTCAACCAGACTCAGCTCTAGTTTATCCTAACTTAGCTTTGGTTCACCCCGACTTGCCTCTATCTAACCCATCTCACTTGTCTAACCCATCTCACCTGTCAACTTGACTCGCTTGTCAACCTAACTTGCATGTCTAACCCAACTCGCTTGTCAACCAGACTCACCTGTCCAACCTAACTCACCTACCAACCTGACTCACCTATCAACCCAACTAACTTATCCAACCCAACTCTCCTATCAACCCAACTCGCCTATCCAACCCAACTCATTTATCAACCTGACTCGCCTATCAATCCAACTTGCTTGTCCAACCCAACTCAACTATCAACCCAACTTGATTGTCAACTTAAGAGCTCATTTTTCAAAATTTCTTATTTCATCCTCAAAAGTGCTTCAAATCTAATAAACTTGCTAATATTTTTCTTGTAGGATCTACATTAAAAGTCATTTAAGAAAACTAAATTAGTGCCTTTCACACTTCATTTGAGTGTTTAAAAATGAATTAAGAACTTTTTTTGGGGTTTAATGAAAAATTTAGATGCTTAAGTGAATGCTTTGATAATTATGCTTAAAAATTTACAACTTAAGACCAAGGGGTCAAAAGAACACCACCCAATCTTTCAACTTGGTGCTTAAAAATGAACTCACCTTTCCAAGATTTTTGTATTCAATTAGTTATTTGATCTAGTTTATTTGGAAAAAAGAGGGATGCCACATGTATGCTCTTCCACTTGTCCCCTTTAGGGAACCCTTGGAATCAAAATCACCATTCCTATTGTAAAAATCCTAGTCTAAGGCTTAGAAATAATGTCATTTAAAGCACTCCCTAAAAACTCATCATAGTTTGGGTGACCTTGAAAATGACCTTAAAGTCTTTCTTTGTATCTCATTTATTTTTATGCAAACTTGGCTTGCGAGGGGGACTTCATCACCTCCAATAAGTTATTTAGGGAAGATTTGACATGGGGTTTCATCTCTTGACATTGACTTTACCCACTACCATTAGGATTGGAGGTTTGAGTAGTTAAACCACCTTTTAGTGATAGAGTAACACACAAGATATATCTACACTTTGGAAATCGCACTACATTGAGTGAACAACAGGATGTAGTGGTTACAAAAAGGACTAGAACTTTTTGCAATAAGCCAAGTACCACGGATACCCAATTTCTATGGTTTTTTTTTACATCTTTTGGCATGAAAGTTATTGTGTAATTAATGCCCCTAGAATGGTAAAAAATATACTAGTTTTGTCAACCCCACTTTACCATACCTTGTCAGTTTAGACTTAAGATGTTTGTTTTTTATCATTAGATTACTTGGTCTTGCTTTGTGTCTAAAATTTCTTATTACTCAATGAACTTAACCAAAACACATTGTCCCCAAAAATTTTGAGTAAGGGAGGTGTTACATTGTCCAATTGAAAAATTCATCTTTTCCTTGTTGAAATTATTATCAAAAACTTTATGCATATCATCCAATTTGGTGTAATTATGCTTCCCAATTGAGTCTAGACCTTTACCCAGTTTATTTGAGTCCCTCATTTATAATCCACATTTGAAACTGATCCTTTCTAAGTTTTAAGGGTTAGTGTGTTAAATTGGGTTCACCATTTGCACACTAAACTTGTTCTAACTTGGGTTCAATTTTCCATTTGGATTGAAGGCCATTTATTAGACTCAAAAGCAAATTATCATCTTGGTGGACTCAACTCATCTTACTTATGGATTACACTTTGAGTCCTAGAACATATTTTATCCTACTAGAGCCATGTGGTGATGTTGTGCCACCCATCTGATTCTAGCCTTATACTTATTGATTCATTTATGTTTTTACATATTGAGTTCCTTAGTCCATTTTATCTTCTTTGTAATTTGAAAAGCTTTCCTCTACTTTTCTAGGATCAAATCATCAAAGTTGGAACTAGATTTTACGATACAGGCACATCACAAAGATTTAGGCTTTGGTGTACTAGTTTTCACCTTGGATCTTTGAAATTACCTTACCCTCTTCCAATCTATATGATTTCAACTTTACCAAAGTTTGAGTAAACTTTTGAACCAACTCTTCAAATTGTGTGTGGTTTTAAGGCACCCTCATTATAGTTTCTTTGGTACCTTAGTTATTTTTTTGAAAGAGAATCAAAGCATACTTTTTTTAAATGATCACCAACTATTGGTCCAAATTTAGTCAAACACACAGAACAACTCTTTTAGCCATGACTCAAAGGTTAACTCATAGTGGGGCCTCTTATGACCTTAGTTATGAGGATGATCAATTTTATGATGGTCAAAATAACCCCATTGTTTTTTATGACATTCCAACAATAGTAGGATCTAAAGATGATTACAATGAATACCAACCCTAAAAATATCAAGATGAAGTACTTCTTAGGTTGATAGAATCGGGTGCTAGACTACCTTTAGACTTTCCTAAAAAATAATTGTTTACCTTAATTATAGGAGAAAAATAACAAGAGCAAGATTTTGAAAAAATAGACATACCTTCTTCTTCTAACAAAGGAAAATAAATACAAACAGAGTCAAAACCCATAAATCTAGATCTTCTAACTAAGATCAAGATAATAAGTCAACGATATATAGATCAACTTATCATAGACTTAACTGAATCATTAGTTGCCACTTTAATTCATAATGATGCTTCGAAAGAACAAGGAAATGTGTTTGAAATCATGCACCAAATATTTGATGAGAACATAACCATAGTGGATCAAGGTAATCTAAACAAATAGTTAAAGTCACAAAAGACCTTATAAAATGTTCTATTTAACATGGAGCATACATACTTTAATCATCAGGAACCTCTTGTTACTTTACACACTCAAAGACCCAAACATTTAGTTAGAATTAAGGAAATCCCTCAAGACAATTTGGATAGTTATTTTCAACCAAGACAAAAATTGGTAAATAAACACATAAATTTCTAAAATCAATAAGGTACTAAACAATCAAATTCAGAGAATGTTTTACAATCCAAGAATCAACGGCCTATTTTCTTGACTCAAGGAGCAAATCAAAACCAAGTCATGGATCGAAAGGTATACACTCCCTATAGACCCACATAACAAAATTAGGGGCACATTCTACCCCAACAACAACAACATCAGGGGCACATTCCACACTAACAAAAATGAAACCAGGGGCACATTCCACCCCAACAACATCTTATTCAATCTATAAATGAACCAAACATGTAAGAGTGGAATTCTATGAAGAAAATTGTTCAAAGATTTGAGATAAATAATAGAGTAAAAATGTACAAATTCAATTAGATATGTCTATATCCATTTGATTTATCTATTCTCCAAAACCCCTTTCTACCTCATTTTGAGGCACCCAAATTTGAAAAGTACAAAGGAAAGGGAGATCCACGTGAACACATACATGCATTCTTTATCTTATGTCAAAAGGTTTCTTATAGTTTCAAGTACTTACTATGATTTTTTTTATGAAGTTTAGTGGGACAAGCTCTTGATTGGCTACTTAAACTACCCAAGAGATAAGTTGTAGATTGGAACAAATTATTTAAAAAGTTCATTAACCATTTCTCATATAACATAGAACATGAATTAACCATTATTGACTTATGCAAAGCCAAGTAGCATGATGGTGAAAGTTTTGCCACATATCTGCAAAGGTGGAGCGCATTGGCAGGCCACTTTCAACATAACTTGCTAGACAAATAGTTGGCTGATATCTTTGCATAGAACTTGCATCTTAAAGTCGCACATAATCTATGGTTAGCTTGTGCTAACTCATTTGAAGAAATTATTGACAAAGGAGTACAGATTGAGAAGGCTCTTATTGTTAAGGGCCTTGTTAAGATTTTTACACAAGGTTAATCATCTAATCAAACTCAATCACCAACTCAAATGGTTACACAAGATAAACCAAAGGGATTTAACAAAAATAAGAATATGGTTGGAAATGGGGTGACTAAAACAAGGCACGTAAAAATGGTGTAGGCTACATATCCCCCAAATATATAAATAACTCCCCCAAATCCACCACCTACTTTGCAAAGACAACCTCCACAAAGGACATTTCATAATAATTTTAGGGTCTTTAGCAAATTAGGAGAATCAGCTGAAATAGTCTTACAAAAGCTTGTCACTGTTAATTTAATTGTATGGACAATACCAATGTCATTTCCTCAAGAACAACCGAACTAGATTGGTACAAGGAAAATGAATGGTACAACATCCATCGTGTTGTTGGTCATGGAGCATATTGTTGCATCCAATTATGACACATCACTAAAGACTTTATTGAAAGTGGTGAACTAGAAATTAAGTTGGCTCCTAACTAGGACACAAATTAGGATATGGGAATCTACAAAGACCCCTTTTCTTGACATAATCCACCACCACCACCAATAAATAATCAAAACCAAGGTTAAAATCAAGGATAGAGACATAAACAAAACCAACATCAGGGTCAAAATTGTAATGAGCATAATCAAGATCATAATACCCATACTAACAATGTGGCTTATAACAACATGCCCTATGACTATAACAATACTATGGGGAACATTTCCATTGCCCTCATTGCCATTGTTACTATGAAACCACTTGGACAATCTCATGTTCCTTGTAGCATGAGACTCATCATTATAGGGTCAACACCCTCTCCCCCTAGTAACACCATATCAAGTTTGCATAATCATGTTGTGACTCTTTTTACATAGTTTACTAATTATAAACAACATCACCCTTCTAATTATAAAGGCTCCTCATCGACTCAAATTTGTAGAATTATAGTTGGACACTCATGAGTCACCATCCAAGGCCCTTTGACTTCCTCTTCTAATTATAATAACTCCTTGCCACCTCTAGGTTGTGCAGTCACAACTAGATGCCCACGAGTTACCATCTAGGGCCCTTCACCCACTTCTTCCATAAAGCCCAAAGAGGACATTGTGTTGATGGTTCCAAAGCCAAACACTATCCCAACAAAGACTAAATTAGCTCAATCCATAATTGAAAAGCCTTATAGTCCTCTAGACCAATTGAATAAAACCCCTGCATAAATTTCCATATTAGAAATCTTGCGGACATATAATGTCCATAGAACTATCATGAATAACCTTTTGAAAGAGTCTATTGTGTCTAATGATATAAACCCTGAATAGTTCTAGAACCTACTTGGACATTTGTTTTCATTTTTGCAAATCACATTTGATCAAAAAGACATGTCCACTCTTGGTCCAAACCACAATAACCCACTATGAATTGAGATAATCATTACAGATCATAAGATCAAGTGGGTTCTTATAGATAATGGTTCAAGGCTGAACATCATATCTCTTAAATTGGTATGATGATTAGGCCACACGGATAAAGACATTTGACCAAAAACTATTACAATCAAGGCTTATGATAACACAGAGAGGTAGTCATCTAGTACAATTTGGTTACCAGTCATGGTTGGGTTTATTTCTAATCACACATTATTCCATATTGTGTATATTGAGCTTCCTTATAACACATTTCTTGGTCATCCTTGGATCCATGAAATACAAGTTGTGATCTAGGAATTTGACTCAAGAGAAAATGGTTAGTATTGTGCTAGTTCTAAAATGAAAACAAAGTGAAATAAATACACTAATAACATAACATCTCTAGGCTTAAACACTAGGGAGAGCTTAGTTAACAAAATAAAATGACAATTACAACTAAAAATCAAGGAATGAAAACACAATAATTTATTTCACCTTCTTTGAATGCTCTAAATGCCTTTGTAATGGTGGCTTGCTCGACTTGTGCTTCAAGAGGTCTTCTTCAATGGAGTGTGGCTACCTTCATCTCCTCTTGGCACCTTTGTCTTGTGGTTTAGCTTGGATTAGAATCAATTTGGCATGGTAAAAATAGTTGCATGAAGCTTTTAGAACCAATCCTGCATTATAACTTTGTAATAATTAAGCTTTAAAATGATGTTGTGAGACCTTCTATTTATAGATTTTTGGATTTGATCAAAATCAATCTCAAACATCCATCTCAAGATTAAGATGTGTGGTTGAGGATTAATTCAATTTTGAAATTAAAATTTTTAATTATCCTCATCATGGAATTGTAATAAGGGACAATCAAGAGGCATGGAGGGCTTTGATGAGGCATAGGAGGCATGAATCCTGATATTTGTGGCATTTATGGCCTAAGGATGTCTTCCCAAGAAATGAGGTCACTTGATGATGTAGATATTCAATATTCATTTCCAAAAATAGGTATTCAACAAGTTTCCATAGAATGTTTTATTAGGCCTTGATTTGGGTTAATTCGATCTTAAGCATGATTAAGCACATTATACACAAATTACTCAAATTGATCAAAATGCCTTATTATTAGTCCAAAATTTGACTAGATCGGAATTGGAAGTCCACTTCAGATGCATTAGATGTGTATTCCCATTTAGAATGTTTTCAAAAACAAATAACAAAGGCACAAGTCTTGTGTAAAATATTTTATAAGAAAGAGTAGTCCAGAGCACATGGGTCCAAAATTGGCATTTTGACTCGAAATGGACTGATCAAAGTTAGTTGGCCCATAAATTGTATTGCCCCATTTAGGGATATCCTACCCAAAATTAGTACTTAAATATATCATTTTCACATTATTTTGCATGTTTTAGTGTTTTTAGGCCAAATTGTGTGTTTTGAGTAGGAATTGGCTAAAAGTTTGATTAGAGGTTATTAGTGCCCAGTTTTAGGTGTCTACTATTTACCCCTATTTGAAAAGGCATTGCAAGCTATAAGCATAGTAACATCTTCTCAAATAATGAAAAGGTCCTGCATGCCTACAACTGTAATGATGATATACTAACTATATGATGCTCCATCGAGGGAATGGTTGGTACAAGTGTTTCGACAAATGGTCCTTTGAAAATAAAGAAGCAAAATGAGGGGACCAAAAAAAGGAAAGATGATGGGGTGAAAACACAATGATATTGAAAAAGTAGTAAAAATCATTAAGAATGCAAGTGGAATGGTGCATAATGGTTTGCCCAAAGGTGGTTATAAGCATTTTACCTTGATAGTGGCAATGTGGTATGATAACACAATGATTTTCCCAAAGGCAGTTATAATCATTAAGAAGATAGAGCTGCCCCAATTAGTATAGAAAAATAAGATAATAGTGTGCCCCTATATAGGTAGTAAAATTAAAGTAGTGACAACACAATGATTTTCCCAAAGGTAGTTATAATCATTGGGAAATGCAAGTGGGATGGTGTGCAATGATTTGCCCATAGGCAGTTATAATCATTAGACCCTGATTATGGAAAACATGATAAACTTGGCCAAGGATGATGACAACTTAACATAGAGGGTAATGATGAATTGGAACAACCTGCTAGTAGGGAGATGCTCATCTAAACTAATAAAGGTTGAAATTATTTCATGGTCAATTACTCTGTTTGAGATATGATTGGGAATGGAATCAAGATGTCGATACCGAAGAGATGCCACCATTGCTTAATAGACTTCTTGAAGTTGAGGTTTTTTGTATCATGTGATGGTAGGATTTATGATAGAACACCATAAATAATTGGCCAAAATATGCATAAAGACTAACTCTCATAATTCAATACTCAAGAGAAAACAATGCACCAATGATAGAAACCATGATGACAATATAAACATATGAATATAGATGGATTCAAGTGTGGATAAGATATCACCCAATGAACACCCATAAACTAAATCAAGGCAATAGTGTTGAATGCAAACAAACAGGTAGATAAACAAACAAAATAATTAGAAATAAATAAATAATGCAATAAAAATCCTATGAACATTTCCCCTAGAAAATAGGTGATAACTTAACAAACGAACTAAATAGGGGAATGGAAGAAAAGGAAGGGGGTGACCGAGCTATCTCCATATGCACTAATCAAGTGGATATTGTCTAAATAATTTCATGGATGTAATATCTAACAAAAAAGTTTAGGCCAAATGTAGTTCTCTAAAGGAATGGGAAGAATATGATAACTGATGAAAATAAACAAAATGGATGTGATAGAAGAATAGGAATGGTATTGCAAAATGGTAAGTGCATGAGAGAAAAGGCCAAAAAGGATGGGGAAACTAAATGACAAGTGATTTGATTGTAACTTAGTAAGGGTTCCTAGAATCCTTAAGGCAAAGAAGTGGTCAATGTTTTTTTCCTTTTTAATTATTTTTGAAATGTTTTTAGAAGTGTTTTGGAGTGTCCTAACTCAATCAAGAATGACGAGACACTAAATCGTTCAATCTCACAAAATGATGAGAGCATTCATACTTAGGTTGCTTGTAAAATGGCAAGAGCATGGCTTAGATTACTCACAAAATGGTGAGAGTGTTCAAACTTAGATTGCTCACAAAATGGTGAGAGCATTGGTTTAGGTTACTCGTAAAATGGTGAGAGCATTGGGAAAAGGGTAATTGAGCTAACCTTAATAGGTATTGAGTGCTACCTACATAGTCCTATAATAGGACCTCAATTCACTATAGTTCCACCCTTATAGTGGAGGAATTTGACTAGTGCAGTAGCCAATTCAAATAAAATAAGCACAGTTGGTAAAAAGACACAATATAGTATAGGAAGTGGCAAGTTGGTACATCAAGGCTTAGTATTGCCCCTAGTTTTCCCATAGGTAGTTATAACTAAGACACAATGGCATAGAACAATGGTACTAATTTTCCCAAAGGTGGTTATAATTAACAATAGGATTGGTGGTAAGAAAGGATTAATAAATGAAGGATGAAATTACCAAAATATTTGTCACAATATCTCAAAATATGATCTTTATCAGAAGTTCTTGAACCAACTGATGAATTGATTAGATACCTTAATGTTGAAACTATGTAATGAATGACAAAAACCAAGGTTAAATGGGCTAAGTTTTAGAACACATTGGATTGATAGGTCAAAAGTGGAAAGTGGATATGGCAAAGAGGATAGATAATAATGGTATGTGTACATAGAATAATAGTGAAAAAAAGGCATAACTAAAATAGTCCTTACAGATAATACACCTTAGCATTCAAGCATAGTATTGCATGAGATGAATAATATTCATTGGCTTTGGAATTTCATCACCATTTGGTGTGGCAAGCCTGTATGCTCCTGATCCATAATCTATAGTGATGACAAAAGACCCTATCTAGTTTGGCTTGAATTTCCCTTTATGTTTCTTCTCGACTGTGGTATTCTTTTGGTTTTCTTTGAGAACAAGATCACCAAGTTCAAATTTTCTATACTTCACATGCTGATTATAGTGGCCTTTGAGTTGATTCTAATATGCTTAAATATTGTTGAACATGGCCATGCATTTATCATCTAGAAGGTCCAGCTCTTGAAAGTGAGCTACTCGAGAGTCATGATCATCTAGGATATACTTGAAAAAGATGCATAGTGAAGGAAATTTGACCTCAATGGGAAGGATGGCTTCAGTACCATAAATGAGTATGGAGTGGCTCCAATGAGGGTATGATGATTTTTACGATATGCCCAAACGGTAGGTAATATCTGGAGGTGCCAATCATGACCGATATCATTGACAATTTTTTTGAGAATATTGATAATGGTTTTGTTGGATGCCTTAGCTTGGCCATTACCTTAGAGGTAATATGTTGTAGAAAATTGTTTGGTGATGTTGTATTTCATACATAACTAGTCTACATATTTTTTCTTGAATGATCCTCGATTATCAGATATAATGTCAGAGGGAATATTGTAGCGATAAATGACGTGGTTGAAGATGAATTTTGAAATTTCCTTTCCAATCACGTAGGTGAGGGGTATAGCTTCAACCCACTTAGTAAAATATTTAGTATTGATAAGGATATGTTTATGGCCATCAGATGAAGTGGGGTTAATATTCCCAATGAGGTCAAGTCCCCATGTATAAAATGGCCATGGTGTCAACATCAGTTTCAAAGTTATTTCTAGGGCACAAACCAAATTAGCATGCAATTGACATTTGTCACATTTATTTACATATGTAGTGGAATATGCATCCATTATGGGCCAATAGTAATCAATACAAAAGATATTTTTGGATAGGACTACCCCACTATAATGGGTTCCACATACTCCTTCGTGAACTTCTCTTAACACTAATGTAGACTCTGTCGATTAAACAACAAAGTAGAGTTCCATCAAAACAATGATGGTAAAAAGTGGATCCAAGTAAAGTATAATGAGAAAAATGATGAATGAAAGATTTGGTTTGTTTTTGAAATAGGTTAGATGTTAGAACTTGGTCATGAAGGTATTTTTAAAGGTCTGAGTACCAAATAGAATTAGTACCAACAATATCATAAATTATGGCAATGATTGAAGGTTCATGAGCTAATGCTGACAAATTCTCGATGAGGAAATTATAGTCTCTAGCTTTATCTATTTGTCAAATTAGAGAACCAATAGTAGCCATGGCATCTATAATTATATTACTAGCCCTCGGTATATGCTCAAACTAAATGTTGGCAATTTGCTTTTTATGAGTGTCAACCATGGCTTTATACAGAACCAACTTGTCATCTTTGGTCTGAAACTGTTCTATGACCTGATTGATGATTAACTGAGAATCACCATAAACTTAAAGATGAGATATATTCTAATGTACTAATTTTCAAAGTCTTGCAACAAGTGTTTCATACTCATCCATGTTGTTTATATAAAGAAAGCTAATTTTGAAAGATTTAGGGATTAGATCCCCCTGTGGTGTAATAAACAATAGACCTTCCCCCGATCCATGTGTAATGAATGAACCATAAAAATATATCTTCTAGGGCTACTATTCAAGGGGTTTATCAATAATGGTCATGATGGTTTCATCAAGAAATGGAAACTTGAGTGGTTATGTGTCCATAAGAGGTGATTTAGCAAGTTGATCTGCAAGAATTTGTCCCTTGACTGCTTTCTGACTGACATACTCTATGTAAAACTCACTAAGAAGCATGATCCATTTTGCCATTTTGCCTTGAAAATATATTTTAGATAGTAGATACTTGAGTGGATCTACTTTTGAAATGACCATGGTTTTATTATTCAACATGTAATGACACAATTTTTGAGCTATGAAAACCATGGCTAGATAAGCTTTTTCAACAAGTGCATAGTTATGTTCATATGTAACCAAGGTATGGCTTAAGTAGTATATAGTACGCTCCTTTCCTTTATCATCATGTGGAGCCAAGAGTGCCCTCAAGGCATGATCGATAGCTGATAGGTATAACAAAAATGGCTTTCCTAGCATAGGAGGTAATAAAATAGGTGGATTAATAAGTTAATCTCTAAGTTGTTGAAAATTTATTTGGAAGTGATCATCCTAGTGAAATGCAACTCCTTTCTTCAAAATGCACTTAAATAAATGTATTTAAGTCTCCTAATGGTAGATTTGGCCATGTAACAAAAATAGTCAAAAATTCTTGGAGAATTTGATCAAATACTTGTTGCTCAAAACTAAACTCAAATCTACAGGAAAGTTCATCGTTAGTGGTCTCTTGGTCTAAAATCAAAGAAGAATGAACACCCCCATTTAATGGCATTTGAGATAGGTTTTTACCACTAGACTGGCCTTTATCTTTAATTTTTCCCTGGTCAAAAAGTGCCTCAAAGAGGTTTTCACTTTGGGACCTCAATGTTTTATTTATTTATTTTTCACTAAGGGTGTTCACTCGGTCTCCAAAATAGGCTACAAGATCCAATGTGATTGAGAATCCTAATTTATGATCTCCCAATAGAACATTTTCTCTAAGGACTAAGAAATGACATAATGCCTTGTCATTCTAAAACTCATCAATTAGCAGATTGGATTCTTTTTGGTCCCAATCTATTAGTTGGGGATAATACAATGGTAATGGATTGTGATGAATAGCTTGGATAAGGGTAAAAATGGCATTATTATCAAATAAGTTCATTTCAACTAGGTTATCAAAGGTAAGTCTATGATCAAACTCTACTTCATTGTCAGCATCATCATCACTAGTTATTGGTGATGGAGTTTGAATAAGATATGTGGGGTCACCCCCAAGCAATTTAAATCTAAGTCCATAAGGTCTTTCATACTTAGTCATGGAAATTGGCTCGATGGTTCCTTGTTGATTTGGTCTAAGGCCTCTTCCTTCATAATTATGATACTCCATGATCATATTGGGAATAAGATACTTTAAATTTTTATAACAATCCACCTAGTTGTCATTCTATAACCATGATTCATCTCCTTCAAGAGGGTTAGTTTCTAGGCTAGATACTAGTACAAACATGATAGGTCCCTTATCTTTGTTCTTTTGTTGTCAATGCATATATGGAATGACTTTAGGTCACCCAAAGGTTTTCAAATTTTGAGGAAGATTGGAAATATGAAATATGTCATGCGTCACATATTCTTCTGGTTCATTATCTAAAATGGTGAAATGATTGGAAGCTTCAGGAGGTGACATGTGGGAAAGGGAATCCAAGGTATTATGATCTATGCAATTATCTGATGAAGGATCAATAAGTATAGGCTTTCCTTTACCCTATTTGGAACTTAGATTCATGCCATACTGATAATTATAGCTTTTAAACTCGACCTCAAGATGCTTGCAGTGTTCATATGGGTGTAAATCTCCTAGAATATTTTCCTCCATCCCTGAGTGGAAAAACTTGATACATTGATATAGTGTTGATGGGACTACACGAATCTCATGTAACCAAGGCTTGCCTAGAAGTATGTTGTATGATAACTCAAGATCCCACACATGGAAAAGTGTATCATGGGTTAAAGGCCCAATAATAACTAGTAAATTAATGGTGTCCTATGACTCTCTTTCCTGATCATCATAGGCTTTAATAGTTATTATTTCTGGCTGGAGATCTGTCATTATGTACCCAAGAATCTTGATGAGCTTGAGAGACACTATGTTGAGGATAGATCCATTGTCGATAAGGACATGTTTCACTTTATTCCATTTGATACAAACTTTGATGTACAATGGGTTATTATGGCACGGGCCAAAGGAAGACATATCACTTTGGTTGAATGTGACTTGTTAGGTTGGAGCTAGGTATCCAACCAAGGCTTGGAATTTATTAGGGGATATGTCATTAGCAATAGTATATTGGGTCAAAAACTCATTCAAGATGTTCTTGTGGATTATTGACATCCACAACAAATCTAAAATAGAAATTTGTGCTGGTATCTTCTATAATTATTCCACAATATCAAACTTCTTGTCTTGGTCAGTAGTGAATGGTTTATTTTGAGGCTAAATGGTTGGTTGGATGATAGGCAAAGTGGTGGATGGTTGTGGGCCTAGGATATTAATATTTAACCTTCAAGTTATGATTGCATAATCAAGATTAAATACTAGACCATTAATGCATATCAATGTTTGGAATGGTGTGGGACCAGACTGGACAAGTCTCGATTACCGATGCACTTGCATGTGATCACATGGAAAGAATTAGTTGTCATTATAAGATCCAAAATTGGAAGTCCTAGTTTTCTTGTTTGTTTGTATTCACTCCCAAGTTAAATAAAGATTATCCATGTGATTTGGCTAAATAGTATTGTTTGGCAACGGTCTAGGCTGATTAGTACTTGGTTTAGGATAAATGGAGATGGTATTGACACTACCCCCTACAATATGACCTATAACCATGTTGTAGTCATATGAAATTGCATGGTAGGTCTATTAATTTTTACCATTATGACCCTAGTTTTGTCTACTATTTTGTCATTGTGGATTCTATTGCTGATTTTGTTAATTTTATTGGTTCGGCCTTTGATTTTGATAATGCTGATTTTGCTACTACACTGGCCATTATTGTTTTTGCTGATTGTTCTATTGTTTTTTATTGTTATGTTAGGGAAAGGGGTTTTGATAGATACCAAGAGTTTTATTGGATGTGGGAGCACCACTATCCAATTTTATCTCCCCATTCTCTAACATATTCTTGATTAAATATTTGATTTGGACACATCTTTGTCGCTTATGCCCGTTGACCCGATGATAATCACAAAATTTATTTTCATAGTACTAATCAGGGTAAGGAATGACTTACAAATAATGTTTTGGTATGGGCTAACTAATTAGATTATCAAAAACAAGTTTGTGAAATATAGACTCAATAGGTTCTCCTAGGTCATTAAAGACATGATGTGTAGGCATCATTCTCTTAGGAGGAGGGGTTTATAATGGTAAAGATTATTGTATTTATTGTGTAGGTCTTGGTTTTTGCACCTATGGCATTGATTAGAGAGGTTTTTGTGGAGTATTGAGCTAAAAAGGTGGTGTATATGATGTCTACATAGTTTGGACATGATGAGATTTAGTTACTCCATTTCCCATAATATTCTTATTTTGGTTCAATTACTTCAGTATTTCATGGTTATTGGCCTGTGCTGGTTATGATACTTGTGATTGGATGAGATGTTGGCCATTTCCATGATTAGTACCTTGATTTTGATTAGTTTAATTAAGCTTGATGACCCCTTTATTGATGAGCGCTCACTCGATAAACAAACCTTTATCAATGATCTCTTTGAATGTATGTACACATTGCAGTTCCAGATGATAGGCTATCTCACTATGAAATTTTTTAGTAAACATAGTAGCTAATTGTTTATCTATTAAACTATGGGTAAAATATCTTGTAAAGGCTCTCTATCACTATAAATAATTAAAAAAAATCTCCCCAACTTTTTGCTTTGCTTGTATGAGGTCTACTAATGAAATCTCATGCTCAAGATTATAGGAAAAGTGTTATACAAATTTATCAAAAAGATCATCAAAGTCTATTACTAAATTCTTGGGAAACTTTTAAAACCACTCTAAGACTTGTCCAGCTAGGCTCTTTGGAAACAATAGCAAAAGTATATGTCACTATATGCCACTAATTGACATGTGACAAAGAATTCAGTCAAATGAGCTTTAGGGTCACCTTTCTCTTTATACTTATCAAATTTGGGTGGTTTGTATCTTGGAGGAAATGGTATTTTCAAATACTCCATGTTGAATGGATAGGAACACAAATCATCCAATTTTAACTTCTTAGTCTACTTCCTCGCTTGAATGGTAGTAATGGCATCCTTTATCTGTTGTAATTCTTTAGATAGGAAATTGAAAGGGATATTGGTTTGATGGAGAATATTGTTTTGGGTAAATGGCTGCGAGGTCACAAGTGGAACACTTTGACCAGGGTATGATGGAGACACCTGTTGGGGTGCATTGGCTTGGTTGGAGAATGGACCAGGAATACACATATGTGGATTATGATGTACTTAAAATTGTAGATCTGGTTGTATGATATTCTAGTTTGGGTTGGCGATAAAGGTTTGACTTGGAGGATTTTGGGGTTGGGATGAAGGGATATAACTATATTGTGCCTAATGTGGTTGAAAAGGGACACGTTGCCAACTAATTGAACCTTGTTGTTGAGTAAGAACTTGCGGACCAAGACCCTATCTCTAAATTTATGGCACATTTTGAACAAACAATTGTCTAGTAGGTACTTGAGAAACATGGGGACCCCCTTTTTACATGAATCCTTATGAGGAAGTGAAAGTAGGTTGCAGATTCAACATTTATTGCTGACCAATATTTGCATGTTACTAACTAGCCATTACTTGGTTTTAAACTGGCATATTATTTTATGGTTAAAGAGGTATTTTTTTTCATTACTTGATGTGGTAGAATATCAATTGCCCCTAGTTGAGGTGGTGATGTACTCATCCTTTATCACATTGATACACTAGATTATGTCTATTTTTATGGAATACCACTCACTACTGATTGAGGTGGAGTAGGATTCATCACATTCTATCATTAAGGTGTAACATTAGCCATTATTTGATTATCTAATCATGTAAGTTATACACTTGTGGAAGTGGTTGGTTGAGACTAGGGTACAAAAAATCCTATTTCTTGGTATGATGATCTACTGATAGATTAAACTATAGGCACATGTTGTTAGCTAGTTGTTTGTGCATTAGTACCACTTTGATCAAGATTGGAAATTTTTTGTACATTATCTACTATTTTGGGCTCACTATTTAGTGTAGAATTTGAAGACACTTCTTCAATAACTGGCATATGTATCAAGTTATCTATCGAAGTGGTTTATACAAATAGGTCAGAACTCAAATTTTCTTGTCTAGTTAATTCCATCAACACTCCTATTGAAGGTACTAGGTCAATGAGAGGATTACTTACCAAGTTCATCTGATTGAAATCACATGCTAAATTTAGATAAGTTTGGTATGTTGTTTGCATTTGGTTAAAGTGATCTTCCATGATGTTTTTGCCTTGATTGGATATACTGGGGTCTTGGTACGTTGTTTGGACTAGAACCATAGAATTGCTAGAAGAAGCATGTTGATCGTAAATGATATTATGGGGCACTCTTACTAGACTTGGTAACTTTTCAAGAGGGAAGTCTGGAGGAAACTTAGCCCCTACCTCTATGGCCCTAAATAAAATCTCATATTTATTCTCTAACAAATGTCACTCAAATAAAAATGAATCATACGTGGAAGCTAAATTAGTAGATATGGTTGTTGAAGTACTAGCTCATCCACCATGGGTATTGTAGCTAAGTTTTACATGGTTTATTCTAGGTCTTGTTCTGTGTAAGGTGGTGTGTTAACCAAATAGTTATCCAATGGATCTTGGATTTGTGCCCCTGATTGAGTATTATAAGAGGGATAAGAATCCATCTCATAAGCAATGTTATCCACATAGGGGTCTTACACCATTTCTTCTTGTGCAACTACATTACTAATCCCTAGATTGTATATGAGTCCACTACGAGTGTAGGAATACATGTTGGGATCCATAGTCAATGTTTGGCGATAAAAGGCCAAAGAGTTATACAAACTCTAAAAAGGACATAATCTAAAAAAAATGATGCCTTCAACTTGGTCTAGATTTATCAAAAGGATCAAAAGGTTTATTTAAATATTTGTGAGGAAACAAGCTAGAGTGAAGTGTCTAACATTTCACTATTCACACAAAGGTAAGCAAGTAAATGGACCAAAAATCAAAATGCCAAACTCTAAGGTTGAAGTGTTTCAAATCAGTCTAATCTAGGAATTTATATTTTTTTAGGTCTTTTGGCTAAATGCAGCATCAAAAGCTAGACTTTTAAAATAGATGAAAGTTTTAATCTAATGGATTTGAAAACACTTCTAACAAACACTAGGCATTCGATTCTTGGACATGAACTTGGTCAACTAGGGATAAGGTATGAAATAAAAGGCACTTTAGCAATAGTTTATTTTATCATAAATAATGGTATAAAACATTGTTTTTTTTACAAACAAGCTAGACAAAGGTGAACAGTATAACTATGCTTTAGACAAAGGATCAAAAGTAAACTTGGATCAATTTGAATATGTAAGAACAAATTTGGAATTTTATGTAAGAAGGTCCATGAAACAATGTTTGAAATTTATTGGGCAGGGTAATGACATTATACTACCCAAAAGGTGTGACAAAAAGGGTTTGCTTTAAAAAAATTCTAAGGCAAAGGTGCTTTCCTATAATTTTGACAACATAACACTTCTTTTCTTGACTCAAAAATGTTGTGGTACATAGACTTAAAGTTCAAGTGTTTAGCACAAAATGGATTAAGTATATCAAGTGAGGACAATGATTATGAGTCTTAAACAACCTTCAACCCAAGTTGGAAATTAAACTTAAATTCCCTCGAGTTTAGTGCAAATGGTGAGCTCACTTAACACATCAACCCTATAAACTTCTAAAGGTGTAATTTTGAATTTAAATTATAAGTGAAGGACTTAAACAACTTTGGTAAAGATCTAGACTCAATTGGGTAGCATAACTATGCCAAAGTGGATGATATGACTCTCAAGCTTTTGATGAACTTTTGAACAAGGCAAATGGATGATCTCATGTGGGCAGCATAACGCCTCTTTGTTTTAAAGGAAAATTTGGACTATGTGTTCGGTTTGGATCATTTGTTTACACCAATTTTTAACTCTAAACAAGACTTTAATCTAGGACAAGACTAACTAATTAATCACCCTTAGATCCTAAACTGACAAGGTTGCTTGGTACTGTTGGTATCCATCAATATGCATTATTTGAGAGGATTTTAAGTGTCAATCCAAAAGCAAATATGCATTATATAGTAGGGTTTTTACACCCCCTTCTCTTAAATAATAGTACTATGACATGGACCTTGAGGTGTACCTTACACCAACAATACTTCTATGGCAAGTGGGGATTTATCTAAATTCTAAAAAAATTCTAAATGATCTATGGGAACCAATTACATAATGACTTTCATGCCAAATAATGTAAAATAAAAGCATAGATTTTGGGTCAGTATCACTTGACTTATTGAAAAATGGTCTAGTCCTTTTTGCAACCACTACGTCATGTTGTTCACTTAGTGTAGTGTGATTTCCAAAGTGCCAATACGTCCTGTGTGTAACTCTAAAAGAGTCAAATGAAGTCAATGCTAGGAGATGAAACCCTGGGTCAAAGCTTCTGTAAAGAACTTACAGGAGGTGAAGAAGTCCCCCTCACAAGCCAAGATGCATAAAAATAAAGAAAGCATGAAAGTAGAAATATTTTAGAGTCATTTTCAAGGTCACCCAAACTTTAACGAGTTTTTGGGGAGTGTTTTAGATGAATTTCTTTCTAAGCCTTGGACTAGGCTACTTTGCAATAAGAATGGCGCTTTTGATTCCAAGGGTTCCCTATAGTGGACAAATAAAAGATCATACACTTAACATACTTCTTTTTTCAAAACAAAATTTAATTAAACAACTATTACAAGCAAAAATTAATGAGTGTGTTCAATTTTAAACTCAAATGGAATGTTTGGTGATGTTCTTTTTGACCCCTTGGTCTTAGTTGCAAACTTTGAAAAACACTCACCAAAATAATTTCAAAATGCCTTGTTAAGCACCAAAACAAATTTTTTAATCCAACTTTAAGCATGCAAAAGTGATTTAAAAATGTTTTGAGCAAATATTCTGCTTGGTCCTGCAACAAAATTGTTAGCATGTCTTTTAACTTTGAAGCTCTTTTGAGTTTAAAATAAGAAACTTTGGAAAACTAGGTCTCGAGTCTATGTTTTTACAAAAACATAGTGACCAATGTCGGTTAATACCACCAACATCAGTTAGGGCCAATTGAGATCTTATCGATGTCAGTTCTGTTGACTGACGCTGATTAAGCCAAGTAATCGATGTCAGTATTTCTATCAACATCATTTACTATGTAAAAATCATAGCAACCAAAAATAGCAAAAAAAGTTAGAAAACCAATTTGTAAGCATTTTAAAAGCTCAAATAATTTTTTTAAGATTTTAAAAGGATCTCCTTTAAGTGTAGGATGCATTTAGTCCCACTGGGCATGCCATTATGTGATCTAGGAATTTGACTCAAGAGAGGATGGTTAGTATTGTTTTAATTCCAAAATGAAAACAAAGTGAAATAAATACACTAATAGTATGACATCTCTAGGCCTAGACACTAGGGAGAGCTTATTTAACAAAAAAATAACAAGCACAACTAAAAATCAAGGAATGAAAACATAAGAATTCCCTTCACCTTCTTTGAATTCTCCAAATGCCTTTGTAATGGTGGCTTGCTCAACTTGTGCTTTAATAGGTATTCTTCAATGGAGTGTGGCTACCTTTATCTCCTCTTGGGACCTTTGGCTTGTAGATTGGCTTGGCTTAGAATCAATTTGGTATGGTAACACTAGTTACATGAAGCTTTTGGAACCAATCATGCATTATAACTTTGCACTAATTAAGCTTAGAAATGATATTGTGAGGCCTTTTATTTATAGATTTTTGGATTTGATTATAATCAATCTCAACCATCCATCTCAAGATTGAGATGTGTGGTTGAGTATTAATTCAAATTTTCAATTAAAATTTGTAATTATCCTCATCATGGCATTGAAATAAGGGGCAATTAAGAGGCATGGAGGGCTTTGATGAGGCATGAGAGGCATGAATCCTAATATTTGTGGCATTTATGGCCTAAGGATGTCTTCCCAAGAAATGAGGTCACTTGATGATGTAGATATTCAATATTTATTTTTAAAAATAAGTATTCAACAAGTTTCCATGGAATTTTTTTATTAGGCCTTGATTTGGGTTAATTAGCTCTTAAGCATGATTAAGCACATTATGAATAAATTATTCAAATGTATCGAAATGTCTTGTTATTAGTCTAAAATTTGACTAGATTGGAATTGGAAGTCCACATCAGATGCGTTGGATACGTATTCCCATTTGGAATGTTACTAATAAAAAATAACAAAGGCATAAGTCTTGGGCAAAAGATTTGATATGAAAGAGTAGTCCAGAGCACTTGGGTCCAAAATTGGCATTTTGACTCAAAATGGACTAATCAAAGTTAGCTAGCCAATAAATTTCATTGCCCCATTTAGGGATACCCTACCCAAAATCGGTACTTGAAAATGTCATTTTCACATCATTTTTTGTGTTTTAGTGTTTTTAGGCCAAATTGTGCATTTTGGATGGAAATTGGCCACCAGCCTAATTGGAGGTTATCGATGGCTAGTTTTAGGTGTCTACATAGGTAGTTACATCCTCTCTTCACCAGTGCCTTGAGTTTCCCCATGATGGGATCAAGGTTAATATTCTCACTGATCAGTAGCCATATCAATATTGCAAACATCTTGAAGATGAGTTTCATAATTTTAACTATTGCCTAGGTTCTAAATTCATTGCAAAGAAGGATAAAGCCATCATTTTTCATCCATCTCCATCTAATTATATTGACCCTAGTGATCTAGCCTCCAATTTAATCAATCCATTTCATATAACTCTTACCAAGTAGGTTATTATTAAAGACATAGGTAATTCTATGTACCATCTGAAGGACGTTCTCCATATTGAAAAATTGCCTAAATCCCCTAAATCATTTGGTAAACCTAAAAATTTCTAGACTCCTAATAGACCCAATCAAATTTGCATACCAAAGAAGAAACAACTAAAACCTCCTATGGTTTTTATACCTGTAATCACATCAAAGAAAGATTGAGAGGCTTTTACCAAGGGAGATTTATATTTTGAAGGCCTTGTTGATTCTTTTTAGAAACCAAAGTATCTTATCCCTAACCAGATAATGGATCATCTGGAGTATCTTATCCCTAAGGATTTATATTTTGAGGGCCTTACTGATTGTTTTTAGAATCCAAAGTATCTTATACCAAATTCCATAGCCATTACAAGCATCTCTTCATAACAACATGAAATATTTAAACATCTTGCTCTTGAGTTTCTAGAGGTTTTTGTTATTTGGCCTTTACCTAAGAAGGTAGATTATAATTCTTCATACTATCTGGATCTTTAGAAGGAATAACAAGAAGATATAGAAGAGAAAGATGATCACAACCATACATTACCTATAATTCTAGAAGATGGATCAACACTCCTTGTGGAGAACACAATAGAAGTGAAATTGGGATCCTATTAGGATCCCAAAATTGTTTATCTTAGAGCTTCCCTTACTAAAGCAGAATGTGAACATATTATATCTAATCTTAAGTATTATATAGACATCTCTATATGGGCATACTACAAAATGTAATGGTTGGACCCAGATTTAGTTGTGCATCATCTTGTTGTTCATCCCAATGCTAAACTAGTCAAGAAAAAATTGAGAAAGATGCATCCATTCATTACCCTTTTAGTTAAGGCCGCACTAAAAAAGTTGTTAGGAGCCAATTTTATTAGACTATTGGATTAATCTAAATGAGTTTCCAACATAGTCCCAGTGAGTAGAAAGACCCTGAGTATATGTATTTGTACTGATTTATGAGATGTCAACAAAGCATGCCACAAAGAGGATTTTCCTCTACCCAACATCGACATGATTATCGACTCAACTGCTAGGTATGAGATGTTATCCTTAATGGATGGATTTTTTGGTTATAATTAGATCAAGACATCCCCTAAAGATCAACATAAGACTGTGTTCACCACTCCATGGGGGACATTCTATTACCAAGTCATGCCATTTGGTTTGAAGAATATTGGAGCCATGTATCAATGTGCAATAATTATCATTTTTCATGACATGATGCATGACATTATTGAGGACTATGTTTATGATATACTAGAAAAATCAAGAATAAGAGTTGGACATCCTGATGTTCTATGAATAATCTTTGAGAAGCTTCATGAATATGAAGTCCACTTGAATCCTAACAAATGTGTCTTTGGAGTCACATCAAGAAAATTGCTAGGGTTCATTCTATCACAATAAAGGATCAAATTAGACCCTGTAAAGGTCAATGCTATTGTGTAAATGCCTCCATCAAACAATCTTAAACAGTTTTGAAGTTTATAAGGAAAGATCCAATCTAGACACATGTTCATTTCTTAATTAGCAAATAAGTGCCACTCATTTACCCATCTCTTGAAGAAAGGGGTAGCATTTCAATGGGATGAACATTTTTGAATAGAATTTGTAAAGCTTAAGACATACTTGGCTAATCCACTAGTCTTAAGACCACCAACAAAGGGAAAGCCGCTGCTTCTTTATATATCAGCCATAAAACATGTATTGAGGCCACTTTTGGCCCAGCATGATGATCATGATAAGGAACACATTGTTTATTATTTAAGACACACATTGGTAGCTTATGAACATAATTATATGCCTATTGAGAAGGCATGTTTAGCTATGGTGTTCACCATTCAAAAATTATGATATTATATGTTAAATAAAAAAACTATTATTATTGCCAATGTGGATCCTTTCAAGTTCCTCTTATCTAAACCAGCTCTTCAAGGATGCATGGCTAAATGGGTTATGCTCCTTAGTGAGTTTGATATTGAGTACCAAAATCAAAAGGCAATCAAAGGGAAAGTACTTGATGATTAACTTATGAAAGCTCCTCTTATAGATACTCAACCTCTCAAGTTTGACTTTCTTGATGATTCTATCATGACAATAGAATAGGAACCATAAGAGCCTGACTAGTGGACACTCTATTTTGATAGATCCTTTACATCCTAGGGATCTGGAGCTAGAATATTATTTATCAGACCATAGGGGGATATGATCCCCAAAGCATTCCATATACAATTTCATTATACAAATAATATGGCTGAATATGAGGCATTAGTTATGGGGCTCTGCCTTGATATACAGTGGGATATTCAAAGCTTAAAGGTCTATGGAGATTCATAGTTAATCACAAATTAGACCAATGACTAGTATCAAATAAGATATGACAAGCTTGTTCCTTACAAGCAAATTGTCGATAACCTCAAAACAAATTTCAAATCTTTATAGTTTAAATAAGTTCTAAGAGTCAACAGATCCATAGATGTAATGGCAACAATTGGTTCCATGATTTAAATGCATGATGGTGCTAAAAAGTATCAGTTCTTGATTGAAAATATTCTTCAATAATTACATATTATAATAGATTTAGAGAGGGTATGCATCATTTCTGATCCTAATCACCCACTTTGAGCTACCATGGTACCAAGATTTTTATAACTATTTCTATAGTCATGTCTTCCTTGTCGACCTTTCCAACAACCAATAAAAACAATTACTTCATTGCTTAACATGTTATACCCTCCTTGGAAACATGTTTTATAGTAAAGGCTATGATGAAATGCTTATTCATTATTTATCTTTGGGATAATCCAAGCTAGAACTAAAGGAGGTTCATGAAGGAATGTGTGGGGACCATACCAAGGGTGTATTCCTAGCAAAGAAACTCCTCAGAATAGGCTATTATTGGCCCAAAATGGAGACAAATGCTTGTAATTATGTAAAGAAGTGTGTTCCTTGTCAGCAGCATGGCAATTTGATACATGCACCTTCCTTACCACTACAATAGATCATAACACCATGGCCATTCTCAACATGGGCTCTCGATCTCATCAGGCAAATTAACCCAACATCTTCAGATGCCCATAAGCACATTTAGACTACAACTGAGTACTTTACCAAGTGGATTGAGGCCATTACTCTCACTTATGCGGTAAATAGATAGCCAAATTCATTCATTACCATATCATCTATCGATATGGCATCTTAGCCCATATTATATCTTATAATGGTAGATCTTTTATGAACCAAGATGTGAAATCTCTTTTTGAAAAATTCAAGATCAATCACAAGAAATCAACTCCATATAACCCGTAAGGAAAAAACAAGTTGAGGCATCAAATAAAACTATTATAGCCATCTTAAAGAAGATTGTCAATGATGTTGGTCATAATTGGCACTTACAACTCTTTCCTACCCTTTTGGATTATATAACCAATTATCACACCCCAAATGGAGCCATTCCATACTCCCTTATTTTTGGCATTGAATTAATCATCTTGACTGATATTGAGATACCATCATTAAGAATATCACTAGAGCACATTGAAGATAATGAAGACTATAGATCCTCATGGCTATAAAATCTAGAACTTCTTAATGGTAAGCATTTAGTTTCCCTAGAAAACTTATAGGCCTATCAGAATAGATTGTGAAGAATCTACAATAAGCACATTCTCCCTGGAGAGTTTGAAATTGGTGACTTAGTTTTGAAACAGAACCAAAAGAACATGAATGTTGAATGTAAAAAGAAAGGTAAGTTTCAACCTAATTGGTTGGGACCATATATTGTCATGGTGAACTATGGATCAACTGCATATCAACTGGCTTAACCTAATGGTGAAGAAATTCTAGAGCCCATGAACATCATACACCTTAAGAGATTCTAAGCATGAACAACTTTGAACCCTTGTCTACAAGACCTTGACTTGGGGGTAACTTGTGTTGAAGTAATTTTATCCCACCCTTTTATCCTACCCTAAATGCATTTTATACTACCCTAGCCCACTCTTCATGACTCTAGATAGTGAAGACTTTGAATCGTTGGCATTTTGAACACATTTTATCCTATCCTAGACTGTTCTTTATCCCACTCTAGACCATCCATATGTTGGACACTATTCTTTGGACCATTTTCCTTGAGAATCATATTCTTTGTTATATCTAGGGCATGTTGTAAGCTTGAACACTTTTTATCCCTTGATCAATTATGATATTTATTATGTCTCATGAACATTATGAACATCCTTAGCAACAGTTCTATAAAGTAGTTCAGCCAGGACAATATTATTCAGCTTCAAACAAGTGAATAAAAACATCTTCTCAATTTATGACCTTTGCCACACTAATACTAATCAGTGAATATAGATAATTTTTTGAAGTTACTTCATGTTGCACACTATTCTATATCACATTTTCTGATCTTTATTAACACATCAGGATCCTCTCTCTCATTGATTTATGAGTATGGGCCGTTACAACCAGCTTAGCTATTGTATTGAAACCTCTACTCTTGAATGTGCATCTTCTTGACTAGATGGTCCCCCTTTGTGCATATTTTTATCCCAAAAACACCAAAAACATTAGAATTACTTTAGAAATACCTAAAACATCATAACATGATCCAAAAAAGAATAAAAACATTGTCTCACACTTCTATACATTTGTCTATTCTCGTCCCACCATACTACGCTCTTGCCATTTTTCAAACATGAAAACACCAATTCATCTTGTCCCACATACTTGCCATTTTGCAAGATCATTCTTTCTCATCTCATTAGCTTCCTATCTTCCAGACCACTTTGATTTGTTCATAATATCTTCCATTTCTTTTATAACATTAATCATGTTGTTCTGATCATCATTTTTTCTTTTATCCCATTTCTCAAGAGAACTACATTTGGCCTAAAGTTCATGTTGGAACGTACATCTAGAGTTAGCTCAGCCAACCCCTATTTTTTCTTCTCTTCCCCCATTTCTTTTGTCATTATTCTTTAATTAGGGAACAATTGTTGTGTCATTATTATTTTCTATGTTGTGGTAGAAAGTAACGCCTCTACCACACATGCATGAACATTTGTCTTTAAACTGCACTAACTTTGTTTTTTGTTTGTGTCTATTTATTTGTTTTTTCTTGGTGTTTTGTTGTGCTTCCACACTTCTCCTTTTATTTCTTCTCCTTTTCTCTTTGTATTTCTTTTTATCTCATCTTCATCTTATGTTTCCCTGTGTGTTTTTCCTTATCTCTTTTGTGTTTCAAAACATCTTAATGATTCGCATGGATCTTGATTATTTATATCTTGATCCTATGTTATTAAGTTGTTCTTGAACCTTTTTGTTTATTTGTTTGTTGCTGGTATCTTTTTTTTCTATTTGATTTTGCTTTTTTATTTTGTGTTCAGGAATGTCTTGATGGTCCACATGGATCTTGATTATTTATATCTTGGTCTCATGTCATTAAGATGTTATTGTTTTTTATTTTTAAACATTTTTGTTCTTACTTAAGTCTTGATTGATCATATGTTAATTTCAAGTCAGGTTCATTTATGTTTATCTTTTTATTTGTCTTTACTTTTTTGTTTAAATGTAAATAGCTATAACTCTAGTTTTGTTCATTATTTTACCATTATCCTTAGTTATAGGTATTCACATTTGAATAGGATCAGCACAATTGGAATCTTATGTCATTCTAAGTTATTCATACGTATGATGCATAATTTCTTTTTATAAAGTAAGCACTTTGTGCTCAGGTCTCAAAGTCTTAACGTCAATATCACTCTGATGAATAGTTCTCAAGAACACTTTGCATAATATGGGCTCATGATATGGAATTAGGCATCTAGGTATTATTCATTTTAGCAGTCAAATCTATGCTTAGATGTGCATCTCTTTGCATACATTGTGATTCTAATCAATTCTTGGTCAGTTTTCATCATTCCTTATCCCATTCTCTCCCAAACATGGGTGAACTACATTGGCCTAAAGTTCATGTTGGAACATGATTCCATGGAACTATGTAGGTAGTGCTCAATTTCTATTAAGGTCAACTCAGCTATCTTTCATTCTTATTTTACTCTCTTTCATCACTTTGTAAATTCTCATATTCTTGGTTTTATATGGCTTTTTAAGCCATTACACCATCGCATGTACATTTGTGCCTGCTCATTTTAACCTATCTTTTGGGTTATATCTTTGAGTTATTTTACTTGCCGATTACCATTGCTAGGGCCCACCATCTGAACCACATCCAAATCAAATCAGCTCTACGGGAGTAAACCATTATTTATTCTTAATCAACAATCAAAATTAGCCCTACTAAGGCAAAACTATTTTATCATGATCATATTTACTCTACTGGAGTACTTCTTATTATATTCTCTTTGGAGACCCCTTTCTAGTGGTGCTTCCCTTCCTGAAGTAGAACATTCTCTCTTTTCCTCTAATTCTAAGCTCTCCACACCAATGCCCATGATGGAAATATTTTAGTGCACAACTTGTCTCAAGATTGATCAATGTCATAAGCATGTAACTTGTACTCTAAAATTGAGTACATTTAAAGTGTGTCCCTTACATTTATGGATTGTATCTTTCCCATCCCCCCCCATCTTTGGAGATTATTATACTTCTAATTATATTTTGATCATTGATGGTAATCACGTGTGCAAGCATTAGATCAACTAGATGTGATCTATTTTATGGGTTAATCTCTCATTATTTACTCTCTTTTCGAGAGTCCATCCTTCTCTTTCATCCTAATATGTCCTCTCAAGGGGACATCATGGATTTGTTCTATTTTTTTCTTGACAACTCTTTTCTTTGAAAAGACATTGCTTCATCTGAATTTCTTGTTATGCCTTTTCAAATAGGGGCAAAATATAGACATCCAATTCCTAACACCATTTGTGTTGAAATTGTCAATCTTACTTGATTTGTATTTAAATACACATTTTATGCTAAAATCCATAAAATGCACTAAATGGTTAAAACTTATCATTTATAAGTGCCAATTTAGGTCAAAGTATCCCTAAATGGGGTAATGTAATTTATGGGCCAACTAACTTTGATCAAGTCATTTTGAGTCAAAATAATGATTTTTCTTTTTTGTGCTCTAGATCACTTTTTTCTTTTAATTCCTTGGTACACATCATGTACCTTTGTTATTTTGTGTTGAAAACATCCTAAATGGGAATATGGTTCTAATGCATCTAACGTCACTTTCCAATTCTTCCTGAGTCAAATTACAACTCAATAATATGACTTTCTGACCATTTTGATTAATTGAGGGCCAATTTTCAAATAATTACACAAATGTTGATTAACCTTGTTAAGGCTAATTAATCCAAATCAAGATCTTAATTGGATTTTCCATGAGAGTTTTTTAATATTTATTTTTGGAAATTAATTTCTATTAACTGCATCATCAGGTGATATCATTTCTTGGGAAGACATCCCTAGGCCATAAATGCCACAAATATCAGGATTATGGGTCTCTCATGCCTCATTATGACCCTCCATGCCTCTTCAATGCCCCTTTTTATAAAGTAAAGATGATGAAAATTATGGATTTAATTCCAAATATTGAATTAATCCTCAACCACACATCTTCATCTCAAGATGGATGATTCTGGTTGATTCTGGTCATTCTTGAAAATCTATAAATAGAGAAGCCATGGACGTCATTTTTAAACTTAAATATTGTGAATTTATAAAGTTACATTGTTCCCACAATCCTTTGAATTTGATCATTGATTTTGTTTGCAAGCTTCATTGATAGCCTACTTTAGTGATTCCAAATCATGAGCCTAGGTTTTATGGAGTGTTCTTGAGACATTGGAGGAGTTTTCCACTATTGTTGATAAAGACAAGGATGCTTGATTAAGGTAGAACATGCTTTTGATCTAATTTTGGATAATGGATTCACTTAGGAAGGTATAGATTTATTACTTTCTTTCATTGTCATTAGTAATTCCCACATGAATAGATAGGCTTAATTTGGTTTGTTCTTATATATTCTTCCTTTAGTTTATTGGACTAATATTTGACTAATCATGTTATGTAATCCTCTCTACATCTTATACCATAGACCATTGGGACATGATATGAATAAATATAGAGCTATCCAAGTCATAATCCATTAGTTATGTGTTGATGATGACCTATTATTAGAAAATCCACCCATAACCCCACATCCACTCTTGAAACCACAAGCCACCACACCAAACCTACCTACTCCCATGCTCTCATTCAAGAGTGAGGAGGAACCAAATCAATCCTCTCACCCAACTCTTCCCCGAATTCATACCATTCATGTGATCACAATCCCAATAAAAGGATAAGGGGAAGGCCAAGGTGCTCATTCCATTGACATACCCTTCTTATACCACCCAATCACTCAACTAAATCCAAATACCCACACCTTCTCTCAAACCTAATATATCCATCTTAGGTATCTTTCAATCCAACCCTTATAAGTCAATACAAAGAGTAGTTTTAAAATAACCTCACTAAACATGAGTGAAGATGAGTTTATATGAACTAATTAATGCCTCACCCCATCACCGCCAAGCAATGATATAATCCTTGTAGTCCATAGAGATCCAAATAGAATATTAATAACCTCTTGCAACCTTTATTAGATCCCTCCAAATTTCCACCCTTGTTACCTTTAAAGATTTAGAAATACCCTTCGTTCATCCCTAAGATCTGAATCCTCCTCTCTTCATTATCACATACATTAACCAAAAATACATCAAGAGTGTTGTGATTGATGGAGGTGCTAGCATCAACATTATCTCCTCTCACACATACGAACAACTAAAATTATTGGATAATATTATCTCAACAACCATATTAGTGTCCATTCCTTCAATGACATTATGGCAACAAATCTAAAAACCATCATCCTCCACATTTGTTAGGACCTTGCATGCTTCCTGAGATATTCTATGTAGTAGAAGTCAAGTTGTAGTATAATATTCTATTTGGGCACCCTTGGATCCATTCCATGAATTTTTTACCATCTACCTTACATTGATGCATCAAACTTGAACATCAGGGTCAAGTAATTACCATACAAGCTGACCTAAGTCCTTTTACATCATGCAAAATGACATACCACTTGAATGATGTTCTGCTCCTTCCCACCACCAAGTCTTTATCAACAAATGATTATTCCACTTATTTTACAAACCAAACCTCAACTAGATCATCTATTCTTTCTACCCAAATCCATATAAAGGACCCCTTGGAATCAACATTCCAATGTCTCTCACTTGGGGAGTATCACCTATTGGCCTTAGATGCCTTCCCTACTCCCCAAGAGCATGGGAGCCTTGACCAAAACCCTAAATATGACCCCAATACTAGAACCACTATTTATTTTGGGCCTCCTAATCTATATATGAATCTTATCTATGGGGGACTTAATCAATTGTTCTTTGCCTCCCTACCCTCCTCATCCCCTTGACCATTTACCTTTGATTTATCCTATCAGGATAAACTAAAATTCTCCAAGACATACCTTCATAGGTTTGGTTGGAAGGGATTTGGTCTAGGATGTTACAAGCATAGACCACATGAGTTACCTTCATGTAAGACTCAAAATTCTCATGAAATATTTGGTCTCATTTTTGCTCCACCCAAAGAGCCAATAAACTCACCTCCTATTATCGTCATTAATGAGTAAGTCCCATCCTCACCATCTACTCCACCATCAGCATCTAAGGATTTTGACATCATTCCCCCTAACTTTTTTTTCATCAACATGATCAACTTAGGACCCTTAACTTATCAAAAGGATGGGGAGACTGTAATTATTCCTCTAACTCATCCTAAGATGATATGATATGAATCTCCGACCATTAATATTTTTGGGTGTCATGATGATGATTCTATTCTCACCTATCTTGGTGCAGAAGGTTTTTCTATCCATAAATCCCTTCCTCCTAATACTTCAACTATGTTGAATGAATCTACTATGGATATCAACTTGGGTACTTCGAATAACCCGTGCATTATCAAAATTGACCAATCACTAAATTTTGTGGACCTTTAGGATCTCCCCTCCTTCCTACAAGACCATTGCATATAATTTTCTTGGTCTTATAGTGACATGCCAAGAATCGACCCTTCCATCACCACCCATAATATAGTCACCAACTATGATGCCAAGCTAGTTCGGCAAAAACTTTATTGGATGCACCCTCACATAACCCTTCTCATCAAAGAATAAATTCAATGCCTCTTATCCATAAATTTAATTCAACCCATTGATTAACCCAATGAGTCTCAAACATCATCCTTGTCACCAAAGAAATAGGGGGACTTTGCATTTGTGTAGAATTTCATGACCTTAACCTTGTTTTCCCAAAGGATGACTTTCCTTTGCTAAACATTGACCAACTTGTTGATCTTAAATATAGCTATGAGATGCTATCTCTTATGAATTGGTTTTTGGGTTACAGTCAGATCTTAATTGCCCCTTAAGATCAACACAAAACTACCTTTATCAACCCCTAGGGAACTTTCTACTATAGGGTCATACCCTTTGGTCGGAAGAACATTGGTGTAACCTACCATCACATTATGACTTACATCTTCCAGGGCCTTATTCACAAAATTTTAGAGGACTATAGCGATGACCTTTTTGAAAAATACAAATGTCATAAAGATAATTTGGCCATTCTTAAGATTATATTCAAATGCTCATCCATTACCATGTTTGCCTTAACCATAAAAAGTATATTTTTAGGGTTTTAATAGGAAAGCTGCTTGGATTTATCATCTCTTTTCAAGGAATTAAATTCGACCCTACCAAAATCAAAGTGAACCTTGACATGCCTCCTCCCACCCACCTCAATCAACTCCACATTTTGTAGGGGAAGCTCCAATCCATTCATCATTTTATCTCTCAGCTCTATGATCACTACCAACCTTTCTACCACCTTCTGAAAAAATATGTATGTTCTAAGTGGAACAAAGACTATCAAAACTCATTTGATTCACTTAAATATTACCTTTTATCTCCATCCATCCTCATTAATCCAAAATAATATCAACCATTTTACCTTTATATGTTTTCCATCGACCACTCTTTAGGAGCAATGCTGGTGCATTGAAATGAGTGACATAAAGAGCAAGTTGTCTACTACATAAGTCATACACTTATAGAGTATGAAACTCAGTACACCAATACCAAATTTTTTTCCCTCACCTTGGTGTTCATGGCCTCCAAACTCTACCACTACCTTCTCAACCATAAGACCTATGTCATAACCCATACTAACCCACTCAAGTATATGCACTCCAAGCCATAGCAAAACCAGTGTATGCCTAAGTGGTTTATGATTTTAGCTGAGTTTGACCTTGAGTTCCTCCATTACAAGTCAATAAAATGGTGGGTCATCACCAACCAATTGGTTAAGGCAACCTTATGATAAGACCATCTATCTTCCCTTGAGTTTCTCAATGAGTCCATCACCACCCTTTCTTAAGAGGACATCACCTATCAAATGACCATGTTCTTTGAAAAATCAAAATGTCAATATGGTGGGGGAGCTAGTATTATCCTTATTCCCCTCGATACTAAACCTCTTCCTTTATCCCTCAAAATTGACTTTAATTGTACCAATAAGATAACTAAATAGGAAGCCCTAGTGATCGGTCTCTAAACTGCATTAGCCTTAGGAGTCAAAATAATTAGCATCTTTGGTGACTCATAACTCATGGCCAATCAAATTAATGGCTCTTAAGAATGATATTTTACAAGAGTAAAAGTAACTAGTTAATGTACTCTTCACGTCATTTAAACACTACTATATCAAAACCCTTTTGTGATCTATGAACAAGTTTATTGACACAATGGCTTCCCTTGTTTCCCAAATCCCATTTTTACCTTCTGATTCCAAAATATTTATCACTATCCATCATCTTAACAAACCTTCCTATGCCAAATCAAACCCTCCTTTCATTTTCAGTGTAGAAGAAGCCTCATCCAATTTTTGGTATAAGTAGATCTTTGACTATCTCAACCTTGTCATCATCCCTTCCAATTTTTCTAATAATGGTGGAACATCATTCATTTAGATTACCTCTCATTATACCATACTAGGGGTAATCCTTTACAAACATGGCTTTGATGGCCTTCTTTTCCATTACCTATGTAGCCATGAGATCTCTTATGCTATCAAGGAAATGTATGATGAGATTTGTGGAGGCCACTTTAGTGGTCTAACTATCAGTAAATTTATCATTAAACTTGGCTATCACTAGCCTATTCTTAACTATGATTGTTGTGATTATGTGAAGAAGTGTGTTAAATGTCAACAGCATGCCAATTTACATCACACACCTAGACATAGTCTTTAAGAATCTAAATATTTTTTGCCCTTCTCATAATGGGGTCTAGATCTTATTGGTGAAATTAACCCCCATTCCTCATGGAAACATCACTCTATCATCATTACAATATATTATTTCACCAAATGGGTGGAAGTTATTCCTCTCATTTCAACCAAGGCTAAAAATATCAACTTTATTAACCGTAACATTATCTATCATTTTAACATTTTACATAAAACAATCATCAATCATGGTAAATATTTTAAGAATAATAAATTCTAAGGTCTTCGTGATGTATTCGATATCAAGTTAAGTTTCTCATCACCATATCATCCACAAGCTAATCGACATGTCAAAGCTTTTAACAAGACTCTTAACAACATGCTAACTAAAATGGTTAATGCATCTAGTCAGGATTGGCATTTATACATCCCCTTCACCTTATGGGCATATCGTACGAGCATTCAAACCCCTACAGGTGCTACCCCTTTCTCTCTTATTTTTAGAGTAGAGGTTGTCCTACCTCTTAAAGTCAAAATTCCCTCTCTTTGTATATCCTTATAAGATATCATTTCTCAAGATGATTATCATCAATAATGTTTACCCCAACTTGAGCTACCTGACAAACATCATTTATCCATGCTTACCCATCTTTGTGTCTATCAAGAATGAATTAAGAGCACTTATAACAAGCACCTGAAAGTGTGATAAATCAATATTGGAGATCTCGTATTAAAGGAAAAACCAATATGGAGAAAAGAAAGTGAGGCAAGTTTGCTTTCAATTGGCTTGGTCCTTATATCATAATTCATAAGTATAGATCAGGAGCTTACTGGTTATCCTCTCTTAAAGGGAAACTAGAACTTGAGCCCCTCAATTCTTTGCATCTATGTCCTTTATTTTGTTTAACAAGATCCAACTTGCCTTTTTGTCCAACTTAATCTCATCCATTATTTTTAACCACCTTCATCTCCTTATTTTAAGGATAACTGATTAAAGTTGGATCATGTGATTCTCTATCATAGCTTTAACCTAATATTTAAAATGGGTACCACAACTTTACCCATGGCATGATTCTCATGGTACTCTCCACACCTTTATAGGATGGGTTTCCATGGTCATTATTGCTTACACCTCTTTTAAGCATTATCAACCTTCTTATACTTTAGTACTACCTTCAGGAAGGTGAACCTTTTAAGCCTATATAAGCAAATCCATGTCAAAAACAAAAAAATCAAACAAAAAAAACAAGAAATCAAAAAATCATATGGGTCATGCCCAACATTTGCAGACTGATCCCTTGAAGGATAGTTATCAAAACCAATCAAAATTTCTCAATGTAAGGTAGACAACTCCTTTGAAGGACAACTATCAAAAATCCTTAAACAAATCTCACAAACTTAGACCATTCCCTTGAAAGATGGTTGAGTAAAGCATTTGTCAAAGCATAGCAATTTCTTGGAAGCTTCTTGCATCGATCAGCTTCCCTAGCTTCCAAATCAATAACAAAATATCAAAAGATGTATTATCAAAATCAAAGAAATCAAAGATAATTTTGGAAGTCACAATCATATTTCATAAGTATACTTCATGCATCAATCAGTCTCCATCTTATGTGGCATGGACTTGTTTATACTAGATCTTTAGTAACCTACAAAAGAGGCATGTCAGTCTCACAAGAAGATTCATTTATCATCCACCTTCCCTTTATACTATCTATAAATAAGGGATTTTTGAGCTTATTTGACATTGTGTGATCAAGAATATTTTTAACCACCTAATTAATGCTAATATGAAACATTCAAAAGGCTTATGTTCACAAGCTAATATAACTTTCATTTGTTTTAGTCATTACCAAAGAAGAAGCATCGTGTCTTCTCCTTGTTCTCTCATAATTATTTATTGATGCATTCATTAAAGATGCTTATCTTCTTTATTGTCCCATCTTTCTCATCTTTCCTCACATTTAGTTTTGTTATCCAACTTACTCTATGTGTTTTAAGATTCATTCACCTTCATCTAATCAAATACAATTCATTGAAAATATTTAAATGTCAATTATATGTTTTGTTATGTCTTTGCCATATTATCTTCTTTGTTTAAGTGTTTTCAATCAAAAGAACATCTTAAATTAACCATCTCAAACAACATCATATCATACCATCATAAACATAATCATCATAACCAACCATAATAATACCACATCATTGACAACATCATATCCAATTCCATCTATCACATCATCACCATTTGTCACATCATAAGTCAATAAGTCATCACATATGTTGTCCATCACATGTCTATTTTTACAATCTACTTAAACATGTGTCTACTTGAAATAACATCATCACATCATGATCATATCATAAAATGAACTACATAACCAATCATATCACCTAATCAAAAATTACCTAGCATGTCATCACCATCTATCATATCATAAATCAATGAGTCATCAAATATGTTTATCCATCACATGCCTAGCTATGTAAGGAAACATAGAATCATTAATTTAAAACATCCACATTTCTAAACTAATCAGACATCTACTCAAATAGAGATGTTAATCATAAGCAAACATTGCAAAATCATAACAAAAACAACACATCCATAAACATGAGCAATAAATCATAAGCCATATCCACAACCATAACCACATCATGATCTCATAATCACAATAATCATCATATATAACAATAATTTTTATATCTCTCAAAATCATATACCTTTCACTACATCGGCTCACAAGCTTGTATCAAAATCATATAGTACATCAAAATATAGAATCTCATGAGAATATAGGGTGCATGAGTACTACTACTCCCTTGATCTTGTCCACCTATAGGACCTCTCTATGCACATATAGATGCTTCCCAATGACCTATTGTAGTAATACTAGATCCCCCACCCCCTCTTTGTGTCACATATTCATAAAAGCATGGCTCATTTAAAAGGTAGGTAAATACCAATGCCTTATAATATTAGAGCTCCTCTATTGTAGCAATGTATATAGACATCATAATCATCCCTAGTGGTCTTATAGATGCTAGCAACTACGTGGATCCCTATCTCAAGGTGTCCCTCTCATGCATGACCAAGGCTAGCTATACACATGTCTAGTTTCTCTCCTATGTGAGGATACCCACCTAGCCCTATGTCGTGTCTCTCTCCAATATCACTAATGCTAACAATATTTGTGTCATTGTTAATGTTTCTATAGCCTGATCCCTCTCTCTAATGAATGCCTACCTATTAGGGGCATCCACATCCATCTGGTCCCCACCCTCCTCTCCATATCAACATCCACATCTTGCAATCCAACCTATCCACCATGTATGCCAAATATTATTACATCATAGTTTACTTGGAACTAAATAAGGTACTCCTATGTGACCCTTATATCATCAATATTTGGTCTTTCTGGTAGCTACTCCTGATCAAAATCAAACTCCCCTGATTATGGCTTAGGAAGTGAAAACTCTACATCCTCCCTCATGTACCTTGGGAAATCTCTTGGGATACCTTGCACTAACCCAAACTACCTCTTCACCATATCAAAAGGAATCAACTCTACCTCAGGATCCCATCTACCCTAAATCTACCTATAACTCTATAACAATAAGATCTATCTCATAAGACCTACCCATGTTGTAAATCTAACATACAGTCTCCAAATGACATTACCCTTGACCAATACATCTAACCTATGTTGGTACCAATCCAAGTCTCATGCCCCTATTTGAGTCATGTAATAATGTAATTATACCTCTATCATATAAAGTGAACCTTGTAGTTCATCTACACAAATCCATGCCATGACAATCCACTTGGTCAAAACACCCTGATGAGATCATATGGCCAGTAGTGAAGAACAAACTTGACACTGATGCCATACCTCCTATGGGACCTATATCCCTAGAGCTCTTGGTATATCTAAACTAGTAGGATAGGTTCCCAAGCATACACTATTCAATCCATCATCATAACTACTAAAATGCCTAATAATACATGGGGAAATTTTCCACTACTCAAATCTAGTAGTGCATAACAAGTCATGATGATCATCATCATCATCATGATGACCTGTCTCACTCCCCTATTCATATGATTAAAGGTGCATAGTGGATGCTTCTAGTATGCCACTTCATGCACACTAAGCACTTCCCATACAACACATCTATGAGCTCATCTCACTCCTCACTATCAATATGCTATATCAGCTCACCTCCTATCAGTAGCCTCATAATTCAGTAGATGTCCTCCAGTAGGATCATCATCTTTCTAGTTGGTATTAATAATGTGTTAGTGGTTGGGTCCCATATTTCAATGAGGGCCACTAATATAGTTCCATCTCTGGGAACGTGTTGATAATATCTGATGCCTCCCAAGCCCACTACTATTAATTTCCCCCACTCTTGGTCTATCATTGCTTGACAGACCTCATCTAAGAGCTATAGCACTCAATCTCACACCTATAGCTACTCCTTTGCCTATAAAGATAAAAAAAATTCTTAATATACTTCAACTTTCAAAATGTCACCTATCATTACTACCTATTTAACCTACCTTCCACCTTATCCTATCCACCCAATCTACACAAACACCCACATAATTCTACTTACTCTAAAACCTTACACTTAACCTAAACACTCAACCCCTTCCTTCTACCCTTATTTTTTAACCCTATTTTCACTTTATCCTCAAACCATTGATAATTGAGTATCAACCACCAATATTTTGTGGTGAAACACCAGTGGTCTCCCCATTGACTACTTTGATGGTTGCCTATCAACCAAAAACAATTGATAATAACCACTAATAGTCATTATGTGGTAATCACTAGTGACCTAATCCTAACCAAACCCAACTAATAATCAACAAAATATTCATTTCCACATAGATAACTACCCTACCCAATAAATTTTCACCCCCCTCTATAACTTTCACATCATAAACTAAATTCACAATTTCTTACCTTTAACCCATACCCACCCATAATAACAAACAAACAAACAATTTAAAGTAAAAACTAACAAATTCAATTGCATCACTAACCTCATTCTATGATCATTATCATAAGGGAGCTCTCAAAATTGTCATAATTTATCCCCATACTTTGCCTTGACCTCTCTACATCCTCACTGGATCAATTCTACTCTGGCCCACCTCAAGTTAACCTCCACCACACTAGTCAAACATATAAATCTCAATCAATAATAATTCACTCAACTATCCCCATTTTTTTCCACTCATGATAACTTGAAATGTCATGGGTCAATTTTAAAATGAGGAAATAAACCCTCATTTGACCTTTTACGATCACCCTTTTAGGGCTTATGTCTAACCATCAGTAGTCACTACATAACCATTGCTGGTCAACCCTGACCATCGATGATCAACCCAATTATATTTTTACCATTACAACCACAACTTTTTCAACACAACAAACCATTAGAGATCACCTTCTCCACTAATAAACCAACCACCCAATCACCTTGACTTGGTCATTTTGGCCCAACTTTCACACTTTTTATGAAAATTTTGCCTTGTTCATTTTGATCATAATTATTACTTTACCATATTTGCATAACTTGAACTTGTGATAATTTTATGCACTAACTATTTGTGTCTTCTTGGGATCACATCATATCTTAGATACATGTGAATACATTGACCTTGCCTATGAGAATTACATTTATGAGTGTAACCATAATTGCCATGCCTAAATGTGGTCACTTGGTCCACTTATCACTTGTCCTTTTAGTAAAAACCATGTTTTTACCAACTACCTCAATTATGGTATCCTAGTCCATATGTGATCTGTGATATTGCATTTAGTCACATTTTATGCACATGTCTACGCTCCAATGCCAAACCTATTAACTAACCTAGTTCACCCATATTTATCACTCACTTATCTACTTATCAAACCTAAAACTAACTTTATTTTAGCTCATCACTTCCTGATTTGAGGGGGAACACCTCTTCCCATATTTAGGGCATCTCACCTCTACCAACCTTCCATTTTTTTATTTTACAGCTTGTAGATACAAATTACATAACAAAACATTTTAAAATATAGACACTATAAAACCATAAACTATGGTTACAGATGTTTCACTAACCTTTGACCCCCTTGAGACCATTTCCTAATCATTTACCCCACCAATTATTAATAGAAATAGCTAATTTTAGCTAATTTTGACTATGACCCTAACCATCGACAGTCGACCCTTAACCACCAATGGTTAAACTTGACGATTGAATATTTTCCCTTAACCACCTCAAGAGTTAACTTCAACTCAAACTCTAGCTTGCTTTTTATTAATAGATGTTTGATCCACCATTTCCATAATCAATGCATGTTAGGCTAAAATTAGACAACTTGTTAGACTTATTGTTTCACCACTCCCTTTCTTCTATAGTAAGAGAGGAAGAGGAGTTGAAACAAGATCTTAACTTCTTGGTGAGAGACATCATAGCTTCTTGTGCAAGTATTCTTATTACTTCTAGCAAACTAGTGACTAGGATAGAGGTCAAAAGTGTTGTTGTAACCCATCAGTCAATAGCCAAGGTACTGTCACTCTACCAAAACTACTCTAGAATCTACAACAAGCTTTTATCCACCCTTAACATTATTTAGACCATCAATAATAAATCTAATTATTTATTTCTTATAAGGATTCAATAATTAGTTTAATTGTTTCATTCCTTGTATCACTTTCTCTTCTATCCCACTTTCTTGTGTTAGAGTTTTTCAACTTCAAACACTTCTTCTCTTCCCCAAGGCCACCAACAACCTCTTTCAATCATTTGAACACCCTCTACTTAAACCAAACACCTCTAAAGAGTGCCCTCTATCATGCAACAAACATCCAACCCAAACTCACCTTCCAAAACTTTCTTACAACCTTCCTAACTAAACTTCTATTCCTAAACTAGATCCCATAGTAATCATCGATCGTTACCTAATTGCTGAGGGTTAGACCCTAACTGTATATAATCACCTAAACATTGATGGTTTGACCTTAACCATTAATGGTCATTATCAATAAATTTTCAATAACAAGCTAATTTGACCTCTCAGACCCTTACCAAATTCCACTTTTTGAGTTTCTATTTTATCACAGAGGATCACTCTATTTTTTGAATCATGTTTGATACATATAGCATTGACATTTAATCGTTTATTGCTAAAATTATTCAAATTCATCTATCTACTATAAAACACTTATTATATTTAATTTTAGTATATTTTTTATTTATGCAAGTAATTTATCTTTTATTTTCAAAACCTAATTATTTAAAAGTGTGGATTGACAGTCTCCAAGTAAGCTTGTGCTTCTTGGATCTAGCTAACACTAGGCATACCATTATACTATCAAACTAATCAACCATTTTCTTAGTGCTTTCTTATCTACAATTCATCCTCCCCAAATAAAGATGAATATCATCAATCATCTAGATTCATGAGCATAAACTACATCCAGGTTCTACTAAACTCACCCTTCTTTCAAGTTTTACAACTTTCTTCTAAAGAAAATAAAGCAAAATTTTAGTGAAACAATAACATCAGTTTCTCCAAACATGAGGGATACCAAATTTTTTTAAAGGGAACAACATGTCTAGTGAGAGTGACCTATCATTACATGAAACTAACAAAATTTATAGGGGTTATACCATGGTGGAGGAGAAGTAGTAATATGGAAAAAAGGTTTATATGGGGATAACAACTTCTTTATGCCTATGACACTAAAGGGTGGGTAAGAGGGAATTGGATTATCTGATTTGGTTGTTCATGTTTTGGTTGGACAAGGCTTGGATTAAGGATTATTAATGGTGATTTCATTAGTGAAGATTTGGAAAGATTCTTTTTGGATTTTGAGAGGGTTTGAATCAATCCATAAAGAAATATTGTCATTTGGCTTGATTGATAGCCTCTTCTAAGGTGTGAGGAGATAGAATCCTAACAGTGTATTGAAAATGGGATTTAAGAGTGGTAATAAAGAGTTTGAAAAGGTTATCATCACTCATGTTATGGTCTACTTTATGAGCTAAGGACTTTAATTATTTGATTAAAGCATGAGAAGATTTGTTAGAATATTGCTTAGCATTGATGAAATGGCTAAGGCTATTTTTATGAAGATAATTAAGTTGAAATTCCTTAACTATATCATTGACTAAATCATCTAGTTGGGTAATGGGGTGTCTAGGAAGTTGGTTCTACCATTCTAGTGCATCTCTTCTCAATTTTTTAGCTAGGATTTTGGTAGTGACAAAGGTGTTAGTTTAGACCCATTCCTCATAGAGATTGCCAAAATATATATGTAAAATAGTAGGATATTTAGTCCCATCATATGTGATAATTGGAGAGAGGTTTCTAATATATATGGATATAATGAAGAGATCTAAAGGTTCACTTTGAAGATATTGAAGCATTTTATTATGTATAGTGTATACACATAATATTTTTAACTTTATCAATTACTAATGATTTATATCTTTTAGGACCCCATCAAGTTTCAATCTCTTTGAGTGCACACCTAAGGGTTGCATTGAAAAAGGGATGGGTAGACCAATGGTGTTTCACAAGATTGGTGTAACTTATTACTAATTATTACCAATCCAACCAGATCCTAAAAACATTACCCTAAGTCATTACTCCTTTTTTTCACACTCCTCTAGTATTTTACCACCTTTTATACCCTTTTCCTAACTTAAAACCCCTTTTGATAGTTTACATTACTAGATTGACTAGTTTGACCTTGTACTCTTATTAATGAAACTCATTTAGGGTCTAGGTTGGCTCTTGGCTAACATAGCTTGTGACCTTATGAGTTTTTGTCAGTAATGATACTAAGTTGACTAGGTCGACCCTATTGGCCAAAACTTTCAAAAGGGTTTAGGGTTAGATCCACCTATATAAACACATTCATTACACCATTATTAGAGAGACATCAAGATTTATTATTAATTTGTGCTTCTTTACAATATGATCTTCCACCATTCTACTTGTGGAGTCTTAGCTTAAGATTTCTACTTGGATGATCTAGTCTTGTGTAGAAGTTTTGGATGTTTTGGCCTTTCTTACTGATCTTTACAAAAAACAAAAACCTCTTGTGAAGCCCTTTTGCCCAAAGGAGAGATTGAGTCTCGATGGGTTCATCTTCTAGGTAAGTATCTCTAACTTTGATCCTCTCTTTAGTAGATAGAAATAGCATAAGTAATGGATTTTTAATAATATTACTCTTCTTCTCCATGCATTAGGATCTTACCTATACATAGCTTAATTAGGATTCTCTTATGCGTGTTTATTTTCATCTATTTACTAACTCCCATATTATGACACAAGCTTTGGTGAGCACTAGATTAGATTTTTTTGCTTTACTTTTTATTAGTATAGTGAATATGAAAACATAGGACTTAGTTAGGGTTATTGCATAGTTTTGTTTGATTAGAGGTTTTGGAACCCTCCCTAGTGATCTTATTGTAGTAAGAGATCCCATAATTGGGTTTATTAGATCCACATATTGGTCATGTTCTCGATTATCTAATATATCCCCAATTGAAAGTGTAAGTAGGATCTATCTTCTTGGAGCTAGAATTGATTTATGAATCTGATGCATTTTTTATTGCATATATTCTAGGGAACCCAATGTGAATCTAACCCTTGCAGGTTTTCTTTCACATTTTTCATTTCTATCATTTTATTTATTATTTTGTTATATTTATGATACTAAGTTGACAAGGCCAGTATAGTTTCTAACTTTTATGCACAAGTTTAACACATAGTTACATGAAAATGACTATGTTCTTTCTATGTAGGTCTTCATTAAATATAAGTTACTAGATTAAATAGCTCAACGTAATACTCGTATTTATCTCTAAAATAAAAAACTAGGTTGAATAGGTCAACATAGTATTCCAAATATCTTCCATATAATATATTATGTTGACTAGGCCAATATAGTCATCTTGATAGGCTTCAACAAATAAGGAATTGTAAAACTAGGTCAACCCAATCAGCACAGTCAGCAGGATTTGCAAGCAGCATTCAATTCACTTTAACAAAAATTTCACATTCCTCAACATCTTTTAACCCACCAAGGTTCCTTTCTTTTTCTCTCTTCCATTTCAGTTATTACTTATAGTTATGTTTTGAAAATTTTGTAGTCTTTAAAATTACCATCATACAACAAACTAGGTCAACCTAGTCAACCTAGTTTTGTATTTTATCTTATATCTAAAAGACTAGGTTAACTCGATCAACTTAGTTCTCAAAGACGTTGGCTTTTATAGTATAGTAGTTACACTATCAACTCTATTTTTTAATGTTTGAATACATTATCATCTAAACTGATTATGTACTATGTTTTAAATTGGGAATTAACACCTATATGCTAGTAATTACTTCACACTTTCACTTTCAATTATTTGCATGCTTAGAGTAGATCACATAGTCTAATTAGGTGGTTTTTCAATATACCATTTAGTTTCACTATTTTTCTCTTTCTTGCACACACTACCAAATCACATAATTTCAAAATGCATTTATCTACCCAAGGCCTACCTTCTTGGATTTCATCACCAAAAGGGAAGCCAACTTGGTTTTTTAGTCAAGTATAAACATGTGGTTAATGGTATATATTGGAAAATCACCTGACACCCTTATCACTAGGGGATTTTGAAGTGAGGGGGTCGGCCCTAATACCAAGAATCATTGCCAACACAAATCCCTTTCATCCTAAATGTCTTAAAACCATCTATAGATTGATTTATAGTTCCTTACTCTCAACAAACTTCTCTTCACACTTGAATTAACACTTTATAATAATCTAACAACATTCATGATGACCACTTAGTTAGCATTTAATTTTTAGTTAATTTCTTGATCTTTTCTCATTGTATGTTTTATTACAAAAACTTGCATTGGCCAGCTTTGGTGTAAATTATTGTGTTATTTACCTCAATTGGGATCATTCTCATTGACCCAATTGATCATGTGTTTCCTTTCATTTCTTACTTCAAAGTATATTGCAATATTTTTCTCTATTTTTATTACTCTATCATTCTGTTCAACACAGTCTCTTACAGACTATTTTTCTTTTTTGCCTATAGTACTAAGTCAACCCAATCAACTCTATATATCTTTTACCAGTCAATTTGCAGTACTAGGTCAACCTAGTTGACTCTATACTCTTATCAGACTCTATTTTTTCTATATTGCAATACTATATCAACCTAGTTGACTCTTTACTCTTATTATTATCTTATCTATCTGACTCGATTCTTTGTTTCTCCTTAGCATTCTATTCATTTTTATCAAATCATCATGAAGTTCCCTATTAAAATATTTTTAGATAACCTAAATCTATTTAGATATTATATGGGACATTCATTTCTTCCTATCTTTTCCTCCCAAGAGAACCATCACTCTTGGAGTACCTCTTCCCCTGGTTCATCTATGAATTGTAACATGGTTCAAATCACATCCCAAGATGAAGTAGGTGGATCTAATACTTTTTGTATAGATCAATATAATTCCCATATTCAAACCCTTCAACATAATTTGGTAGTAATTGACACAAGTCTATCTAATAATCCCACTAATAATCCATCTTCCAATAATCCTCCCCCTAATACCAATTTGAGCAATTTTCCTACAAACACTAAACTGTCAATTGATATGACTCAAATTCTTACATAGGTCATACAACAACTAAACATAATGAAAAATTATAACACCTCTCAAATGATGAAATCACAATGTCATTTGATCAATATGGCTAATCAACCTCTAACTATCAACCCTCAAGCCAATCCAAATTTTATTCCTCCACTTCTTAGAGATACCTTTGTAAATGTTATTCCTTAACCTATTATGAATTAAAAAATGATTTAAACTATCCAAAATGCCTCCCTCAACCTTTTCCTCTATTATAGGACCTCATCCCTCTACCTTGAATAGGAATACAATTATCTCTACCAAGGCCCCACCACCCCTTTTGGTCACACCTTTACAATTGATTTATGATGCACCTCTCTTCACCGCACCATCAATACCTAAGCTACCTACCTTACTATCTTCCACCTCTAGCTCATCAACCTCATTGCCTAAACCAAATACATTAACCAAGTGCACCACCTTACCCAAAACACCTATCACCAAACATGATTCCTCCAACTAGGCTCAAGTAACTCTGTAGTTTGCAAGGAAAGTTTCAATCTATTCTTAATTTCATCTCCCATCTTTCAAACTAATGCCAACCATTCCACCACCTCCTAAAAAAGGATGTCTCTTCCAAGTGGAATAGAGACTCTCAAAAGGCCTTTAATTCCCTTAAAATATACCTTTTGTAGCCACTTGCCCTTACCCCTCCCAAGGATGACCAACCCATTTACCTTTATATCTCTACCACTGACCATTCCCTAAGGGAAATGCTAGCTCACTGAGATGAACAACATAGAGAGCAAGTCATATATTACATTAGTCACATGCTTATAAAATATGAGACTTGATATACCCATATAGAGAAGTTTTGCCTAGATTTAGTCTTTGTGGCCACCAAACTTCACCACTAACTTCTTGACCATAAAAACCTACATCATAACCAACACTGACCCACTCAAGTACATGTACTCCAAGCCATACCAAAACTAGCGTATGGCCAAGTGGCTCATGCTCTTATCAAAGTTTAACCTTGTTTTCCTTCAGTAAAATTCAATTAAGGGGAAATTCATTACCGACCAATTGGCCAAAGCATTGTTCGTAAATAATTAACCTCTTCCTCTTGAGTTCACCGATGAGTCCATCATAACCCTCTCTCAAGTGGAATTTACCAATCAATTCACCATGTTCTTTGATGGATCAAAGTGTCAACATGGTGGGGTAGTTGGTATCATCCTTATCCCCTTTCATGGTGAGCCTCTTCCTTTGTCCTTCAAGCTTTATTTTGAATCTACCAACAATATGGCTGAGTATGAAGCCCTAGTGATAGGCCTTCAAATTGCCTTAGCCCTAGGATTAAAAATGATTAATATATTTGGTGACTCCTAACTTGTGGTCAATCAAATAAATGGCTCTTACTAGTGTAAGAATTATTTTTTGTAGTAGTACAAGTAACTAGTTGATGAACTCTTAGCATTATTTGAACACTATTGCATCTAGTTAACCCCATAATCTACCAATAAGTTTACTAACACCATGGCTTCCCTTGCCTCTCAAATCCCATCTACACCTTCATATTCTTATTTATCTATCATTATCCATAGGCTAGCCTATATTTCCTATGTCAAACCTGATTCTTCCACCATTTTCAATATGGAGGAGACCCAAACTGACCTTTGGTATCAACAAACCTTTAACTACCTTAACCTTGGCATAGTTCCTTTTATCCTCTCTAAGAATGCTCAAAGAGAATTTATCCAAAGCACCTCTCACTATACCATTATGGGAATAATCCTTTATAAATGTGGCTTTGATGGCCTCATCTTTCATTGCCTACGTAGTCAAGAATCCTCTCACATTGTCAAGGAAATGCACAATGGTATCTATGGAGGCCACTTTAGGGGAATCACTATAGCTAAATGTCTCCTTTTCCTCATTTATTACTAGCCTACCCTTAACTAAGATTATTTTTATTACATGAAAAAGTGTGTTAAGTGTCAACAATAGACTAATTTGCATCATGCACCTAGCCATAGTCTTCTAGTTTCCACCGATTTCTATCCTTTATCATAATGGGGTCTAGATATTATTGGTGAAATTAACCCTCATTCCTCATAGTGAAACCATTCCATCATCACCATGATCACTTATTTACCAATTGGGTAGAGGCTATTCCCCTAGTCTTGACCAAAGCAGAAAAGATTATCGACTTTATCAACCATCATATTATCTTCCATTTCAGTTTTCCTCATAAGATTATCACCAACAATGGTAAATCCTTTAAGAACAAGTAGGTTTAGGGTCTATGTGACACATTAAACATTAAGTTAAGTTTATATTCACACTATTTCCCTCAAGTGAATGGAAAAGTAAAAGCCTCTAATAAAACTATTAATAACATGCTAACTAAAATGGTCAATGCATCTAGTCATGATTGACATTTACACACCCACTTTACCTTATAGGCATATCATACTGGCATTAGAACCCCTATGGGTGATACCCCATTTTCTCTTGTTTTTGGAGTAGAGGTCATATTTCCTCTTAAATTCCAAATCCCATCTCTTTTCATATCTTTGCAAGAGCTTATTTCTGAGGATGATTATTATCAGCACCATTTAGCCCATTTAGAACTACTCGATGAGCATCATTTAGCTGCCCTTGCCCATCTTCATGTATATCAAGAGAACATCAATCATGCCTATAACAAGAACCTTAAAATGTAAAAATTCAACGTCAAAGACCTCATCCTAAAGGAAAACCAACATGCCACTAATATGGAAAAAAACAAACAGGGCAAGTTTACCTTCAATTGGCTCGGACCTTATATTATAACCCATAAGTATGGATCAAAATATTATTGGTTATCTCCTTTATAAGGCCACATAGAACTTGAGCCCCTTAATGCTTTACATTTGCATCCATATTATTGTTAAAAAATATCAAGTTCACCTTTTATCTAATTTAATCTCATCCCTTGTTATTTACCTACATTTCATCTCCCTAATTTAGGGGCAACTAATTATAACCAAATCATGTGATTATCTATCACGAGCATAGCCTTATCTTAAACAATGGGTATCATGGCTCTACCCATGGCATGGTTCTCATGGTACTTTCCATGCCTTCATGGGATAGATTCCCATAGTTGTTGTCAACTAAACCTATTTACACCTAATCAACCTTCTTGTGATTTTAGTTTTGCCTTCATAAAGGTGAACCAGTAAACCAGCCTAAGAAAATTTATGTCAAAAAAATCAAACACAAATAATAATTATGGGTCATTCCTAGCATTCATAAACTGCTCACTTAAAGGACAACTATTAAATATTTATTTTAAATTGATAAAGCATTAGGTGGACTACTCCCTTCAAAGACAGCTATCAAACAACATAAGCAAAGTGAATAAACTTAGACCACTCCCTTAAAGGATGGATAAGTAAAGCATTTTTTTAAAAGCATATAAATTTATTGGAAGCTTCTTGCATCGATCATCTTCCCATATACAACAATCAATAAAAGACCCATTATCAAAATCATAGCACAAGAAAAGTACTTTTGAAAGCTGTAATTGGCTCTCAAGTAGCATAATAAGGTAGAAGCCATAATGACTCTCACAAGTAAAATTCCCACATCGATTAGTCCACACAATTTTATATAGATTTATTTATACTGACTCTTTAAACACATATAGAAGAGGCATGCTAGTCTCACAAACAAGTTCCATTTTCATCCATCTCCCCTTTACGCACTATAAGCAAGGGATTTTTGCGCTTACTTGACATTATGTGGTAAAGAATCCTTTTAACTAACTAATGAATGCTAATGTGAATCATTCAAAGTTATTATGTTCATTAAGCTAGTCTAACTTTGATTTTATTTGTCCTTGTCAACGAAGAAGCATCATGCCCTCTTCTTATCCTATCATGACTAGTTGATATTTTCATTATGGCATTTATCTCTTGATTATATTTTAGTATCCAATTTAGTGTTGTTAATTAAACTAATTCATGTGTTTTATCTTAAAGATTAACAAAAATCATAACCATACCAAGCATAATAAAATCATAACATTAATGATTATTTAAATAATCATCCATTTTACACCACATGTTTATGTCCAAAATAATGCAGTATATACTCATTAAAATTTGGCATGTCATAATCATAACCATAAATCAAAACCATCTCATGTCTAGCTAATTCTATATCAGTGTCTAGCATCCATATCATAAGTCATATCCATAAGTAATATAAACATCACACCATAAGCATTAAACATAAACATCAAAATCACAAGCCATAAACCATGAACATGAGCATAAATAATGATCATATAAACAACTCAAAAGTCAAGTAACATAATAATGTGTACAAGCAGATATACATCTCTCTATCAAAATGTACATCTTACTACATCAACTCCCAATCTAAAATCAAAATGATGTACAAAATGTCATAATCTAGCTATATTTATGCCCCAATGGAACCATTACCTCCTGGATCACCTATTGATCTTGGTGCCTACCCACCTATTGTACCTATCACTCTCCCAACTATCCCTATCTATCCAAATATAGATGTTGCCCACTGCCTTGGTGTCATAACACTAGTACCACCTACCAAGCTAGCCTTATACTCACCCCATCAGGACTCTTATGGACACTATATCAAAACTATGGCCTCATAATACCATAGCTCCTCTACTATAGCCAAGTATCATGCCATGGGGATGGTGCCTAATGGCCCTATCTATGCTTCTGCTACTCCTCTCTATCTCAAAGAGTCCCTCTCTTGGGTCACCAAACCTAGTGAGGTCCTAGCTTGATCCCTCTCCCCTATCATAATAGTAACCTAACCCTTTAAGGTAGCAACCTAACCTTGTAGTGTCACAATCTAGCCATAAAATATGGCCACTTACCCTTGTAATGCTTAACCTATCCCTTTGTAGTAGCTAAAGCTATTCCTACTTGTCCATCATGGCTAGCCAAATCCATGGCCATCAGTATCACACCTCTATCATCATCACCAATGTTTACAGCTACATATATAAGATGGTATCATGCCATGTACCCATCTGTGAATCTAGCATCATTTATCTATGTCCTAGATAGTCTTTCCTTATAGTCTAATAATGTAGGCACATGATATGGATCTGGCACTAAGATCTCTGAATCCTCTCACATGTACTAGGGAAAGGACTTAGAATACACTATAACAAGCTAAACTACCTCCTCACCTTATCAAATAGGATCAACTCAACCTCCCCATCTTTCCTACCAAGTATCCATCTATAACTCTAAAAGGAGAGTGTCTACCTCTTATAGTCTAGCCATATTAGGAACTACACATAAGGTCTCTAGGTGATATTTCCTATCACTATTGCACCTAGTGTACCCCTAAACCACTCGACATTGTGTACACTGCTTCCTAAACTTGATATAGAAAAATCGCCTCTCCATTGCATGAAACTAATGGGTAAAAATATTTGTGTATCCTATCCATGGTAATACAACTAGCCTTAACACTCAAATTTGCTCGTAAGCCTAGTAATGTAGAACTAGGATGACACTGATGCCATACTTCCTATGGGCCCTGAACCCCCACATCTTCTTGTATATCTATAATAATATAATAGACACCCAAGCAAATAATGTCTAAACCAATAATATCTTGATCAACACCACCAATAACAAGTATGGAAACCTCTTACTACTTAAGTTGGGAAGCACAAATTATGTCACAACAATCATTATCATGGTCATGAGTCTCATCTCACCTAGATCTCTCCCATACAAATCACTTTACCTAAACCCCCCAACATGCCATCTAACCTAGTCACTCTCATCTTTATATAAAATCTTGATGTGATCATCCCACTCCTCACACTCTATATGGTAGTTTGAATCACCTTGAAGCAAAAGTCAAGTAATCCTGTGTACATCATCAGGTAAGATACTCATCTCGCTAGTCAACAATAGGAAAGTGTTCATAGTAGGATCCCATCTCTTGATGAGTGCTACGAACCATGTATGCATCTTGAGGAAAATGTTGATAGTACCTCATCGCTCCCAACCCACCTCCTCCATGTGGGCCTAGTTTCCTAGGGTCATGCCCTACTAAATCTCTATAAAGATATGCAACACTTGGTCATGCATTTGTATTTGCTCTCTAGCCTATACCAATATAGAATCATATCTTAATCACTTATGCTATTATTTTCCACCCTACCCTTTAAATAGTAGACCTATTTCCTTATCCATCCTACCTATCTACCCACTACCCTCTATAGTTTGCCTTCTATAATGTAAGCCTATGCTTAGAAAGTGAACATTTAGTTTGCCTTAACATCTTTCTTTTCCAAATCTATCTTTTAAACCTTGTTGACCATTGATGATCATGGTGATCATTGATGGTTAGGCACCCATGTTTTTTAGGGTATCAACCACCGACAATCAAATCTAACTATCAATGGTCACTATGGGTGTTCTGAAGTCAGAACACCTAAACCCTACCTACCCTATAAACTAACCAAATATCAAGCTATACACCCTAATTAGCTAACCTAAATCCTTACCCAACCCAAGTTATCTACCCACTCTACTAATTCCTAAATTTACCTACAAATTTACCCACATTCTTAAAAAGCCTTAACTAGGCATACCAGTTCACAACCACCCATTTAAACCTACCATGACCTCCCAAACCAATGCAAATACATAAATTCATACCTATCTATCAAATTGAAGACACCTCCTACCTCATTTCATGACCACTATTGTGGCATCAGTTGTAGGCCTATTCATCCTCATCCACACCCATGTGTTCCCTGCATCTTGATTGGTCACCTTGGTCCACCCTCTAACTCAAGAAACACCCTCAATAAGCACATTTACCATAAAATTCCAAAAACTAGAGCTCAAAATCAACCAATCACAAAATTAAAATGAGTGAAAAGTGATTCTATTTTCACTTGTACCCCATAAATTTTTAGGGTTTCCACCCTGACCATCGATAGTCATCATTGGGGACCGTGACCATCAATGGTCATATAAGTCTCCCTTTATTACTTTCACCTTGGGCAGCATTTTTTAGTAACACCATCCCATTTTACCTACACTTGGAGACTACCTTCTTTGACCACCTAGACCACCTGATCACCCTACCATTGGTCTATTTTGGCCCAACTAGTGTGCATTTTGTGACACTTTTTACCTGGTCCTCTGACTACATTGACCAACCTTACCATGTTAACTATTTGAATTTGTATCACCTAGAACTTACTTGACCCACTTGTGTCTTTTTAGGAGCACTTCCTACCTTAGATACGTGTGACACTTGACTCATTTGTGTTCTCTTTGAGAACACTTCCTACTTTAGATACGCATAGAAACACTGACCTTATCTAGGAAACTAATAGGTGTACCAACCTGCTACACCTAAATTATGGTCATGCAATACACTAGTCACTTGTCTTCCTAGCACCAACCTTTATTGCTTTCAACTATGGTAAACTTGTCTTTGTATGATCTTGGCTATCACACTTTGTGCACCTATTTGTGCTTTAGTGCCCAACCTATCACCCACCTTCATGATGTCCACCTTAATCATCACCTTCACCCACTTTATCAAACCTACATTTGATTATGTTTTACCTCATTTCCTCCCAGTTTGAGGGGGAACACCTCTTCCCATACTTGAGGCAACTAGACCTTTAAACAACATCAATTTTTGTTTTATAGCTTGTTGATTTAAGTTGCATAAAAAAAGGGGCAAAATATAGACATCAAAAATTTGCACACCATGATTCCAAATATCAAAGTACCCCTAGAATACCTTGGGACCTTCTCAAGACCAATCTGACCTTCTGACCCATAACTAAACCTAATCCAAAGTTAATTTTACCGAGCTAACTTTACCATACTTTTTACCCATTTTTATCCTTCACCCTTGACCATCGACAATCAAGATGATTGTTGATGGTCACCCTAATCATCGATGCTTAGGGTGTACCTCCTTAACCAATAACATGCAATTCACCCAACTTGATTTTCTAAAAATAACTTGTCCTCATCTGCTTGCGAGCTATTACATGAGTGAGTTAAAATTAGGAATCCCAGTTCATGTCTTATTACAACTCTCTTGCCTTGCCTATACTAAGAGAGGTATAAAGAGGTGATATCCATCTATAATTATTATCAATAGATTATGCATCAAAAATTATCTTTTTATAAGTTAATCATCATCAGTAATATAGAAAACCAACTACTACATCAAAGAGTTGACTTACTACTATAACTCCACCAAAGCACCAAGCATCGTTGCTATGTCAGAATCATATCAAACTCCATAAACAAGCTAACCACCTCAAGCATCTACCCAATCTACCTTATGTAAGCTAAGTATTTATTTTTTAATATTCATTTACTTTATTTTCTTTTTGCATCAAGCCCAACACCTACCCAACTCCTAGAATCTCACTTTGAGATCCTGTCAATCAGCCTATTATCAACCTAGATATGTACATAATAACCATCGATGGTTGACTTAACCATTAATGGTTTATCCAACTACCAATGATCACCTTGATTATTGATGGTCTACTTAACCATTGATGCTCAACCCAACCACTGATGATCAATGTGGTAGTAAAACCAACAAGTTTTTTCACCTACCTACCCCCAACCAGACCTAATTATTTGTGTCCCTACTTGTTCACAAACCCCTTTCTAATTTTTTTAAGCATACCCGAACCATATAGCACTAGTATTAATTAGCTTATCATTATTTTTAATCATTTATAGTCTATATTTCTTAGCAAGCATTCATGTGTTTAATTCAATACATTTTGGTTATTGATGCAAGTACTTTCTATTCTATTTTATAAACTTAATTATTTAAAACATGTGGATTGACAGCCCCCTGGGAAGCTCTTGCTTTTGGGATCTAGCTATCGCTAGGCAATCCACTCAACTATCTATTGAACAAACAAGTTTACTTTAGTGATTTCTTATTTGTAGGTCATCTTCCCAAGCCAAAGAGGAGCTCTTCACAATCTTTTGATTTAATGCACACACAATCAAATAGGTTTTTCAACCATACCTATACTTAGTTTATTCTTTTCCATTTTCTAATAATAAGTAGAAATTCATTGAAACATGTACATACCATTGAAACTATTTGTCATTCTTCCAAGCCTTCTATTGAATTTATTGAAGAGGATATTATTAATGATGAAATCCTTTTTCATGTCGATGATCTACCACTATTCATTAAAATAGCCATCAATACTATCCTTATCCATAAATTTTTAGTTGATGGACACTTTAGTATTAATGTGACATGTTTGTGGCTCATCTAAAAACTTGGTTATAACAAGGATCATCTCAAGCAAACCCACCTTACCTATCATCAATTTGATAAGTCTAATCAAAATCCACTTGGTTGTATTTGGCTCCCCATAACAATTGGATCTAAGACCATTCAAGCTAAACTTATGGTCCTTGATTTGCCCTTATCTTATAACATACTCCTTAATCAACCTTAGCCTCATAGAATGAGGGCCATCATTTCTTCTGATATCTAATGCATCAAATTCTTACATAATGGCAAATGGTATAAGCATTAAGTTGATCCCAACCCTTGGAGTATTCAACTTCCTAATCCAAAATAACAATATTGCATCCCTACCATTCCTACCATCAATATTTCTCCCTTACCTAAGTTTATCAACATCAATCCTGACTTACAGGTCACTCTTGATGATTTGGATGGTGATGAACCTAATGAAATACAACATACTTACAACACTACCAAGCTACCTCCTTATATCTTGAAGTGGCTTCCTCCTTTTTTGTTACTTCATGATCACACTATTCCTCTTGTTGATGATATCACTAATTTTTCCCCTCTATGCAATGCTCAAGATCCTTATTTACCAGAAGATACCTTCCCTTGCAATGATTATGGAGTGGCCAAATTATTTCATGATATTCTCATCATATCTCCATGTAAATTTTGTAACATTGGGATTTCACCTTCTTAAACTCCCCCTGAATCTCAAACATGTACAATTTCTCCAACCTATGATGATAACTACATCTTGGCCCAAGCTCAATCTCAAGACTTAGATGTCTAACATTAACAAAAAACCTTAGCTCAAATACATGCTTTTAACCAGGATATCCATACCATTTCCATGCCTCGTGACTTAGATCCTGAAGGTCATGTGCCTCCTTTTAATTATCCACTTCTTGATACTCCTTGGGTAGTAGAATAAATCTTACTTTCCAAACCTTCAAAGATTCCTACATCTTCTTTACCACCTATAGATCCCATAATTTCATCTGATTCCTCTCTCATTAAAAAAACTAATGACACACCAATCTCATTTGATCCATCTACATCTCCTACTCCTAAGATTACATTAGATGCCAAAGCCATAGATGTCCGTCAGATACAATATAAATATGATCACCATGGTAATCAAATTATGGATCTTGAAGTATATGTTGAGTATTATGGTCTTCTTCACACTCTACCTAGTGATGAATCCATTCTTGAAATACTTCATGCCCAAGAACCTCAAATTCTTTTATAACATCACAAACCTAGGAATTTCAAAAACAAAGCCCCTTGTTTCAACAACTTCATTGCTAGCATCGATCCTAAAGCCAATCCAATTTCTTCTTTACAAAATACACCATACCACTTCTAAGATGGACATTTTATTCTTATCAAAGAAACTACTTGTATCAAATATGGTACTCCATCATGCCCTTGACTAATTACAGTCTCTCATGAACTCTCACCTATAGAACATGATAACTTTAGCTTATTATTTGATAAATATCATGAGATATTTTCTTGGTCCTAAAAGGACATGCTTGGTATTGACCTTATAATTGTGGTACACAATATCATCTCTTATCTTGAGGCCAAACTTGTACGTCAAAAAAAACAAAATTTTTCACCCAAGGTTTCCACCTTATGTCACAAAGAAATTATCAAACTTATTGATGCTAAGTTTATCAAACCAATAGATTATTCTTAATGGGATTATAAAATTATTCCCATTTAGAAAAAGGTCACTATGATCATTCACATCTGCATTGATTCTCATAATCTTAATCTTGTTTGCCCCAAAAATAATATCCCTTTGCCTTCAATCATTTCCATTGTCGATTCCATAGCTGGCTATGAAATGTTATCTCTTATGGATGGCTTCTTGGGCTACAATCAAATTCACATTACCCCTAAAGACCAACATAAGACAAATTTCACCATGGAATGGGACACCTATTGCTATGCTAAAATGTCCTTTAGCCTCAAAAATGAGGGAGCTACTTATCAACAAGTGATGACTCAAATCTTTCATGATCTTATCCACAAAATTGTGAAAACCTGTATGGCTGACCTTATTGCTAAGTCTAAAAGTCATAAGACTCATTTTTTTGATCTTACCATCATCTTTGACTGTCTCCTTAAATATAAAGTTAGAATAAATCTTTACAAATGTGTCTTTCATGTCATATCTAGCAAATTGTTAGGATTCTTAGTCTCTCTCCATGGCATTGATGCTAACCCTACCAAGATTAATGTTATCATCAACATGCACATCCCTCATTCCATTTTAGACATTTTTACTTATCTCAGCAAACTTGGTCAATTAGATGATTTGTCCCCAAAATGGCTTATCATATCCACTCTGTCATTTCTTCACCCACCTACACTTCATCCTCCTTCAAATGATTGACCTTTAATCCTATATAATTATTTCACACCCATATCCATTAGGGTAATGCTTACCCAACAAGATGATATGGGAAGAGAGTATGCCATCTACTATATCAACCAAGGCCTGATTGATTATGATAAATGTTATATAAAAGTCAAACATGATTGCATCACCATATATTTTACAAGTGAAAAACTTTGACATTATATGTTGTATCAGACCACTTATGTTATCATTCATTTTGACCCCCTTCATCACTTCTTCTCCAAATCCTTTCTTCTTGGAGATAGAATTGGCAAATGGATGGTCCTCCTTATGGAATTTGATCTCTAAATTGTTACTCAAAAAGATATAAAAGGGAAAATCATAGCTGATTAACTTGTCATAGCTCTGTGCCCACTACCGATCACCTTTAAGATAGTATTCTTGATGACAATATTCTCTATATTTAAGGTCTCAACTAAGCCATCTCTCTTAAATATTACTTCCATAACTTCACTATTGATCTTGAAGTAAGTAATCTTGATGAATCCACTATCCTCCCTGATACTACTAAACCAAAAGTATTTATCAAAGAACTCCCTGAAGTTAATATTCATTTACATAAAGATACTTGGACCCTTCACTTTGATGGTGCTAAATGCCTTCGAGTTAGAGTAGGTTTCATTCTTACCAATCCTCTTAGTAAAATCATCCCTTTAGCTTTTTGCTTAACATTTGACATCACTAACAATATGATAGACTACAAAGCTTTAATCTTAGGCATGAGAGCTACTCTTGATCTAGATATTTGATATCTTCATGCCTTAGGTGTTTCTAAGCTCATTTGCCACCAAGTCAATGGTGATTACTAATGCAAAAATGAAAATCTCGTTTCTTATCATCAAATTATAATTACTCTCACCAAAGATTTCATTTCTTTCACCATCAAGCCTATCCCTTGAGATCAAAATTCTATTGTTGATTCCCTTGCTTCTTCATCATCTCTTTTTCAACCAAACCAAGTTTTTTTTTATCCTACTTTTTTTATCCAAATAATAAAATCTCTATCCTTTATTTAACCACATGATTCACTTATCTACCACATTCAGGTTGTCACCATCTGATAAAGCCCATGGTATGAAGACATCATTCAATTTATAAAACATCAAACTTATCCTCCCAACCTAGATTCTCATGAATAGACACACATTCATACATAAGCTTTTAAGTATGTATTTTGATATAACATCCTTTAGTATCACAATGCTAAAGGTACCTTGCTCTATTGTGTTATGCAAGAGTAGGTCCATCCTCTTATTGAACAAGCACATTGGGGCATTTACAGTGGCCACTATAGTGGACATGATGCAATATGCAAATGCCTATGCATGGGATACTTTTGGCCCACTCTTGAAAAGGATACCATCAAATTTTCTAAAAAGTGTACTCCTTGCCAATTTCATGTTGATCTAATTCATTCACCTCCAATCAAGCTTCAAATTGTCAAATCTCCCTAGCTATTCTCTATGTGGGGATTAGATCTCATAGGCAAATTACCTCACTCCCAAGATGGGCATGTCTTTATAATCATAGTTATAGAATATTTCAACAAGTAGTTCAAATCTATGCCCCTTATTAATGTCATTGATATAACTATCTCCAAATTCATCCTTAATCAAACCATTTACCGCTTTGGTGTCCCTCATACTATCATTTCAAATAATGGTGGTAATTTTAAAAATAAAGATGTCAAACAACTTTGTGCTAAATTTAAAATAAATCACAAATTCTCTAGACCCTATCATCTGAAATGTAATGGCCAAGCTAAGGCCACCAATAAAATTATTAATAAAATTCTCCAAAAGATAATTCATGTAACCTACAAGGATTGGCACCTTCATCTCTATCCTACTCTTTGGGTCTATCACACTAGCATACATACTACCACTAGGGAAATGCCATTATCTCTAGTCTATGGTTTTGAAGTAGTCCTTATATTATAAGTTGATCTTCCCTCTCTTTGTATATTTCTTCATGGTATTATACCTAATGAAGAATTATGTGAATCTCACCTTCATGCTCTCAATCCCCTTAATGAACACCATCTTTTTTATTTGCAACACAATCACCAATACAAGGCCTATATCACCAAACAACATAAAAAATGAGTTAAGCTTGCACATTTAATGTTGGTGATCTTGTCCTTAAATTAGACTACACTCATGACAAAGAAGTGCCCAAAAATAGTGGGTCCCTATTTAGTCAAAGATATTCTTGGTCCAAGTACCTATCACCTTAAAACCAATGAAGGCCATATTATCAAAGAGACCACCAATGCAAAATTCCTCAATAATTATTTTTCCAAATCCTTCCTATATTTGCATGCTTTTCATATGTTATCTATCTAACACTTTGTGTAAGTTACTTACATGGGTCTCACCTTCTGCAATAGTTCTTTATTTTCACAAACCTTAGTGCTTTTTCATCTTTTGGTTTCCATTTTTCTCATGAGTTATGTTGTAAAATTATGGATAGGACCTGATCTTACTTAAGATATACTTTTATCTTCTTTGTTTTCATGCTTTTTACACACTTTTTTGCACACCTTGGGTTTCTCTTTTGTGAGTTATAGTGTAAGACCATGGATAGGACTTGGCCTTCCTCACAAATACCATATTTTTCTTATCTCATTTATGTTTCACATGATTTTCATACCCTCATGGGTTTCCCTTTTATTACTTATAGTGTAAAACCATGGACAAGACCTGGCATTCCTCATAAAATCACCATTTTGTCATTCCTTTCTCTAGAATGTGTTTTTATAATTTTTATGATTTCTTGATATTTGTTCTCAACCTTTATATTTTGCTTCTTTTGTAGATAAAATTTACATAACAACTTATGTTATCATGTTTTCCTTCATTTCCCTCATTCTTGTGATAATGAATCACACTTTACTGTCATTGTATCCCTTTTTACCCTTTGTCGCATTTTTATCAATTTAAAGTAATTCATATTATTTCATGTTTCATTTCTCTTGATTTACTTTCCTTTCACTCCACATTGGATGAAATAAGATTGAATTCAAGATATCACTTTTAGTTCACCTATATTTATGAGACTTTTAGATACCATGCTCTCTGAAGTTTTCTCTCTAAGCAACTAAGTCCCAAGTATTCAAATAAAAGTCATCTTTAACACCTATGTTTGCTTTTTTGAATTTATATGGAGGAAGAATATAAAAATCCATCAATAAAGTTAAAATCCAAATCATTGGAAACAAAAGGTAATTATATACAAAAATCAATGTATAAAATTCAAAAGTCAAATCACACCAAAATATTTTATTACAAGCACATCTTCTATTTCCAATTGAATCTCAAACTCTACAATTGGCCTCATAATAGAGTCAAGGTCCATTGGGGTGTGATAGGCTAGTAGATTGGAATAGGATAATTTAACAAACTCTATGGTACTACCTAGTTTCTCATGTAAGTACCCAATCTTTGTAGTAGAATGATGACTCTGTAAGGGGTCCCAAAGAATGGGGAACATGTTATGGGAAGGTAGGTCTACTTTAATTTTCATGCATATAGACTTCATGGGATGATATACATACAAAATTTTTTGAACTAAGACTTATGTAGGTAAGAGAATCTCTTTAAAGTCCTTAATGTCGATAATCCTCTTGTTTTGAAAAACCTAATTTGAGTGTCTTGACTTTGATAAAGAGTTCCTTTACCTTGTATTTTCCTTCATTCTCCCCTCCACCCATTTCATTTCCCCCCTTGAGAGGCATGTGTGATTCTAAATTTTTTTCCCCCTCTTTTCCATTTCCTTCTTCTTCACATCTTAAAAACAAGCTATCACTACTTTATTTCAATTTTATCTATCCTTCAAGCAAAACAACATGTTTGAGCAATTATGGATTTCTTTCTTTACACTATGGCTTTACATTTATAAATGTGCCTTGATTTACTTTTACCATTTTTCATTATTGTACTGCCCCTTTTGTAGACACCTAAGTCCATTTTTATTTTCATGTACTTTTCCCATTATTGATTGATGTTGGATTATTACTTCTCACTCATTAATGTTGTTTTTCCTTTTTATGCACCTTTTTATATTGATTATTAAGGATTTTTACTACTCACTCATCAATTTTTTTCTACCATTTTTGCTTGCCCATCTTTGTTTAAGGATTGTTATTGATTTCACATTGATGTTTGATTACCATCCTTTTTGACATGTATTCTTGGTTTGACTTGGTGAGTTTTCCTTTCTTACTTAAGGTTTACTTATTTGTGTTTTTCGGTCTTTAGTAGCTTTAGATTTTTGGTTACCTAATTTACTCTAAGTTTTGACTTGGTCATTTGGTCTAGCATAGCACTAGTCACCCTATCTTGCCAAATGTCCAAGTACGTCCCATCCATATAGCACCAATTATCTTAGCTTTCCTATGTTTGTTTATTTTTGCTATTTAGTTTTTTATTCTTAGGTTTGTCAAAATTAGTCTCTATGCCCTCCACAATCAAAACTAAAAATACAATCAGACAAGCATCTAATGATAAAGTTAAGTCAAGATACGTACCACATTTACTTTTTAGTTATTTCCCTTTCAATCATTTACTTTTAGTTATTTTTGATTTAAAATACTACAACTTTTGTTTTAGCCTCAATGTTGTGTGTTACTACATTTTTTTCTTGAAGCACCATCCCGTATTGCACCTGAGTGACACATGATGGGCTTCGAGTGGGGCACATTTATACACATAATATTTTTAACTTTATCAATTAATGATGCTTTCTTTCTTATAATAACCTGTCAAGTCTCAATCTCTCTGAGTGCACACCCTAAAGGGTGCACTAGGAAAGGGGTGGGTACACCATTGGTGCTTTATAGGATTATTTCCCCTTATTTCCAATTATTAATATTCCAACCAACTCCTAAAAACATTCTCATAATACATTACTCCTCTTTTGCACACTCCTCTAGTCTTTTACCACCTTACATACCCATTTTCCTAACCTAAAACACCTTTCAATAGTTTACAGTACTAGGTTGACTAGGTCAACCTCATACTCTTATTGGTGAAACTCATTTAGGGTCTAGATCAGCTCTTGGTTGACCTAGCCTGTGACCTAGTGAGTTTATGTCAATAATAATAATAGGTCGACTAGGTCAACCCTATCAGCTAAAACTTTTATAAGGGTTTAGGGTTAGATCTGCCTATATAAATACATTCATCCTACCATTATTAGAGAGAAAACAAGAGTTATTATTCATTTTCACTTATTTATAATTTGATATTCCACCATTCTAATTGAGGTGTCTTAGCTTAGGGTTTCTACTTAGAGAATCTAGTCTTTTGGAGAAGTCTTGGATGTTTTGACCTTTCTCAATGATCCTTATAAACCACAACAACCTCTTACAAAGCCCCTTTGGCCAAGGGAGAGATTGAGTCTTGATGGCTTTATCTTCTAGGTAAGTATCTCTAGCTATTCTCCTCTCTTTAGTAGATAAAAGTAACATAAGTAATAGCTTTTGAATAATATTACCCTTCTTCTCCATGCATTAGGGTCTTGCCTATACATAGCTTAATTAAGACTCTCTTATGCATGTTTATTTGTATTTATTTACTAACCCCTATATTGTGTCACAAGCTTTGGTGAGCACTAGATTAGATTTTTTTGCTTTACTTGTTATTAGTATAGTGAATATGAAGACATAGAATTTAGTTAGGTTTATTATGTAGTTTTGCTTGATTGGAGGCTTTGGAACCCTCCCTAGTGATCTTTTTATAGTAAGAGATCCCCTAATTGGGTCTAGCGGATCCACATATTGGCCATGTTCTTGATTATCTAATGTATCCCCAATTAGAAGTGTAAGTAGGATCTATCTTCTCTGAGTTAGGATTTCTTTATGGATCGGATGCATTTTTTATTATATACACATAAGAGGTTAGGGGATGATATTCCCATTGACATCTCTAAGAGGAGGAGGAGTAAATTTTTCATTTTGTTGAGACATGATAACTTGATGTTGGCTATCCTTTTAAAAAATGTGAATTTACATTTGGATCATCTTGGAACTATTAGTTATTTTGCATAACATTTATTTATTGAACCATTTATGTCAAGACTTAAATTTAATCAATAGGTGGGGTTGATTAGAAGTGTTAGGAGGGGGATTACCAAAATTAGTATTGGGAGAAAGATTCTAAATATTGGTGTAAGTTTCCCCAACTTTGATAGTGGAAGAGTGAATCTTGGATAAGCTACTATTCTTATTAGAAGTGTAAATGGTGTTATCATCAAGATTTATAAATATGTAATAATTTTCTAGATCATCATGATGGTTGATATCAACCATGTTGCATGCAATAGATCTAGAAGGATTTTGGAAATATTTGTACTATGAAGTGTTGTCTTCGGTGGTGGATAAGGTAGATAGAAAATAAAAAGCCATGTAAAATTTGAGTGAGTTGAGGTTATCAAGGAAGATCCTAAGAAGTGACATCATGATCCTAAGTAAGCTATAAAATAGATGGAAATGGGTGTTTAAAGAAAATAAATGGTATCATTTTTGGATGATGTAGTCAGTTTCTAAATTAGACAAAGAAGATGGTAATGGGATGGAAAATATAGTGCAATGAAAAGGTGACACAACTAACATCTAGGTAACATTTATTGTATTAGTGTATTTAATGCATTAGCTTAGAAACTAGCTAAAATTAGATTGTGTCAAGCTAGTTGATGCAACCTCAAAGATAAAAGCATAAATAGGTTGCATCAAACTAGTTAATAGAGTCTAAAAAGAAAAGTTAAATATAATAAACTATATTTAATTGGTCAATGCATTAAAGAAGTAGGTATAATAATATTGTATTAGGATTTCCAATGTAGTTAGGAAGAGTAATTTTAGAATATAATAGACTATATTGAATTGTTTGATACAATTGGCTATAGATGATGTAATGTCTCATTTTCAATAAAATCAAAAGGGTGGCCAATTAAATAATTTATCATATTTTTGGTGAGCTAATGTGAGTAATTATGAAATACTTATTTTAATATTTTGGTCCACTATAATTTATATTATTAAAATATGGGCCATTAGATATTAAAATATTAGTTGTATTCTCCAAGTGGGGCATGGTATTTACTATTGCATGATTTGAGGCACAATTTATGGAGTTTTTATGAAGAAATTCATGGTGGGAGTTACAATCAATGGATTTTGTAAATAACATATCTAATATATAAATATTATAATAAAATCTATGACAGTTGTAAGAGAGAGTGGAAGTGGAAAATCTTATGGGCAAAACTAGCAATGTATAAAAAGGAAACTATAACAAATATTTGGTGGGATTTACAAGGAGATAGAAAATGAAAACATTATATTGCCTATGATATAGATATAACATTAAAAAATATTATATTTGTATGTTGGGATTTGTGGCCCAAATCTTATTTAAGATAGATGACCTTATCAGTTTGGGATCTTTTACCAATGCAACAATTTCTACATGTTCGATGCACTTGTGCTTCAATTATAGGATTCAAGGATGAAACCCATTGGATTATTGGATATCATAGGATTAAATTCATTAATTTATATAGATTAATCTAATACATGTATTGCATTGGAGCTTTATATATTTACATATTTATGTATTCAATTTGGTGTGTATATTTGCATGTTTTGGAGTGTGTAGTTTGAGTAAATTCTAATGTGGTGATTATAGATTTGTTTCAACTATTTATTAATTTTGTTTTTAATATATAATATTCCATTTTTTATAATTTCATAAACTATATCATTAATCTAATTTAGAGCTCATAATTTGACATTTCTATGACTTTCAATGAAATCAGGTAAAGTAAAATTACTAGTTTTGTATGTAAATTCATGTTTGTGATTAATATAAAAAAATTATGTTATATAAAAGCATGAGGTCATAAATATACTTATATTTTATAATATTTATCAATATTTTAACTTTAATTAATTTTACCATTACAATTGTGTTCAAATTACCTTTCCCAAGATCAATTAGTGTAGGGAAAACATGGGTGTTTTGATAGTTGAATCAAAACATATTTTTAGATTGAATATTTTTTACATATAATTTTGGGAGGGTTATTATAGTGGTATAAAATATTGTGTATTTCGATACTATTGGGAGTGTTCACATTTTGATGTAATATCAAATGCATGCAAGTGGTATTAGTGAAAAAGAATTAAGATACCATCAAAGAGGAAAATGAAAAGTTTAGCCACCAATGATAGAAGAAGAAAATATGGGTGATAGAGAAAAGAGGATTCCTTCTGATTAAATTAATTATTTACATGATACAATCAATCAAGGTCAAAAATATCTAGAGAAGATAATCTAAATAACCTTAAAAGAATCCATGTCATAACTCATCCAAGTTATTCAAGGTATTAATCTGAATAAAACAAACGAGAGAGAAGGAAGATCATCAAAAAATGAGTGGGTTTCAATCACCCCTCCTTCAAAAAAAATTTGTGCCAAATTCCTTCAAAAGGAAGAGGAGCATCTTGAAGAAATAGAGCATCAACAACCACATGTAAGTAATGAGTTTACAATATGTCAATCAGAATATGAGGAAATTAGCCTTGTAGTGCAACAAGCCCTCACTTTCAGAGAATTTTGTGATCTAAAATGAAGAACAAAAACAAAGGTGGTAGAATAAACCCACTAAAGCCATCCTTCTTAAAGATCAATTATTTATGTCAACCCAAGGTACCCAACTTCGGTCAGCATAAAGAACCTTGGAAGACAAGTCATAGATGTTGGAGCAAAGAAGAGGAAAATATATTAAAAGAATCATAAAACCCATAGATGATGACCACATAACTAAAAGAGGTGTTGGATACATCATAACCATAAAAGGTCAAGGAAGAAAGTGTGACATTGGAGCATAAATGAAAACTAGATTTTAAAGAAATTAGAAAGTAAGAAAATTCAGAGCTGAAAGAAGTTAGTGATAATCCCCAAAATGAATCCACCATCCAAATGGAAAGTGAAGGATCATCAATAGAAATAAGAAAAGAGAATGTTTTAGTGAATGCCATTGATTTTGAAACTCTAATTTATAAGGGTGGTTGTGTCAAGACAAATCTCTCAAAAGCTCTAACTTCTAAATCAAAAAAGGGAAGTAAGCAATTTGATTATAGCCCAAAGTATGAGAAGGAAAGTCATATTTCAGATTTTTTATTTCATACTATTCCATTTTAGATATGTTTTCATCAAGGGAAACACTCTAGGAATGGAGAGAGTGTGAAAGACACAACTGGTAGGAAAGAATACAAGGATCCTTTTCTTTTAGTTTAAAATGGTCCATGAATAAAAATATGGGATCTAAGTAATAGGTGGAGGTACATGAAGGGAAACTATTTTGACAAAGTCAATATTTATGGGTTCACCATTCCATACACCAGCATAATCTAGCAACTTAACTTACCCATGGGTGATCAGAAGGTATGTGATAATTTAATTGTTATGGGATTAGGAGAAACTAATATAGTTTCTCATACACAATGTTTTCACTTAAGTGGTTATTATTTATAGAATTATAATTTCATAGAAATCAATTTTAAATCTGAATAAAAATACATGGCATTTAAGTTAATTTCTAATGGATCACTACGAGTGGTTACAAATAAAATAAGGGAGAGGTCTTCTCTCAGGAGCGAGTTGTTTGGGAAACAAGTTGTTTATCAATGCCTAGTAATTTATCCATGAGATTACCACCTAATATAAGATTCAAACACATCATAAACTAGGAATCAAGATCTAAGAATATCATGATGGCTCCTTACCACCACCCAAGGATTCTCAAAGAGGAGATCAAGAAGACCATCAAATATAGATACCCTATTCCCAAGATCAATGAGCTTATTGATGAGTTTCATGGGGTAGTGTACTTTTCAAAGAAAAATTTGAGGTTAGGTTACCATTAGATCCATGTAAGGGATGAAGAGGTACATAAGACAACATTCAAATGCAATTGGGGACATTTTGAGTTCTTGGTCAAGTTTGACAAATGCACTAGCTACCTTCCAGTCATGTATGAATCAGGTATTTACAAATCATGTAAGAATATTTGTTTTGATATTATTTGATGACATATTAATCTACAATAAGACTTGGAAAGATCATTGAAAGCATTTAGATGTATTCCTTCAAATTTTAGAGCAACAAAATCTCTTTATAAAATAATTTGAATGTGATTTTGAGGTGACTGAGATATTGTAATTGGGACATGTAATTAGTGCTCAAGGTTTTTAGATAGATTAATAAAAGATCTGAGCTTTCTTAGATTGGCCTCCTTCCACCACACTATCATAGTTGAGAGGATTTTATGGTTTTTTTAGTCATTACAAATAATTTTTAAAGGATATTCATGTCTAGCAGCACCCTTGATTGATATGACAAATAAGGGATCTTTTTCACAGACATAAATTGGGAAAGAAGATTTTTATAATCTTAAGGAGGTAATGATTTCATTCATGTACTTATTATTTCAAATTTCAACCCTCCATTTGTTATAAAATGTGATGCTTCAAGAGAATAAATTAGAGTGGTATTAGTTTAAAAGGGGCATCTCATAACATTTAAAGGTTGGAAGTTAGAAGAATCAGGGAAAAAAATTTGGCCATCATACATGCTTTGGCCAAGTTTTGACAATCTTTAGCTGGTGAAATATGTGAGGTGAATACATCTCATAATAGTTTGAGGTTTTGGGTGAGTAAGCTCCAATATTATCATTTTGATATAGAGTACATTAATTGGAAAAGGAATGGATTAACTGATGTTTTTCCTAGGATGCCTTCTATATATTCTTCTTCTATTATTTCTACCAATTAGAAGGTCTCTATTATGAAGGAATATGTTAAAAACACATTTTATAATAACCTCCTTGATGGGAATGTGAGAGATAACATATTTTTAGTGATAGATGGCCCCATATTTTATAAAAATATAATATTCTTAGTTCATGAATCCAAAGTGAAGGAGAATATTTTGAGAGCCTTCCATGATGCACCACTAGGGGGACATCAATGATTATTCAAAACCTACAGAGAGAGATTCTTATGGGAGGGTCTCAAAGATATTTTTTTGTGCATATTATAGTGGTTTAGTAGATGCATGGTGAAGGGTTATTGAGATTTGTTTAGGATCCTATTAATATTCAGAGGAGAGGAGTTAGCACAATTATATTTTCATTGCTTGATTCAAGTCAAAAAGGTGGAATTATAGTCATACATTGCATCATGGATATTATGAAGTTTTAAATTTATGATTTTGAGAGTTATAAATAATTATTTGATATTTATTCTCATGAGGTCAAGTTATTTTTCAAAAAGGTGATCAAATTGCATGAGTTGCATAAGGATGTTTTGGATGTTAGGGAAAGCTTATCTTTTTGTGCTCTTTGGCAAGAGTTATCTCACTTAATAGGTATAATATCTAGATTATATGGGAATTGTATTCTGATTCATCACTTTGAAAAAATGATTTTAGAACATCTAGATTTGCATTCTTGAGGGTAAGCAATTTTGAGAAGGGGAGATTTGTAATGTCCCGTTTCCAATAAAATCCAAAGGGTGGCCAATTAACTCATTTCCCATATTTTTGTGAGATAATGTGAGTAATTAGGAAATATTTATTTTAATATTTTGGTCCACAATAATTCATGTTATTGAAATATGGGCCATAAAATATTAAAATATAAGTTGTATTCTCCAAGTGGGGCATTGTATTTACTCTTGCATGATTTGAGGCACAATTCATGGAGATTTTATGATGACATTCATGGTGGGAGTTAAAATCAATGGATTTTGGAAATACCCTATATAATATATAAACATTATGACAAAATATATGATGGTTTTAAGAGAGAGAGTGGAAGTGGAGAATCATATGGGCAAAACTAGCAATGTATAAAAAGGAAACTATGACAAATCTCTAGTGGGATTTATGAGGATATGTAATAGTGAAAATTTATATTGCCTAGGATAGAGATAAAATATGGAAATATTTTATTTTAGAAATTGGTATTTGTGGCCCAAATATTATTTAATACATGTGACCTTATCAGTTTGGCATCTTTTGCCAATTCAAGAATTTTTACATGTTTGATGCACTTGTGCTTCAACTACATGATTTGAGGATGATGCCCCTTGGGTTATCTGATATCATAGGATGAAACCCCTTTGATTTATAGAGGTAAATATCATACAGGGATTGCATTTTAGCTTCACATATTTGTAGATTCATTTATTTAGTTTGGTGTGTATATTTGTATGTTATAGAGTGCATAGTTTGAGTAGATTCCAATGTGGTGATTCTGAATTTGTTTTAGTTATTTATTAATATTTTTGTTATTATATAATAGAAAATTTTGATATAATTTCATCAGATATATCATTAATATAACTTATATCTCATAATTTGTCATTTATATGATTTTTGATGAAATTTGGTAAAGTGAAATTGCTAGTTTTGTATGCAGATTTGTGTTTGTGATTAAATCTAGAAAATTTATGTTATATAATAGAAAATTTATTACCTATACTGATATTTTATATTATTTATAATTTTTTTAATTTAAATAAATTTTCCCATTTCAATTGTGTTAAATTTGTCTTTCTTGGGATCCATCGATGTAGGGAAAATATGGGTATTCTGATAGTTGAATTAAAATATATTTTCAGATTGGATTTTTTTTTTAAATAATTTTGAGAGGGTTATTATAGATGATAAATAATCAAGATATATTAAAGTTTTTGATTTAATCAAGTATGCAAACATAAGGGATTATATAAATTTGGTCAATGCAATCCACACATACAAGTAACCCTATCGACGCTAACCGATGCAGTTACAACACACAACATAGAACTGTATCGACATTTACCAATGTAGTCTATAATATAACATTAATTTTTAAGTATCAAAATTAAATATAACTATATTTTTTAAAACAATATTATAGAAATGTACTAAAAATACTTATTTGATAGTGTGGGATCTCATATATACTTGCTCATTCATGGATTGGTGTCAACCCAATATTTTAGAGCACTAGCTACATAGGATAAACTGTGTCTATAACTCACTAACCCTATTTAGAATGGTACAATGAGAGCAACTTCTCTAGGTGATATGCTCCTCTTAGGTGCACCACAAATCCAAATAGATGGTTGGCTCCCTAAGGTTTAATAAAAAAATCCTAGATGTTTTTGATATATCATGAGGTATGTGGAAACTAAATTATGTATTTAGATTTGTACTATGGCTATTAATATTTTAGAAATCCCCCATGCCATGATTTTTGTAAATAGAACACCGCATATCCTTGCACAATAACGACTAAGTAGTTTAAAAAAATTTAGAACATAGTTTCTAGGGAAAACCAAACAAAGAGAGAATAAAGTTTGAAAACCAATATCCAAAACCAATTTTTAGCATTCACTGAATTAAAATAAATAGGCAACGAACTTGAAATGAAATGTTTGATTAAGCTTGGAAATGAATGATTAATTTCTTTTGCTTATGTTTGAAAAAGAAATAAATAAAATTATATAAGTATTATCTAATTTAGTTGTACAAACATTAAAAATTTGTATCAATTTGGTCGATTAAGTCTATACACATATAGAGTTATAGAAATGAATGAAGTTGTATCAAGTTGATCAATGTAGTTTACTATGAAAAAGGATAAAAAGAGAACTATATCACATCGAACCAATATAATTGATTAGGAAAAAGTAGGGTTAAAGATAATTATATTGCGTCTGACCAATATAGATGGTTAGAAAGGCAAAAAGTGTCATATAACTATATCATGTTATTCAATATAGTTGGTCAAATGTAAAGTTAGAAACATAATTTAATCAAGTCATTTAATACAGTTAGCTGAGAGGTAGAGTTGATACAAAATTATATTAGGTTGGCCAAAATAATTGGTTGGAAATATATATGGAACATGAAATTGTATTGCATTGTTCAATTGTAGAAATTACTCCATATTGGAGAATTTATTCATCGTGAAAGAGTCAAAGGCTTAGATGTGCACATAATAAAATGGGAGTCAATCAACACATGTTTTTATTCATATGATAGTGTTACATTTATAGGTCTTCTTGATCTCTTACTAGAAGTGAAATATCCATGATCAAAACCTTATAATCTCTTTCAATCCCTAAAAACACTCTCTTGAATTTATCTCCATGTGTTATTTCAATAACTCATTACAAATATACTAAAAGAACAATATATTACCTATTTCATGCACACTCATATTAATAATATTATTTCTCACCCATAATAATAATTCTAACCTAACTAAAATTAGCTCCCACATGTGAATACTAACTCACTTATTTTTATAACATTCCTCCCTTAGTGCTTGCATGAGTGAATTTAAACCACATGGACTTAATTTATCCATACTACCCCACTTCTCCCCCCCCCCCCCACACAATTTTGACTCAATGGATGTCGAGTTTGATTGATAATGCATCTGTTACATAAGTTACATAAATAGGAGATTATTACATTGAATATAATCCATTGTACATGTTTTATTAATGATTACCTTCATTGGATTTATTTAATGCTTTTGACTAATGATGAACGAGACACAAATTATGACTTATAATGGTTTTATGAAAATGAAAAGAGACTATAAACACTAGACTGATGCATAAATAACACAGATAACTTATTATAACTCTTTTTATATATTAACTCACAATGGATATTAACAATTAATTAAACACAATTTCAATGATCATCAAATGTCTAAATACTTATAAACTCTAAAATGAATAAACTAACAAAATAAAAAAACTTTAAACAAATAATTTTATGGACTACATATTAAAATCTATAATAGTAATAATAACAACAACAACAACAACAACAATAATTAAATATTGAATCCCTTAAATACATAACTCAAACTAATAATAAATAATGCATATTCTTAAAAAATATGAACCATATCCTTAAAAAAATGTGTAACTTTAAACCTAATTACTTAAAACTTAAAATGGAATACTAAAAAAAAAATCTTACACAAATCATTTGAATTATATGTATTGAGTTGTGAAGAGATAAGCTCGACCAAGGACGAGTTGGGGTTAGTTTTGTTCTAAACATCAATATATCACTATGAGATAGGTGCATTTTGTTCAATATAACCAAGTTGTGAAGGACTATGAAAATTATGATACAATCAAATAAACAATGAAAATCTAGGTGACTACAAAACATAATCTACAAACTGATATTTAATGCAAATTTAAATGCAAGTAAGCCAAATACATCACATTTACAAAAAAATCTTCTTCAAAACTTTCACATCTCTCATTTTTTATGAAAAACAAATTTTGAATTTGAAAAATCTCTTCAAATAGTTTCTGGGTTTTTTCTTCTCTTTTCAAGTTTTCCATAACACTTTGAAAATATTATTTTTGTTGAGAATTGAGAGAGAAATTATGATTTTACTAAACCTGCATAATAAAAAATATCATCACAAAAATATAAAATGTGAATGCTTGTGCTTCATTTTTCTCTTGAGCTCCACAATACACAAAATATTTTTTTATTTTTATTTGTATCGATAAATTTTTTACAGGAAGTCCATGGGATTTGTAGTGGTCTGCACTGCATTACCATAGACACAAAGAAGGAAGATTTATCAAATGAAAAGATTGTTGAATGCAGTTTACACTCCAAAAATCTTATTAAGAACATTGTTTGAATTATAGAGAGGTATCTTAGGTATATGATTTTATTCCACATGTATAAATTATTCCATATTGGAGAATTTCTTCAATGTGAAAGAGCTGAATGCTTGGATGTGCACAACACAAAATGGGGGTCAATTAACATGACATGTTGTATTCATATGATAGTATTACATTTATAAGTCTTCTTTATCTCTAATAATAAAGGATAAATATATTATCAAAACCCCTATAATCTCTCTCAATACCTAAAAACACTCTCTTGACTTTACCTTTATGAGTTGTTTCAATAAATCATTACACGTACACTAAAATAACAATATATTATCTCTTTCACACACAGTCACATTAATAACATTATTTTTCACTCACAATAATATTTCTAACCTAAGTCAAATTACCTCCCACATGTAAATATTAACTCAATTATTTTTATAATATCAATATATTGACTGGCAAAGATGCAAATACAAGACTATATCAAGTTGTTTGATATGATTGATTGAGGATAAAAAACATGACAGATTTATATTGACATGTTTGATACATCTTACTAAAAAGAAGACTGCTATAGAATATATCAAGTTGTTTGATAAACTTCTTGCTTGTAACTCATGAGACACATTTCATCTCTCTCCCTCCTATGCCCCTCTCTCTTATTCTTTCACATTTCTCTATATATTTAGACTTGATAGGCTAGTTTTATATCCTCCACCTAGGTATGGTGAATCCCTACCCATTTTCAAGTCTTTAATTAATGAGAAAATTTTAGTTTAACCTCCTCTTTTGACTGGTTTCAATGTGCATGCTTGACTAGTTGATCTTACTAAGTGATAGCTTTGCTTCCTTGGTACGTTATCATTATCTAGTGTTCATGTTTAGTTTGAAATCCTTTTTTAGGACTTGTGAAGTGTCTAAGTGAAGTGTGAAGGTTGAGTGAGTTGTCTTTTTCATTAGTGTCATTTCATGACCTCTTTACTATTCCTCCTAGCCCAAACATTCTTCACAACCTTCATGTGAATAGCAAGTGGTAGATTAGTGTTTGATCATAGGTGATTCATCAAGGGGGGATAACCCTTTAACATAAAGAATCACCTCTTCAATAGGTCACCCTCAACATTGAGGTGTTTCTATGTTATTCCAATTTTTTAAGGCTTGAACTACCTTCCAAAGGGTACAAATTTGGTTGATAACAATTACTCAAATAGATACCGATATAAAAGACAAGCATATGCAAGATGAAATTACCTGACAAGTGAAAAATAATGATTGACATTATTTTTAATGAAGGAGAAAGTGAATGAATTATTCATCAAGATTCTAGTCTTTTCATGTTAATGTTGGATCTCATTTTGTATTTTCCAATTGCAAATTTTGTGTAATTGTAACCTTGGAAATGCAATTTTTGTAAATGACTATGTCACTTTGTAAGTCTCAAATTATGTAATTTTGATTTACATAAATCAAGTGGTGTAAAAGCACCAAAGCATTTTTGCATCATTCAAGTGGTGCAATTTTGTAATTTCACTTATTTAAGAAGTACAATTGCACCAATAGAACTTTATATCACTTGAGTGGTATAATGTTGTAATTTCACATTTGCACATTACACCAACTCAATTTTAGACCACTTAAGTGGTGCGTTTAAATTATAAACTCATTTCTACACCATCTATAACACACAAAAAAAGGTGATTATGCATCATAACCATCTTCTTGTACTATGAATATGAGTGTTAGGCTCATTATAAAGGGACTTTTGGTAGTGAGACTCTGTAAAAACTTTTTGAAGGATGAAATTGTATTTTCAACTCAATAAAGATTAGAACATGGAGATTTTACAAGCTTTATGTTCAGGATTTTTTCATGAGTTATAAATTTTCATATGATTTATTTATATTTGTATCTTTACTTCCAAATAATTGTTTTCATAATCACTACCGAATTATCATAAAATGGGAATTTCACATTAAGTATTTCTTTCAAAATCTTTTTGTGTTATTTTTATGAATGTGAAATTTTGATGGGGTTCAAGTAACAATTTAATTATCTTTTATGGGTAGATATGGAATGGTTGTCTTTGGTCTATTTTCAATATTAAAAAATCACCTCAGTATGTGTTTTACATGAGTAAGGGTGGAATTATATCTTTACCATCCATTAAATGAGATAGATTTCCATGAGCAAAGTGTTTATCTTTCATGGGTAATTCTAGTGAATCTCTATGTTTAATCACCTAGAGTCATCTTTCATCTTCCCTAGGGTTATTTTAACAATTTTTTTGTTTAATTGGATAAATTCATCCCATTCTGATTTTCTCCTTTTTCTCCTCATTTCCATCATTCCCCATTTCATTTCTATATCCTTTATGTGCTTTTTAGTTAAAAGTACAAAAGCCCAATTGAAAACTTTTTTGATGTAAATAGTTATGAATAGTTTTTCTATTGCTTTTTTAATTTTGGATTTCAATAAGGTAGATCTACTTGTTAATAAGAGAGGGACTTTTTCCCTACATTACTGACTAACATAAGGACTTAGTTCCTACACTACTGACTCAAAGTCACCAATTTATCCTCGTGATAAAGTTTTGAGCCAATAGTTTTTGGTGACTCTACTGGGGATTGAGGTGCTTTATGCACATAATTTTTAGACGTTTCAAATAACCTCCCCTAGATTGGAGGTTGAAAACTCCATTGAGATAGAGTACCTATTACATACATCTTTATGATTAAAGAAATGGCATTGGTTCACCCCAACCCTAATGTTTCATGTATCTCATGGGGAAAACATTTTGGTCCATTGGCTTTGGCCCAATACAATGAATTAACATCAAGCTCAAGGAAGAAATTTCTAAATATTTTAGGATAAAATGGTCAAGATGTAGATAGCCATATCTTGGCCTTCATAGTGTCTTGTAGCATTTTGGGAGTTATGGGTGAAGATGTCACTGTCAAGATTTTTGTTTAAACTCTCATTGGACCTATTATTGAGTGGTTTTAATACTTGGAAGATGGATGTATTAAGAATTGGGATTCCTTGAATAATAACTTATTGAACAAATTCAAATAAGTTGTGGATGTGTGTGTATTTTTATCATATTTATTCCAAATCCAGAAGCAAGATGATGAGCAAATGAGAGAGTTCATAACATATTTTAAAAAATTATTGAGATCGATTCCCCAAGTGGATCAACCAAGCCCCAATAATCAACCATGTGTCTTCATTGGTTCTCTACACTAAGAGATCAAATTCATCTTGATGAGGAACAAGGTAAATGACATGGAAGAAGCTATCAAAATTGAAGATGACATGGTTTTGTCTAAAATGTTAAATAAAGAAGTTTTAAAATTTGCTAAAACTATTGCAATTGGTGATGAATAAATAGTGAAACTTGATACAATCAAGAGTCTACAATGTTCCTAAAAGAGACTTTGAAGGTAAGTTTCTGATCAAACATGTCAGAAGTCTAGTAGGGAAAAATAGAAAGGGTTTCCTATCACATATGATTATTTCAGTTTCACAATTGTGGAAGAAGGTAAACAGTTAGAAGAACTAATGATTGATCAGAGAATAGACGAATAATTTAGCTTCCCCCTTGGAAAAGAAGAGAAAAAATTACATGTTTCACATGATTTATCAAATCTCACAATCCTAGGAGAAAATGAATTATTTGAAGAACAACTGATTAAATCACAAATAAAGAGAAGCAATAATATAGAATGTGATTTTCTAATTTTTGAAGGTGAAAATAGTATGGAACCAATTTTCAGTAAAGCAAAACATCTCTCTTGTATCAGAATGGAAGACTTAATAGTCAAAAATGAAGATTCCTTAGGTATTTCATTTTTAGGTTATACCAAAGAAGAGGTCTCTGCAACACATAAATACAAAGAAATCAACCCCACATAGATTGAAAATCATAAGTAGTCCAAAGCTGAAATCAAGAACTACATGAAGCCAAAACAAAATGAATGGTGCCCAATATTCATTACAAGTGAAATGGAAACTATCAAGGAAACAAAAATTGATAAAGATAATGACAATGATTCATTAAATGATGAATTTGTCTCTATTGTGGGAAGCAATGTGGAAAGGAATATCTACACTCAATTCATTTTAAAGATACTCCTATTGTTATTCCAGCTCACAAAGTGTCATGCAACACACTTCTCTCTAGTTCAGATCTTGTATGCAATAAAAATACATTTGAAACCAACCAAGAAGACATTAAAAAACTCTAGTATTGCTTAAAGGTGATCATAGAATATCAAAGAGTTAAAAATGTTTCCACTCCTAGATATGAAGATAGAAAGGGTTTGTTCATTCATGATCATCCTTATGTGAATGATAACTATAGTTTTCTCCTCCCAGATGCTTGGTCAATGCTGCTAAATGTGTTTAGAGTTCACAAGTCAAATCCATTGTTCTAAAATGGTGAGTACTTCTCCCATCCAATGAATGGTTTTGTATAGTCTTCTTGTTTTCTTTTGCCCTCTATAAATAATTTCTCTTTTCTAATTTTGACTTGTTTCCTTTCCTCATTTTGTTTGGGTGTGTGTGTTTTACTTTTAATAAATACAACATGTTGTCTAATGTTCCTTACTCTCCTTATTTTGGTATTTCTTCTTACACACGTTCTTAACCATGATATATACCTGCATTGAATCCTAATCAGTCAGACATCTCAGATCCTCATGTGATTTTTTTAGTGTAAAACTTATTTAGTCCCTGAATGACATGTAAAAATGGGCCATGAAGTATTTTGGTCAAATGAGTTTTCAAAATAGACATTTAATAGTTTATCCAAAAAATAGTTGTAATTATGAAAATGGTGATATGGGTGCTCATATCTCAAAAAACAAAATAAATAGGTTTATTATGGACTTATTCAAGTGAACATGTGGTGAATAGGCAAAAATTTAATAATAGGTGATCTGGCCTGACAATACGTGTGTATTTATCATACGATTGAGATAGATGAACTAGCTATCAATTGGTCAAATCAAAATATACAAATATTCAGAGCAGAAGATCTGACTTGATAACACATGTTCATTTCTCATATGATTGATATAGGCTAATTGACTATAATTTGGTTAGATGAGGACATGTAAATGTGAGCTACATATAAATATTTAGGAATCTATGGCAATGAAGCACCAATCATGTAATATTTCAAAGTTCTCTTACATTCCCTTTGGAAATGCAGTCCCAAAGTCAAAGCCAATTATTGTATTTAATTTTTACATTTCCTAAAACCCATAATTATGATTATATTGGAAATTAGAGTTATTTTAAAGATAGGGATGGTAAAAAAAAATTATAATAGGACATCAACTCTGAATCCCAATGGACAAGGCTTGGGTAGAATAATGAAATCTAACTATCTCTCAAGCTTCTAAATAGTGTGTTGAAGATATCTAAATAAATTTTTTTTGGTGAAACAAGATTCTTCTCATCATGGAAAGCATATTATGATAGAGAGAAGAGAGAAGTCATGAATTCATTTGATCTTATTAGCACTAGAGTGAAAATTTAAGGTAAAATCAAACTTCTCTAAAAGTTCTTAATTTCTATCCCAATGCAAAGACCAGATCTAAGAGATGATTTTTGACTATAAACACTTGGTATAAAACTTTCATCTTGAACTTCAAAAATCAAGGGTGAGAATCATAGTTGCAAGTTTCAAGTCGTGCAAAAACATTAATGCACTTTTACAAGTTGTGAAAATTTGTTTTTTCAAATCTCAAGTTGTGCAAAATACCCCAACACTTTTCCAAGTCATACAATACACAAAATATTTTTTCCACTTGGTACAATTTGCAAATTCTTTTTTTCACTCAGTGCAATTTACAAATTCTTTTTTCCCACTTGGTGTAATTTGTAAATTCTTTTTTCCATTCAGTGTAATTTACAAATTCAAATATCCACTTGGTGTAATTTGTAAATTATTTTTTCCACTCAATGCAATTTTCAAATTATTTTTTTCACTCAGTTTAATTTACAAATTCAAATTTCGACTCGGTGCAATTTGCAAATTTGTTTAACATTTTCCCTTCCTATGCAAATTGAATTTTTCTTTTCTATGGTCATGAAATTTTAAATTTCATTTTTCCTAGCCATGAAAATTGAAATTACATTTCCCTGAGTCATGTAATTTTGTTTTGAACTTCCCCAAATTCATGGTAAATGGAGAATGTATTGATCTTTGCTTCTATTTATTGAGACTTGACATTGATGTTGTCATTGATGTCAAAGGTTGTTCATGAGGTGATTTGAGAATGCTTATACATTGGATGACCAGTCTTGTGCATAGAGGAACATGTTGGCCTAGTAAGATGGGAACATAGATACTTAAGAGGATGTTTGAGGACACTTGATCATGTTTATAAATCATTGGAGCACTCAGGAAAGCTTCAAGGTAAGTTTATAGGGGTAGAACCTATAAGACTAACATGTATCTAGATTAGTTCTAGACTTTACCTAACCTAATGAGAGGTTGTGAGAGATTTTCAAGACCTATGAATAATGTAAATTAGTGTTTGATCATGGTATTAGGTTTTTTGGCATGAGATTGAGTTTTAGTGTGTATCTATAGTAGTAGGAAGGTCAGTTTTAAGGCCTAAAGTGACTTGCAGGTCAAGGCATAATGAGTAAAGAGAGTAAGAGTGGCCTTATGAGGAGTCATGTTCAATTTACAAGGAAATTTTAATAATTTTAGAATTTTTATGTGTGAGAGGTTGTCTCAATCGTGTGCATGAAATTTTAGGTCAAATTTTGAAAGAAAAAGCATGAAAAAGTGGATTTAAGGTCTTTTGTGTGCTAGAATTAGGTGTTCCAGACCCAAAAAGGACTTTCTTATGCTCTTTGTCATGTGAAATCTTTGCATGAGATCATAATAAGTTCATGTAAATTGGGTAAGGATCCTAGCTCAAATTTCTAAGCATTATTTTCTAGATTAAGGGCCCAAGATTTATGAATGATTGTTAAGACTGTAAGGTGGTCTTAACCCTCTTTAAAAACCTAATTATGACCTGATATAGAAGATCTTGTTGGAAATGGATTATAATGGATTGGATAACATAATTTTATGATTGTATCATGTAGTGGACTCTCCCAGGTGGCATTATTCTATCAAATGAGTAAGTGGACCTTATAGGAAAAGACATATTTCTCATAAATTTTCTATTATAGGGAGTGTTGACCAAGTCAAAGTTGTTAAGTGGATGGATATTGAAGATTGAGACTTATATATTTTATCATGGTGGTTTATAATCAATTTTAAAACTTAAAATATGATAAACTGATCATGGAATTTGACCTATCGCTAAAAAGGCTTAGTGAGAAAGATAGTGAGAAAACTAGGTAGAAGTGGGAATGAGATTAGGGATGTGTTGCCATGGATTAATAATAGTTCAAATTTCACTAGGTTGTTTTTAAATACCTATAACACATGTCTGTACTGAAAACAATGTTTTAAAATGATTGTATATAGTATAAATTTTCTCCCAAACTGACTTGTCTAACATAGAGAGTTTTATGTACAGTGAAGCCATGAGATTGATCTGTAAGACCATTATTACTATAATATATCTATTTAAAGTTAATACTAGGATATTTTAGTATCATCTAAACCCATTTTAATTTTATTAAACTAAACCTACAAGTGTTCTAATTCATTATTTCCATGACTATGTTTTGGAGCTTTTAGACAGTTTTAAGTGGTCATGTTGTAGAAGTGAGTTTGAGGCTTTAAGATTTATGTTGAATTATCTAATGAGTTTGGTGATGAATATAAGGTCATTAAGGTTCTAAATATTTTATTTTTTGTTATAATTATGTGGTGAAATTATTTTTATGCTTCAGTTATTTAAGAAAAACTTTTTGGGTGTGTGAAGGCCTAATTATGAGTAGTGTTAATGTTGTAGTCCAAGTAGTGAATTAGACTAAAAGGTGGTATATACTTGAATCGATATTATAAGGGGTATATTTATGATATTTTTTAATTTTTTTTATCCATTTATGAAGGCTCAATAATTTTTAATATGGCTAAGCGTAATGTGTTGCTTGAGAAGGCTTAATTACATTAGGTCTCGCTTAAGCCTAATAGTGGTTTTAGTTCTTATGAGTGGTGACCAATCTATGTAATGGTCATTTAATGTATAAAAAAATTTATTTGACACATTATAATTATTATCTATGTGTGGATATTTTTTTTTCTAATGAAGGTATGTGCAATCAAGATTCAAGTATAAGAATAAGGCTTAATGGGCCTAATTATCGAGGTTGAGAACACATGTATCTGAAATGAATAAGATATAAATTTGAAAAGTTAAAGGAGGTCTTATAAATCATAAAATTTATCCATATAATTGATCATGAAGATAAAATAGGGTTACTAAATATGTTTATCAAGGTCATTTGACCTAATCAAGTCATGGAAGGGTTAATTGAGTGAAGAAGGTAAAGAACAGTTCTACTTGTGTGAGAGGAAGTTTTGAGTGTGATAGAGAAATAGAAGACCATAATTAGTTATGAGAGGGAAATAAGATTGATTTGGATTTGTTTTGAGTCTTTATTTAGTAGGTGATTGATTAGCAATGGGTTTGTATCATCCTAGTAAGTTGGTGCTTGCTAAAGTCAAGTTAGTGCTTGATAAACTTAGGGGTTGGTGTTCCTTGTTGGGTTGGTGCACAACTAACTATGATTCATGATATTATAGAACAAGTTTTCCAAGATATTATTTAGTGGGTTTTATTCCCCATAAGTGTTTCCCACATATCTCTTGTGTTCATATGTTGTGTTCTTGCTTCATGCTTATATGAATGGTTTTAAATGAATTGTTTAATCATTATATTTTTTTGAATGGTTAATGGATAATAAATGGATGTGAATAAAAATTTCAATTATTGATTTACCCCCCCTCTCAGTGGTTGTGCTTCCAAAAATTGGTACCAGAGCCTGGTCATTTAAGGAAAGTTTAACTGCTTGAAAGGTGATCCAAAATAACACAAGAATGTCTTGTGATCAACAGAAAGAAGACAACATGTATGATGGAGAAGTTTACTATGAAAATTAAAAAAGAGAAGTTAAATTAGACCTTGAATCTGAGCTCATGAATACTCTTAGTGACTTAAAACACCAAAATGAAATAATCAAGGATCTCAAGAGTTAGTTAGAAGAGGTCAACATAAGGTGTAAGTCAAAGGAAATTGAATATGACCATTTGAAGATAAAGATAGATTCATTAAAGGTTGAGCATGAACAACTCAAAGACAAGTTGAGAATATTTGAGAGAGAACATGATAAGCCAGGACATGTCAAGAGTAATAACATAAAAAGATCAATTAGGTAACCTAATGGTATAAAGGATAAGTCAAAATGGAATCAAGGTAAGTACAGAAATGTTGCTTGCTACATTTGTCACAATATAGGACACATTGCTAGATTTTATTCTAATAGAGTTAGAAGGTCCACAAGATTTAAAAAGACATATGAAGATCCTATAATACATAATAATAATCAAACATTGGTATGGAATCCAAAGCAAGTTAGGACAGATCAGATTGAGCTCAAGAAGTAAAATGGACTATTTGCCAAAGAGGACTCTATGCTAGCTCAGACTGCCTTTCACATTCAAGATGAAGGCATAAAATGGTATATAAATAGTGGGTGCTCAAGCCATATGATAGGATAAAAAACAAGTTCATCTCTTTGAAGAATAATGTTACATGAATAGTGAGGTTTGGAGATAACACAACTTCCAATATAGTTGGCAAATGTGTCTTGAGTTTGGACAATGGGAAGACCAAGACACAAAATGTGATGTATGTGGAAGGTCTAAAATATAACCTGCATAGTGTGAGTCAAATTTTCAATCAAGTACACACACTAACCTTTCATGACAAAAGGTGTGAGATAAGGAGATCCAAATTAGGAAGGCTAATTGCTAATGTTAAAAGGACTGAGAACAACCTATATGTTTTGAATGAGATCAAGAAGGAAAGATGTTTCATCAGTAATATAGATGTAATTTTGCTATGACATAGGAGAAAGGTCACCTAAACTTTAATTACCTAGTCAATATTAACACTAATAATTTTGTAAATAATATGTCTAAGATCATCAAACCTACAAACATACTTTGTAAGGCATGTCAACATGGTAAGCAGACTAGAAGAAGGTTCAATTCTAAGGAGTACTCTACTATAAGACCCTTAGTGATAATCCACATTGATCTATGTGGGCCTACAAGAATTCAAAGCATTCAAGGAGATAGCTACTTCATGTTACTAATTGATGATTACAAAATAATGACTTGGGTTGTATTCTTGAAAGAGAAATTAGAAGCTCTTGACAAGTTCAAATCCTTCAAGGATCTTGTTGAGAATGAGAAGAATGGAAAGATCAAATTCCTAAGGTCTGGTAGAGGAGGAAAATTTGGTGTAATTATTTTGATGACTTATGTGAGGTCCATGGAATAAGGAGACAATTCTCAATAGCAAAGACACCTTGACAGAATGGGATAATGGAAAATAAGAATAAAATAGTCCAAGAGATGGCTAAAACCATGTTGAATGAGTCCATACTATCTGATGGATATTGAAGAGAGGAAGTAAATACTATTGTCTACATTTTGAATAGGGTACAGATAAGAACCAATGGTAATAAGACTCCTTATGATCCATAGAAGGGTAGACTTGCAAATGTAGAACACTTTAGAGTGTTTGGGAGAAAATGATTCATCAAAATAAATGATGAAGACTTGGGTAACTTTGATTCTATATCTAATGAAGGTATATTCTTAGGATACTCATCAATGAGCTTAGACTATAGATGTTACAACAAGAGACTGCAAAAGATAGTTGAAAGCACCAATGTCAGGATTGATGAGATAATGAAATTTCACTCATAGTCAAATAACATTTTAGATAATATGGATTTCAAGAATGAAGACGAGACTATAGAGGTTGATGAAGAAGAAGAAGAATTTGAAGAGAGATAGGAATCAAAAGGACCCTCAAGGTAGATTTGAAGAGACCACCCTAAATCTCAAATCATTGTCAACAAGAATGCAGGTATGCAAACTAGGAGAAGATTGATAAGTAATCCAAATCAAGAGAATGATTTATTATCCAAGACTAAACCTAAAATTATTATAGAAGCTAGAAAATACAAATGTTGTATAGGTGTTATGAATGAGGATCTAGACCAAATAGAGAATAATGAGACTTAGGAATTATCTCCTAGGCCTAAAGACAAGATTGTCATTGGCACAAAATGGGTGTTCAAAAATAAGTTGAATGAAGATAGATAAGTAACTAGTAACTAGGTTGAATTGGTATGAAAGGGATATGCACAAGTTTAAGGGGTAGACTTTGAAGAAACCTTTACACCAACAACTAAGATTAGAGGCCATCAGGTTATTTCTAGCTTATGTAGGATATAAAGGATTCAAGGTATACCAGATGGATGTCAAATCTACCTTTCTAAATGAGAATTTGGAATAAATTTAGATTAATCAACCTAAAGGGTTCTCACTTTCATATGATAAAGACTATGTTATTAGATTGAAGAAAGCCCTATATGGTCTAAATCAAGCTCTTAGAGCTTAGTATGATAGGTTAGGAAAGTATCTAATGGATAAAGGTTTCAAAAGAGGAGTTGGAGATAGTAATATATACATTGAGACATAAAATGACCATCAACTAATTGTAGTTGTCTATGTGGATGACATCATCTTTAGTGGAAACACTGAGAACATGACGAAGGCCTTTACAAAGGTAATGAAGAAAGATTTTGAGATGTCCATCCTAGGAGAACTATCATTATTTCTTGGATCACAAGTCACTCAATATGATAAAGGTGTATTCATATCACAAGCCAATTACATAAGATAAATGTTGAAGAAGTTTGAGATGGAGGATTTCAAGGTAGTTCATACACCCATGATCACAGGGTGTGAGTTGAGCAAGGAAGACGAGTCTTCAAAATTTAATCAGACATCATACAAGTCAATCATTGGAAATTTGTTGTATACTACTACCTCTAGACTTGACATCATACAAGAAGTAGGTCTTTTGGGAAGGTTTCAGGTAGATCTAAAGGAAAATCATCTATGAGCAATCAAAAGAATACTAATGTATCACAAAGGGACTATGAAATATGGATTATGGTATCCAAAAAGTAAGGAGTTCAATTTGAAAGCCTACATAGATGCAGATTGGGTAACAAGTATAGATGATAGGAAGAGTACCGATAGAGGAGCCTTCTTCTTATGTGGGTGCCTAGTGTCATGGATAAGCAAAAAATAATACAAAGTGGAGTATAAAGGTCCTATCCCTATCTATTATGACAATACAAGTGCTATAAGTATCTCAAAGAACCCTATCATGCACTCAAGGACCAAACACATTCCCATTAGGTATCATTTTCTAAGAGAGCAGGCAAGTGAGCAAAGTATCAAACTTGAGTATGTGTCTACACATGAATAGATTGTAGAAATCTTGACCAAACCAAATCTAAAGTTAACTTTTAAACACTTAACACAAGAGTAGGGTGTAATTCTTGCCTCTAGCAATCATTGAAGAAGTCAAGTATTTAGGGGGAGATAATCATGTTCATTATCTCCAAGATCAGGTGATTCTTCCAAGAAGGTAGGCATAGAGATAGGGGAGCATGTTTATCTTTTGTCTCATAAGTTCATTGTTTTGTGTGTTGAATATCTTGTTTTCAAGGAGCGTCATCCAAGGAATTAAAAACATCACTTTGTCATGTATGTCAAAGGGCGAGAGAGACCAGATGGGTAGATAAGGATGATTAGTGTTTAGCATGGTTTTCCATAAATGAAAAATGCAAAGATTGTTGAGCTTTTCTTCTATTTATTAAGACATAATATTGATGTTGTCATTGATGTCAAAGGTTGTTCATGAGGTGATTTGAGAAGGCTTATGCCTATGATGACTAGTATTATGTATAGAGGAGCATGGTGGCCTAGTAATATGGGAACATAAATTTTTAAGAGGATGTTTGAGGACACTCAATCATGTTTATGAATCATTTTATCACTTAGGAAATCTTCAAGATAAGTTTATAGGGGTAGAACCTACAAAACTAGCATGTATTTAGACCAGTTTTAGACTCTACCTGGCCTAATGACACGTAATGAGATCTTGTCAAGACCTATGAAGAATGAAAATTAGTGTTTAAGCATGGTATGAGTTTTTTTGGCATGATATTGAGATTTAGAGTGCATCTATAGTGGTAGGAAAATCGGTTGTAAGGCCTAAAGTGACTTGCAGCTCAAGGCCTAATGAGAAGGGAGAGTGAGAGTGGCCTTATGAGGAGTTAAGTTCAGTTTCCAAGGAAATTTTGATCATGTTATCATTGTCATAGGTGTGAGAGGTTTTCTCAAGCATGTTCATGAAATTCAAATTTTGAAAAAAAAGCATGAAAATGTGGTTTTAAGGTCTCTTGTGTGCTAGAATGAGGTGTTGTAGACCCGAAAAGGACTTTCTTATGCTCATTGGCATGTGCAACCTTTGCATGAGATCTTAATAAGTTCATGGAAGTTTTTTAATGATCCTATCTCAAATTTCTAAGCATTTTTTTCTATATTAATGTTCCTATCTTTATGAATGAATGTTAAGATTGTAAGGTGGTCTTAACCCTCTCTAAAACCCAAACTATGACCTGATATGAAAGATCTTGTTGGAAATGGAACAAAATGGATTAGATTACCTAGTTTGATGATTTGATCATGTATTGGACTCTCCCAGGCATCTCCAAGTAGAATTGGTCTATTAGATGAGTAAGTAGACCCTACATGAAAAGAAATATTTCTCAAAAATTTACTATTGCAAGAAGAGTTGACCAAACCAAAGTTGCTAAGTGGATGAAGGTTGAAGATTGAGACTTTTATAAGTAGGTTCTAAAATTTAAATATGTTAAACTGGTCATGAAACTTAACCTGTCACTAAAAAGGCTTAATGAGGAAGATAATGAGAAAACCAAGCAGAAGTGGGAATGAGATTAGGGATGTGTTGTCATGGATTAGCGATGGATAAAATTACACTGGGTTTTTATTTAATACCTAAAACAAATTTCCATACTGAATATAATATCTAAAAGTGACTGTATACATTAGAAAGTTGCTCCCAAACTTACTTGTTTAACATAGTGAGGTCTATGTATAGTAAAGCCATAAGATTGATTTTTAAGACCAATATTACTATTTAAAATAATATATTCATTGAAATTTTATCTAAATATGTTTCAAGATCATATCAACCCATTTTCATTTCATGAATCTAAATCTATAGGTGTTCGAATTCATTATTTCTATGACTATGTTTTGGAGCTTTCAGATAGTTCTAAGTGGTCATGTTGCAAAAGTGAGTTTGAGGTTTTAAGATCTATGTTAAATTATCTAATTAAGTTGGTGATGACTATGAGGTCACGAATTTTTTTAATGTGTTATTTTTTTATAATTATATGGTGAAATTGGTTGTATGCTTCAGTTGTTTAAAACAAACTTTTTGGGTGTGTGAAGGCCTAATTGTGAGTAGTGCTAATGTTGTGATCCAAGTAGTGAATTGGAATAAAATGTGTTATGGACCTAAATGGATGTTATCAGGGGTTTATTTGAGGTATGTGTGAATTTTTTCATCTATGTGTGGAGGCTTAATAAGTTTTGAGAGGGTTAAGTTTAATGTGTTGCTTGAGAAGGCCTAATTGCATTAGGTCTCCCTTCAGCCTAATAATAGTTTTAGTCCTTATGTGAACTAGGAATTTGAATCAAGAGAGGTGTTAGTATCTTTTTAGTGAAAAAATGAAATCAAATTAAAAAACCAACACACTAGCTAGCATACATCTTTAGGCCTAGTTACTAGGGAGATCTTAGTGAGGGAAAGCCATTTGAGAACACAACTAAAAATGGTAAGAAATAAGAAATATAAACACAAAACACCAATTTATTACCAAATCCTTGATTGATCCAAAAGGCTCCTTATTTGGCTTGCTTGGCTTGTGCTTCAAGAGATCTTCTTCAATGGAGTGTGGCTGCCTTCATCACCTCTTAGAACCTTTGGCTTTGGCTAGGCTTAACTTGGCTCAATAATTTGGCATTATAACACTAAGATGCAATGATTTTTGAATGTTTTTAGGAATTATAATTTTATCATAAAAGAGCTTAAAATTCAATAGGTAAGGCCTCCTAGTTATACCTTTTTCGAATGTTTGAGGATCAACCATGACCGTCCATCTCAAGATTGAGATCTGCGGCCATGAATAAATCCAAATATGAAATTTATTCTACAAATATCTCCATTAATATTTGGGATGAGGGGTATTGAATAGGCATGGAGGGTCTTAATGAGGCATTGGAGACCCATAATCTTAATATTTTGTGTATTTATGGCTTATGGATGCCACCCCATATGATGATGTCACTTGATGATGTAGTTAATAAAAATCAATTTCAAATAAATATTTATTCAACAAGTTCCATATAAAATTAACTTAAGGCCCTAATTTGGTTTAATTAACCTAAAACATGATTAGTCAACTTCAGTGCAAATTTTGGCTCTTGGTGCACAAATTAATCAAATTGGTCAAAATATCTTGTTATTGGTCCAAAATTTGAATAGATTAGAATTGAAAGTCAATGTCAGATGTGTTGGATCTGTTATCCCATTTAGGATGTTACCAACACCAAATAACAAATGGACATATTTCATGTAATATATTTGATAGAAAAGAGTAATCTAGAGCACCCAGGTGTAAAATTGACATTTTGACTCGAAATGATTTGATCGAAGTTAGCTGGCCCATAAATTACATTGTCCCATTTAGTGATACTCTAGCCAAAGTTGGCACTTGAATATATCAATTTCAACTCATTTAATGCATTTTAGTTTTTTTAGGCCAAATTATGCACTTTAGGTAAAAATTGGTCAGAATATTGGTTTGAGGTCATTGGTGGCTAGATTTAGGTGTCTACAATTTACCCCTATTTAGGAAGGCATTGCAAGCTATAATCATAATAACGTCTTCTTAAAGAATGAAAAGGTCTTGTATGCCTATAACTACAATGATTGTAAACTAACTGTATGATGCACCCTCAAGGGAATGGTTGGCACAAGTAGGTTCACAAATGATCCCTTGATAAGAAGCAAAATGAGGGGACTAAAGAAAGGAAAGATGATGGGGTGAAAACACAATTATTTTGAAAAAGTAGTCAAAATCACTTAGAATGCAAGTGGGATGATGTACAATAGTTTTCCCAAAGGTGGTTATAAGCATTGTATCTCAATAGTAGAAATGTGGTATGATAACATAATGATTTGCCCAAAGGTGGTTATAATGATTGAGAAGATGGAGCTACCCTAGTTAGGATATAAAAACAAGATAACAATGTGCCCCTATATGGGCAAAAAAAGTAAAGTGGTGAGAACATAATGATTTGCCTAAAGGTGGTTATAATAATTGAGAAATGCATGGGGGATGGTGTATAATGATTTGCCCATAGGTAGTTATAATTATTGGACCCTGATTATGGAAAATATGATAAACTTGGTTAAGGATGATGATAACTAAACATAGAGGGTAATGATGAATTGAAATAACCTACTAGTAGGGAGATGCTCATCTGAACTAATAAAGGTTGAAATTATTTCATGGTTAATTACTCTATTTGGGATATGATTGGGATTGAATCAGGATGTCATTATTGAAGATATGTTGATGCCACCATTTTGAATAGACTTATTGAAGCTGAGGTTTGTTGTAGCACATATCTGTAGGCATCATGGTATAACATCATGAGGACTGAGCCAAAATATGCATGAGGACTGACTCCCATAATCCAATACTCAATAGAAAACAATGCACTAATGATAGAAACCATGATGACAATGTAAACATATGAATATGGATGGATTTGAGTATAAGTGTAGGCAAAGAATCACCCAATGAACACACATAAACTTAATCAAGGCAATAGTGTTGAAAGTAAATAAATAGGTAGACAAACAAAAAAAATAAGTAGAGACAAATAAACAAACAACACAATATAAACCATACAAATATTTCCCCTAGAAAATAGGTGACAATTTAACAAATGAACAAAATGGGGGAAGAGAAGAAAAGGAAGGGAGTGGCTGAGCTATCTCTATATGTACTAGGTAAGTAGACATTACCTACATAGTTCCATGGATGTAATATCCAACAAAAAACTTTAAGCCAAATGTAGTTCTCCTAGGAAATAGGAAGAATGTGATAAATGATGAAAATAAATACAATGGATGTGATATAAGAATAGGAATGATCTTATAAAATGGTAAGTGTGTGAGAGCAAAAAGACAAAATGGATGGGAAAACTAAGAAACTAGTGATTTTACTTGCAACTTAGTAAGGGTTTCTATAATCCTTAAGGCAAAGAAGTGGTAAATGTTTTTGGTTTTTCTAATGATTTTACAAATGTTTTTATAATTTTTGAAGTATCTTAACTCGATCAAGAATGATGAGACAATAAATGGTTCAAGGTCATAGAACAGTGAGAGCATTTAAACTTTGATTTCTCACAAAATAATGAGAGCATTCAAATTTAAGTTGCTTGCAAAATGGTGAGAGCATGGTGGAAAGGGTGGCTAATCTGACCTCAAAAAGTATAGAGTGTTTCCTACATAGTCCTAGAATAGGAACTTAAGTCACTATAGTTTCACCCTTATAGCAAAGGAACTGGACTAACATAGCCATCAATTCAAACAAAATAAGCACAATTAGTAAAAAGGCATAGTATGGCATATGAAGTGTCAAGTTGGTATGTGAAGGCTCAATAAACAAATATTGCCCCTAGTTTTCCCATAAGCGGTTATAATTAGGACACAATGGCATAGATCAATGGTACTAATTTTCCCAAAGGTGGTTATAATTAGTAACAAGACTAGTAATAAGAAAGGAACAAAAAATGAATGATGCAACTACCAAAACTTATATCATTCTACTCCAAAATATGATCTTTGTCTGAAGTACTTGAAACAACTAATAAAACTAATCAGATTTGTCAATGCTAAAAATGTGTAACAAATGGAAAAAACCAAGGTCAAATAGGCTAGGCTTTAAAACATGTTTGGTTGATAAATTATAAATGTAAAGTGGATACAGCTAAGAGGATGGATAAGAATGATATTTATACAAAGAATAATAGTTATAAAATGACACAACTAAAATGATCCTTATAGATAATACACCTTAGCACTCAAGCATATTACTAATTGAGGTGAATCATATTCATCGACTCAAGAATTTTATCTCCATCTAGTGTGGCAAGCTTGTATGCTCTTGATCCATAATCTATAGTAATGATGAAAGGTCCTATCTAATTTGGTTTGAATTTACCTTTATGCTTCTTCTCAGCTGTGGTTTTCTTTAAGAAAAAGATCACCATGAATAAATGTTCTATATTTATAACATCAATTTTAGTGGCCTTTGAGTTGATTTGGATATGCCTGAAGATTATTAAGTGTAGCTATGCATTTTTCATCAAGCAGGATTAGCTTCTATAGGGAAGCAACTCGATAGTCATTATCATCTAGGACATGCTTGAAAGATATGGATAGTAAAGGTGATTCAACCTCAATGGGAAGGATGGATTTAGTACCATAAATAAGTGATTATGGAGTGGCTCTTATGGGAGTATGATTATTGGTATGGTATGCCCAAAGGGCAAGGAAATCTGAAGGGGCTAATCATGACCGATATCATTGATAATAATTTTGAGAATATTGACAATAGTTGTGTTTGATGCTTCAGCCTAACCATTACCTTGAGGGTAATATGCCATAGAAAAATGTTGTGTGATGTTATATATAGTACATAGCTTGTCAACATCCTTGTTCTTGAATAATCTTCCATTATCATATATAATGCTAGATGGAATACGTTAGCAACAAATGATATGGTTGAAGATGAACATAAAAATTTGGTTTCCAATCACATAAGTGAGGGGTATAGCTTCAACCCACTTAGTGAAATATTTAGTGATGGTAAGGATATGTTTATGGCCATTAGATGAAGTGGGGTTTATTTTCCCAATGAGGTTGAATCCCCATGTAAAAAATATCCATGGTGTCAAAATTGGTTTTAAATTTTATGCTAGGGCATGAGTTAGATTAGCATACCATTGACATTTATCACACTTCTTTACATATGTAGTTGCATCTACATCCATCATGGGCAAATAATAACTAGTACGTAAGAGATTTTTGGGTAGGACTACCCCACTAGAATGATCTTTACATACTACTTCGTGAACTTCTCTTAACACTAGTGTAGACTTTGTCAAAGTTAAATAATGAAGCAGAGTTATATCAAAACTACCATGATAAAGGGTAGATCCAAGTAGAGTATAATGAGTGGGGTGATGGATAAAGGATTTGGTTTGTTTTTGAGATAGGTTAGGTGGTATAAATTGGTCATGAAAGTAGTTGTAAAGGTCTGAGTACCAAATAGAATTAAGACCAATAGTATCACAAATCATTGTCATAGTTGAAGGTTCATGAGTTGATGAGACCAAATTATCGATGAGGAACTAATAATCTCTATCTTTGTCTATTTGTTGAATTAGAGAGCTAATAGTAGCCATGGCCTCTATATTTCTATTACTATCCCTTGTTATATGCTCAAATTGGATATTTTTAATTTGTTAATTTAGGGTATCAACCATAGCCTTATATGGAACTAGCTTGTCATCTTTGGTTTAGAAATGGTATGTGACCTGATTGATGATTAACCGATAATCACCATAAACTTGGAGATGAGATATGTTCTAGTGTACTACATGTCAAAGTCATATGATAAGTGCTTCATACTCAGCCATGTTGTTTGTACAAGGAAAATTGATTTTGAATGATTTTGGGATTAGATATCCCTATGGTGTAATAAATAAGAGGCCTACCCCTTATCCATGTTCAATAAATAAACCATCAAAATATAGCTTCTAGTACTACTCCTCAAGAGGTGTGTCAATGATAGTCATTATGAATTCATCAAGAAAATGAAATGTGAGTGGCTTTGTGTCTACAAGGGGTGCTTTAAAAAGTTGATCTACAAGGACCTATCCTTTGATTGCCTTCCGATTGACATACTCTATGTAAAACTCACTAAGAAGCATGATCCATTTGGCCATTCTACCTTGTAAAGTTGTTTTCGATAGTAGATACTTGAGTGGATCTACTTTTGAAATGACCATGGTCTTATTGTTCAACATGTAATGGTGCAATTTATGAGCTACAAAGACCATGGCTAGATAAGCTTTTTTAATAGGTGCATAGTTGTGTTCATATGTGACCAAGGTATGGCCTAAGTAGTATACTACATGTTATTTTTCATTGTTATCATGTTGAGTCAAAATTACCCCCAAGGCATTGTTGGTAGCTGATAGATATAACAAGAATGGCCTTCTTAGCATAGGAGGTAACAAATTAGGTGGATTAACTAGATAGTCCTTGAGTTGTTGAAAATATATCTAGAAGTGGTCATCCCAGTGAAATGTAACTCCCTTATTTAAAAATGGATGACACTTGTTTTTTAACTGAGAGATGAAGTGTCAGATTGACTAGATCTTGCCTTGAAAACTACGGAGTTGCTTCAAATTAGTTGGTGGTGGCATCTTGATTATAGCATGGACTTTCATTGGATTGACTTTAATGTCCCTAAGAGACATAATGAAGCCAAGTAACTTTCCTAAGGTTACTCCAAACATACATTTTTTTAGATTGAGCTTGACTTTGTACTCCCACAGTCTTTCAAATATCCTACATAACATTGTTGGATGGTCAGCCCTAGTTTTGGATTTTCCTAATATGCCATCGACATAGTATTCAATAATATCATGTATCATATAATGGAATATGAAAGTCATGGCCCTTTGATATGTAGTTATAGCATTCTTAAGACCAAATGACATTACCTAATAACAAAATGTTTTCCATGGAGTGGTGAACATTGTTTTGCATTGGTCTTTTGGGGCTATTCTGATCTAGTTCTATCCTAAAAAGCCATCCATGAGTGAAATCATTTCATAACCTACCATGGAGTCGATGATCATGTCAATATTAGGCAATGGAAAATTATCCTTAGGACAAGCCTTGTTTATGTCTCAAAAATTAGTATAAATTCTAATCCCTTCATGCTTTTTGCTAACAAGTACAACATTAGATATCCATTATGAGTAGTCAATGGACTAGATACATCCTACTTCTAAGAGTTTTTTCAACTCTTTTTTTACTAATATATAAATTCAAGGATGCATCTTACATAGCTTTTGTTTCATCGATTTGACATCAGGGTTGACCATAAGGTGCTGTAGAAATAAGGCGAGGTCCAAACATAGCATTTCAAAATAAGTCAATGAAAAGATATCTATAAATTCTCTCAATAGAACTATAAAGACTTCATGTTCCTCCTCAATGAGGGACATGCCTAATTTTATACATTTTATGTCTGATGAAGTCTTGATTTTTACATCTATTATATATTTGACTAGAAGGGTCAAACCATCTTTTAGGATAGTAGGCAAAGACTTGAACTATTGGACTATATCAAGGTCCTCTGTTAGGACTTGATCTTCAACGTCTCCTAAGCATGATGAATCAGAGTCCCCTAATGGAAGATCTGGCTATGTGACAAAAATAGTGGAAAATTCTTGAAGAATTTGATCAAATACTTGTTTCACAAAAATGAACTCAGATCCATAGGCAAGTTCATCATTGGTGGTCTCCTAGTCTAAATTCAAATAAGAATGAACACCCCCATCTAATGGTGTCTAAAATAGGTTTTCACCACTAGACTAGCATTTATCTTTACTTTTTCCTTGGTTAGAAAGCACCTCAAAGAGGTTTTCACATGGGGACCTCAATGTTTTATTTATTTATTTTTGGCTAAGGGTGTTCACCCGCTCTCTAAAATAGGCTTCAAGATCCAATGCAATTGATAATGCTGATTTATGATCTCCCAATAAAACGTAATCTCTAAGGCCTAAAAATTCATTGAATGTCTCATCATTCTAAAACTCATCAATCAAAAAATTGGATTCTTGTTAATCCTAATCTATCAGTTGGGGATAGTATAATGGCAATGGGTTGTGATGAATGATTAGGGTAAGGGTGCAAATGGCATTGTTATAAAATAGGTTAGTCTCAACTAGGTCATCAAAGGTGAGGCTATGATCAGACTTTGCTTCACTATCAACATCATCATCACAAGCCACTGGTGATGGAACTCGAATAATATGTGTGGGGTCACCCCTAGGTGGTTTAAGTCCAAGTCCATAAAGTCTTTTGTACTTAGTCATAGAAATTGGCTCAATGGTTCCTTGTTGATTTAGTCTGAGGCCTCTTCCTTCATAATCTTGATGTTCCATGATCCTATTGGGAATAGGATAGTTGGTGCTCTTGTAAAAATTAGCCAATTTGTCATTATATAACCATGATTCATCTCCTTCAAAAGGGTCTTGTTCTTGGCCAGATGCCAGTATGAACATTACTAGTCCTAGATTATGAAGTTTATCTTTACCTTTTCATTGCCAATGCATGTGTGGGGTGACTTTAGGTCTTCCAAAGCTCATAGGATCTTGAAGAGGATTGGAAAAATGAAAGGTATCATGGGTCATATACTCCCCTAGGCCATTAGCTGAAATGATAAAATGATTGGAAGCTTCAGGAGGTGGCTTGTGGAAAAGGGAATCCAAGGTATTAGGATCTATACAATTATCCTCTAGAGAATCAATAAGTATGGTTTTTCTTTTATCCTACTTAGAACTTGGATTCATGTTGTATTGGTAATTTTAGCTTTGAAACTTGGCCTCAAGATGTTTGCAATGCTCATATAGGTGCAAATCTCATGGAATATTACTTCCATCTCTGAGTGGGAAAACTTGATACATTGGTGCAGCATTGATGGGACTACATGAATCTCATGTAACCAAGGCTTTTCTAAAAGAATATTATGTGATAACTCAAGATCAAGCACATGGTAAAGTGTATCAGGGGTCAAAGGCCTAATGATAACTAGTAAGCCAATAGTGCCTTATGATTCTCTCTCTTGATTATCATAAGCTTTGATAGTTATCATTTATGGCTGGAGATCTGCCATTATGTACCCAAGAAGCTTGATGATTTTTAGAGACACTATGTTTAAGCCTAAACCATTGTCTGTAAGGACACATTTCACTTTATGTCACTTTATATAAACTTCTATGTACAATAGATTATTATGGAGTGGGCCAAGGGAAGACATATCACTTTGGTTGAATGTGACTTGTTGGGCTAGAGCTAGGTGTCCAACCAAAGCTTAAAATTTATCAGGGGATATATCACTGGTAACATTAGATTGGGTTAAAAACTCATTCAAAATGTTCTTGTAGATTGTTGACATTTATAAAAAATCTAAAATAGAGATATGTGATAGTATCTTCTACAATTGTTCCACAATATCAATCTTCTTGTCTTGGTCAATGGTGAATAGTTTATTCTAAGGCTAATAGCTAGTTAGATAATAGGTAAAGTGTCAGATGGTTATGGGCCTAGGATAATAGTCTTTGACCTTTGAGTTGTGATTCCATAATCAAGATTAGATGTTGGACCATGATTTCTAAAAAATTATGGGAATGGTGTGGGACCAAATATGACAAGTCTCAGTTGTTGGTGCATTTGTATGTGGTCATGTGGCAAGGGTGAGTTATTGGTATAAGGTCTAAAAGTGGAAGTCCTAATTTTTTGGTTCACCTATGTGCGATCCTAGGTTAAAGAAGGATTATCCATGTAATTTAGTTGAGTGGTATTGTTTAGCAATGGTCTAGATTCATTAGTGTTTGATCTAGGATTAATGGAGATGGTAATAACACTACCCCTTACAATATGACTTACAACCCTATTGTAGTCATGTGCAACTGCATGGTAGGTTTGTTGGTTGTTATCGTTCTGACCTTGGTTTTTGTCCATTATTCTAACATTATGGGTTTTGTTGTTAATTTTATTGATTCAACTAATTCTATTAGTTTGGCCTTTGATTTTGATACTGTTAATTTTGTTATTGGATCGATCGGTGTTGTTGTTATTATTGATTGTTATGTTATTGCTAGGTGTTATGTTGGGAAAAGGGGTTTTGATAATTCCCAAGAGTTTGATTAGAGGTGGAATCACCATTATTTAATGTTATCTCCCCATTTTCCAACATATTTTCAATTAAATGCTTGATTTGCACACATCTTCATAGATTATGCCCATTAACCCAATGATATTCATAGAATTCATTTTCATGGTACCAATCAAGATAAGGAATGCTTTGCAGATAATGCTTTGATATAGGCCAACTAATTAGATATGCAGTAATAAGTTTGCAAAATACAGACTCAATAGGCTCTCCTAGGTCACTAAAGACATGACAAGTAGGAACAATTCTTCTTGGAAAAGGGGTTTGCAATGGTAAAGCTTATTGCATTTATTACACAGGTATTAGTTTTTGTGCTTGTATCATTATTTGGAGAGGTTGTTGGGTAGGAGTAACATAAAAAGGTGGTGTAGATGATGTTTACACTATTTGAACATGATGTGACTTAGTTACTCCATTGCCCATAACATTCCTCTTATGATTGAATTACTTTGGTCTATCTAGGTTATTGGCATGTATTGGTTGTTATGTTTGCACTTGGATTGGATGTTGGTTTTGGCCACTTCTATGATTGGTACCTTAATTTTTATTAGTTGAAGTAAGCTTGATGATCCCTTTATTAATAAGGGCTCACTCAATCAATAAGTCTTTGTTGATGATCTCTTTGAAAGTATGCACACATTGTAGTTCCAGATGATAAGCTATCTCACTATGAAAATTTTTAGTAAACATAATGGCTTATTGTTTATCTGGTAAACTATAGGTGAATTGGCTTGCAAGGGCTCTCCATCACTGTAAATAACTTGTAAAACTCTCACCAGCTTTTTGTTTTGGTTGTGTCAAGTCAACCAATGAAATCTCATGTTCAAGATTATTAGAAAAGTGTTGTACAAACTTATTAGAAAGATCATCAAAAAATTTTACTAAATTCTTAAGTAAATTTAAAAACCACTCCAAGGTTTGTCCAGCCAAGCTCCTTGGAAACAACAACAAAATGTATATATCACTATATGCCACTAGTTGACGTGACAAAGAACTTAGTTAAATGGGCCTTAGGGTCACCTTTCCCTTTGTATTTGTCAAATTTCGATGGTTCATATCCTAGAGGAAATGGTATATACAATTACTCCATGTTAAATGGATAAGAACACACATCATCCAACTTAAAAATTTTAATATGTTCTCTAGCCTGAATGGCAGCAATTACATCCTTCATTTATTACAATTCTTGGGATACAAAACTAGAAGGAACATTGATTTGAGGGAGAATATTGGTTTGGGGTTGGGAGGTCACAAGTGGGACACTTTGACCAAGGTATGATGGAGATATCTATTAGGGTACATTAGTTTGATTGGAAAATGGAACAAAATATGCATACGCAAATTAGGATGTACTTAGAATTACACATTTGGTTGTGCAATATTCTAGTTTGGGTTGGATATAAAGGTTTGACATAGAGGATTTTTTTGTTGGGATGGATGGATATAACTATACTGTGCCTGCTATGGTTGAAAAGGGACATGTTTTTGACTAATATAACCTTGTTATTGAGTGGGAACTTGTGGACCAAGACCCTGTCTCTAAACTCGTGGCACATTTTAAACTGATTGTTGTATAGTAGGTACTTGAGAAACATGAGATCCTCCTTGTTTCACAAATCCTTTTTGGGAAGTGAAATTATGTTGAAGATTCAATATTTGTTGCTAACCAATATTTACACATTGTTGGCTAGTCATCATTTGGTTTTGGATTGGTACATTGGTCTGCGATTGAGGAGGTGTATTTGCCACTACCTGATGAGGTAGAACATTAGTTGCCCCATATTGAGGTGGAAATATATTAGACCTCTATTATGTTGGTACATTAGATTATGCCTACTATTGTATAATACTACTCATCCCTTGTTGAGGAAGAGTAAGATTCATCATATTCTATTGTTGAGGTGTGACATTGGGTGTTATTTGACTACCTAATCCTATTGGTTGCATGGTTGATGAAGTAGTTGGTTGAGGTTGGGATGTATAAACTATGATTATGATGGTCCACTCATGGTATTAACTATAGTTACATGTTGACTAGTTTTTTGTGCATTAGTACCACTTTGATTTGGATTAGATGTTGATTGTACATTGTCCACTATATTTTGCTAATTATTCTACATAGAAGTAGAACACACTTCTTTAATAATGGGCATATGTAGTAAATTATCTACCAAAGTGTTTTGCATGAATGGGTCTGAACTCTTATTGTCTTAACCAGTTAACTCTATCAAAACTCCTGTTGAAGGAACTAAGTCAATAATAGGTTTGCTCACCATGTTCATCTGATTGAAATCACATGTTAGATTTAGGTAGGATTGATATGATGTATACATTTGGTTAAAGTGGTATTCCATGAGTTTTTTGCCTCTATTAGGCATATTAGGGTCTTGATATGTTGTCTGGACTAGAGCTAAAAGATTATTAGAAGAAACCTGTTGATCATAGATTATGTTGTGGGGCATTCTTACTAGGCTTGGTAAATTCTCATGAGGGAAGTCTACTAGAAACTTGGCCCCTACCTCTATGGCTCTGATTGAAATCTCATCTTTGTTCTCCAATAAATGACACTCAAACAAAAATGGGCCATATGTGGAAGGCATATTGGTAGAGCATGATTATTGAAGAACTGGTTCATTAGTTTTGGGTATTATAGCTAGGTATTGTGCAATTTGTTCTTGGTATTATTCTAAATAAGGTGGTGTATTAACCAAATAGTTAGTCAATGGATCTTGGCTTTGTGCCTCTAATTTAGTATTATAAGAGGAATAAGGATCCATCTCATAATTAATATTATCTGCATAGGGGTCTTGTACCATTTCTTCTTGTGCAACCACATTACTAAACCCCAAATTATACATGAGTCCACTAAGAGTGTAGGATTACATGTTGGGATCCATAGTCAATGCTTTGTGATAGAAAGGGAAGAGAGTTCTACAAATTCTAAAAGGACAATGTCTAAAAAGATGATGTTCAAACTTGGTCTAGATTCATCAAAAGGATCAAAAGGTTTATGTAAAGATTTGTGATAACATAAGCTAATGTTAAGTGTCTAACATTACATGTCTTACACAAAAAGATTAAGTAAATCAACCAAAAATAAAAATGCCAAATGCTAAGGTCAAATTGTTTCAAATCAATCTAATCTAGGAAATTAAAAGTTGTTAGGTATTTTGGCCAAATGTAACGTCAAAAGCTAGGCTCAATAAGGCATGTGCTAGGACTCTTGGCCAAATGATGTCAAAAGTTAGACTTTAAAAATAGATGAAATTTTTAATCTAAAAGATTTGAAACACTTCTAAAAAACATTGGGCATTTGATTCTTAGACATAGACTCGACCAAATAGGTATAAGGTATGAAACAAAAGGCACTTTAGAGATAGTTTATTTTCTCATAATTAATGGTATAAAGCTTGGTTCTTTTGATAAATAAGCTAGATAAAAGTGAACAGCATAACTTTGCTAGACAAAAGTATACTTGGACTAATTTGAAAATGTAGGAACAAATTTTAACTATATGCAAGAGGGCCTATGAAATAATATCTAAAATGTTTTGGGCAGCTTAACAATGCTAGACTACCCAAAAGATGTGACAAAATGCTTGTTTCAAAAACTCTCTAAGGTAAAGATAATTTATCACAAATTTTATAGTATAACACCAGCTTTTTTGACTCAAAATGTTGTGGTGCATAGACTCAAAGTACAATTTTTTAGCACAAAATGACTTAATTCTATCAACTGGTGATAATGATCATGAGTCTTAAACAGCCTTCAACTCAAATTGGAAATTGAACCAAAGTTCCCTCAAGTTTAGTGCAAATGGTGAATCCACTTAACACATCAACCCTATGAACTTATGAAGGTGTAATTTTGAATTTAGATTATAAATGAAGGACTTCAACAAATTTTGGCAAAGGTCTAGACTTGATTGGGCAACATAACTATGCCAAAGTGGATGATATGACTCCAAGTTTTGATAAACTTTAAACAAGTCAAATTGATGATTTCACGTGGGTAGCATAACGCCTCTTTGTTCAAATAAAAGTGAGGGTCATGTGTTTTGGTTTGTATTGTTTGTTCACACCAAGTTTGACTCCAAAAAAGACTTTAATCTAGGATAAAACCAACTAATTAATCGCTCTTAGATCCTAAACTGACAAGGTTGCTTGGTATTGTTGAAATCCATCAATATATGTCATTTGAGAGGATTTTAAGTGTTCACCCAAAAGTAAATACATATTATATAGTAGGGTTTTTACATCCCCCCTTCTCTCAAATGACAGTACTATGACATGGACCTTGAGGCACACCTTGCACCAACAATACTTCCATGACAAGTGGGGATTTATTTAAGATATATAATTTTTTGAACATTCTAGGGGAATTAACTACATAATAATGTTCACGTCAAACAATGTAAAAGAAAAGAATGGATTTTGGGTCTATATGACTTGGCTTGTTGTAAAAGGTTTAGTCTTTTTTGTAACCACTACATCCTGTTATTTGCTCAGTGTAATGCGATATCTAAAGTACCACTACGTCCTATGTGTAACTCCAATATGGAGCCAAATGAAGTCAGTGCCAAGAGGTGAAACCCCAAGTCAAAACTTCCCTAAAGAACACATGAGAGATAATGACATCCCCCTCACAATCCAAGTTTACATGAAATAAAGAAAGCATAAAAAAGAAAGACTTTAGGGTCGTTGTCAAGTTCACTCAATGCTTTTGCAAGTTTTTAGGGAGTGCTTTAGATGACATTCTTTTTATGCCTTAGACTAGGAAATTTGCAAATAAAGAAATCTATTTTGATTCTAAGGGTTCCCTAAATGGGACAAATGGAAGAGAATACATGTAACATCCTTGTATTTTATAAAAACAAAGTGCTAATTGAAACAAGTAGTGAACACAAAACTTTGAAAGATGAGTTCATTTTTAAGCCCCAAATCGAAAGGTGTGGTGGTGTTGTTTTGACCCCTTGGTATTAAGTTGTAGATTTGAAAGGCTAAATATCAAATATTTATTTTAAGCATGTAAATGTTCCATTAAGTACTAAAACAAAGTTTTTAGTTTATTTTAAAAGCATGCAAAAGATGGTTTAAAATATGTTTTAACAAATTCGAAGTATGTCGGTTATCTGTCTACCCTTAAGGCATCACCCCAAAAGCAAATGTGTTAGGTTATAAAATGTTAACACAAATCTAAAACAATATTTAAAAAAAAATTAAATATATGAACACTTGCAAACAATAAATTAGAAGGCTAAAAATAAAATATAATACAACACATAAAACCCTGCACATAAAATATAAAAACCTGCAGTTAGTAATTTTAACATAATTTTTAAAATATAAATTAGTTTGCTACAAAATTTTGAGAGATTATCAATAAATTTAGGGTTCACATCTTTAAAAAAATTAAAATCCCAAAAATCAATAATTTTTTTTATCAACTCTATTCTAACCATTTTTACGAGAAAAATAAAAAATAGAAAGTGATAGTTACTAAAATAGCTATAACTTCTAAAATATAAATAATTTTTTTGTGAAATTTTTATATAATATAAATTAAAAATTTATATATATTCATTAAAAATTAGACAAAAATATGAAGTAAATAAAAATTTATAACTTCTTAATTGGCCATTTTTTACTCAAAGCAAAAACAACAAAAAAAAATCAAAACTATGAAACACAAAAAAGTTTGTGGATTGTGCTCTCATGAAGATCATCCCACTGGACGTGCCATTATGTAAAATAGGAATTTTACTCAATAGAGGTGTTAGTATCTTGTTAGTGACAAAATGAAATCAAATTGAAAAACCAACACACTAGCTAGCATACATCTCTAGGTCTAGTTACTACGGAGAGCTTAGTGAGGGAAAGCCATTTGAGAACACAAATAAAAATAGAAAGAAATAAGAAATATGAACACAAAACACCAAATATTTGATTTATCCAAAAGGATCCTTCTTTATCTTTCTCGGCTTGTGCTTCAAGAGATCTTCTTCAATGGAGTGTGGCTACCTTCATCTCTTCTTGGCACCTTTGGCTTTGGCTTGGCTTGGCTTGGATAAACAATTTGGTATTATAAAAATAAGATGTAATGATTTTTAAATGAATTTGGGAATTATAATTTTGTAATAAAATAGCTTAAAATCCAATATTCAAGGCCTCCTATTTATATATTTTTGAAATGGTTTAAGGATTAACCATGACCGTCCATCTCAAGATTGAGATGTGTGGCCATGAATAAATCCAATTATGAAATTCATTCTAAAAATATTCCCATTAATATTTGGGATATATGGGTATTTAATAAGAATGTAGGGTCTTAATGAGGCATGAGAGACCCATAATCTTGATATTTTATGCATTTATGGCTTATGGATGCGACCCCATATGATGATGTCACATGATGATGCAGTTAATAGAAATCAATTTTCAATAAAGATTTATTCAACAAGTTCCATGTAAAATTAACTTAAGGCCCTAATTTTGTTTAATTAACCTAAAACATGATTAGTCAACTTTAGTGCAAATTTTGGCTCTTAGTGTACAAATTAATCAAATTGGTCAAAATATCTTGTTATTGGTCCAAAATTTGAATAGATTGGAATCGAAAGTCAATGTTAGATGTGTTGGATATGTTATCCCATTTAGGATGTTACCAACACCAAATAAAAAATTGACATATTTCATGCAATAGGTTTGATAGAAAAGAGTAATCCAGAGCACCCAGGTGCAAAATTGGCATTTTGACTCGAAATGATTTGATCAAAGTTAGATGGCCCATAAATTACATTGTCCCATTTAGTGATATTATAGCCAAAATTATCACTTGAATATATCAATTTCAACTCATTTAATGCATTTTAGTATTTTTAGGCCAGATTGTGCACTTTAGGTGAAAATTGGTCAAAACCCTGGTTGGAGGTCATTGGTGGTCAAATTTAGGTGTCTACAGTGATTGGCCTATGTAGTGGATGTTTCATGTATGAAATTTTTTATTTGAACCATTTTAAGGATGACCTAGTTGTGGAAAGATTTGGGGTTGGTGAAGGTATGTGCAATCAAGATTTGAGTATAAGAATAAGGCCTAATAGGCCTAATTGTCGAGGTTGAGAACACAAGTATCTAAAGCAAATGAGATAGAGTTTTGAAAAGTTGAAGGAGGTCCTTTAGATCATCAAAAGGATACATATAAATCATATGAATATTATATATGGTTACTAAATATGGTTATCAATGTCATTTGACCTAATCAAGTCATAGAAGGGCTAATTGAGCGAAGAAGGTAAAGAATAATTCTACTTTTGTGAGATGTAATTTTGAGTGTGATAGAATAATAGAAGACCATAATCAGTTGTGAGAGGGAAAACATATCAATTTGGATAGGTTTAGATTGTTTATTAAGTAGGTGCTTGATCATCAAGGGGGTTGTACCCTCCTAGCAAGTTGGTGTTTGCTAAAGTTAAGTTGGTGCTCTTTGTTGGTTTGATGCTCAACTAAATTTGATTCATAGTCTTATAAGATAAGTTATCCAAGCTATGTTTTAGTGAGTTTTATTCCCGATAAGGTTTTCCCATATAGCTCTTGTGTTCATATGTTATGTTCTTACTTCATGCTTATGTGAATGGTTATAAATGCATTGTTTAATCATTATATTGGTTTGAATGGTTAATGGATAATAAGTGGAAGTGAATAAAAATTTTGATCACTGATTCACACCCCCCCCCCCAAAATAAGTGGTTGTTTTTCCAACAAAATTATGGTGGTTTCAAGATTAAATTTCGTGGTATTTTGAAAATGATGTGGTTTTATCAATAAAACCCATGGGTTTGAGTGTTTAAAATGTTGTTTTGGTCCCAAAACCTATGATATTCATTATAGAAGCATGGTATTAGCTAGAAGATTGTAGTTTCCACTGGTAGAAGGAAATTTTAATGAGATAAATTTGTTTTCATGCACATCTCCAACAGTAATTCAAGTTTCAAATAGATATATGTTTGCATGTGTTGAGTAGTATTTAGTGTTGGGTTTCTGGTTATGGGCATAAAATACCAATCTAAATTTTGTTGAGCTCAAATGCAAATGGCAGGTGTAAATTAAAATTTATTTACCATTGAAATTTCCCTCTCAACCTTGAATCATATCAAAGACTTGATAATATTAAAGATTGCTTTGGTGGGTTTGACAAAAATATTAACATGAATATTATGTTCTTATGAAGAAAATGTTTCTATGATGAACATAAAAGATGACTAAAAAACATCAGTGGTATTGAAAAATCTCAATCAAGTAAATTTTAGATTAATTAGACATATGCCAATATAAAATATAAGCATATGCAAGATAAAATTACCTGATAAGTTTAAAGTAATGACTGAGATTGTCTTTAGTGAAGGAGAAAGTGAATGAATTCTTCATCAAGCTTCTAATCTTTTCATGTTAATGTTGGATCTCATTTTGTAATTTCTAGTTGAAAATTTATTATAATTTCAACCTTGAAAAGGCAATTCTTGTAAATGTACTATGTCACTTTGTAAGTCTCGAATTGTGTAAATTTGATTTACACATTTCAAGTGGTGTAAAATGCACCAAAACATTTTTGCACCATTCAAGTGGTGCAATTTTGTAATTTCACTTTTGCTTGAATTGTAATTGTACCAATGCATATTTATATCACTTAAATGGTGAAATGTTGTAATTTCACATTTGCACATGGTGTAATTACACCAACTCACTTGTACACCACTTAAGTGGTGCATTTTTATAAACTCACTTTTGTACCATAGGTAACACAAAAAAAGGTGGTTACACATTGTAACCACCTTCCTAAACTATAAATATGAGTGTTAGGCACATTATAAAGGTTCTTTTGGTAGTGGGAATCTGTAAAAACTTTTTGAAAGATGAAATTATATTTTTGACTCAATAAAGATTAGAACAGGGATATTTTACAAACTTTATGTTCAAGATTTCTTCATGAGTTATAACTTTGTGTATGATTCATTTATATCTATATCTTTACTTTCATATTATTTTCATAATCACTACCAAATTATCAAAAAAATATGAATTTCACGTTCAATATTTCTTTTAAAATCTTTTTATGTTATTTCTATGAATGTGAAATCTCGGTGGGGTTTAAGCAATATTTTAATTATCTTTTATGGGTAAATATGGAATGGTTGTCTTTGGTTTGATATAAGTATTATAAAATCATCTCAGCATGTGTTTTATACTCCTAAGGTTGTAATTATTTCTTTACCATCCATTGAATGAGAGACATTTCCATTAGTAAAGTGTTTATCTTTCATGGGTTATTCTAGTGAATCTTTATGTTTAGTCACCTAGAGTCATCCTTCGTCTTCCCTGGGGTTATTCTAAGAAATTTTGTATTCAATTGGATAAAATCATCCCATTATACTTTTTTCCTTGTCCTCCTCATTTACATAATTCCTCATTTCCTTTCTATATCCTTCTTATGATTTTTGGTTAAAAGTACGAAACCCCCAATTGAAAACATTTTTGTTGTAAATAGTTGTGAATTGATTTTCCCTTGATTTTTTTTTTTTTTTTTGATTTACATAAAGGTAACTCTACCTGATGATAGGAGAGGGACTTTATCCCTACATTTATGAATAACGTAAGGACTTAATTCCCACATTGTTGACTCAAAGTCACCAATTTATCCCCTTGACAAATTTCTAAATCTATGAAGTAATGTGAAAGTCATGCCTCTATAACATGCCCCCAGTGATATGCTTCTCTTTTAAGGTGAGAGGAAGTATCAAATAGTAGTTCACTTACCTCAAAAGGATAATATAACCATGTAAACTATGAATATACCATGTAACATATAGAGGAAACATGTCTAGGTAGATATATCATTGAAGCACAAAGAATGTGATCACAACAAGTCCTAAGATGCATGATATAGATCATGGCAACATCTAGATAGTAATATTAAAAGCTCAAAAAGTAATCAAACACACACACACACAAGAGAACTCAAAAATAAAATCAAGAGCCAAAGGTCAAAGGAGACCTCAAACAAGGGGCATGTTCAAATGCCACACAATCGAAGGGATATGATTTAGTCAAATATCTACAAAGCAAGAAATGACATATTCAAATGTCAACATACAACAAACAATGAAATTTTAAAATATCAAAGATAAAAATAAAGGCATGAGGGCCATAAATAATGGAGCTTATTCAAATTCTTGAAAAACAAGATAATAACAAGGAAAAACACTCAAAAAGTGCATAAATAAAATCATAAACAACCAACATAAACATATCATACTAGTCCCTGGATATGTGTTAGTAAAAAATATTAAGTACATATCATATGAAGTACACTGAAAAATATATAATCATAGATAAATACATATGCAAGTACATATATGAGATCAAATATGATAATTTAAAATGACCATAAAATAATATAACCTAGGTGTACTATGATCATATAAATAGACGCCCCCAATGTCTTAGTGACGTGAGAAGAGAGAAAACCCAACATCCAAAAGTGTATAGATCATATATCTATCTATGCTTGAATCACACTCAAAATATGTGTGAAACATGTGTATATATGAAGTATTGATATGCCATCTACCAACATGTAAATGACAACATATATGCCAAGGAGCCAATAGAACATGCAAATGCTGAAAATATTTTTGGATTTTTGAAGTTTTTTTTAATTTTTTGGTATTTTTTGGAATACATGAGACCTTTCAAACTTAAGTTGGATATATTGAATTATTTGGATCATAGTTGGATAAGTGTAAATGGTACATGTCATGTTCTTCCTTATGTTTTACATGTGCATTAAAAGAACCAAAGTTATCATTTGAAATATGGATTAATTTGCCTTCATGAGAAAAATAAATATCTCTCTGATTTTATTTAATTTTTTCTTCCATTTTATATAACCAAAGAGTGACCAATGTAAATGCATATGGAGATGTTTTTGGCATAACCCAAACCCATGTTTGGATTACTTTAGGACTATAATCAACTGGTAATGTTATGTAGCCCAGGGAGTCTTTCTAACCTCCTTTACTTTGTAAGTCTTTTAGGCCAAAACCAAACTATTGTAAACATCTTATATTGCAAGTATTTTTTATTTATGTATGATCAATATGGTTCTACCAAAAATAATCACCGCCCATAAATAATATGATTATTAAATCTTGTTAACGTGGATGCTTTTTGGATTTTTCACCTTGGGGTGTTTGCAAAGGATGTGGACCTTGGATTGGTCCCATATTTAGTAAACCTTGTAGAGCTCCCATATAAATATTATTAACTCCACATTCTTGTTCATAATGTTCATTAGGTAATTTGTCTACCTCTTTTTGTGAGGAACAAAACTTTGGTTCTTAGAAGGGGATATGTTAAGCTCCTATGGATGAGTTAGTACAAATGAAGCATATATGTGAACATCCACACATAAATGGGTAAATGACTCATATTTTTTATGAAATGTTTTTTCTTTTAATGGAGAAAAAATACCTCTACTATAAATGAATGGTAACTCCAAATCAGAAGGTCTAAATGCTAGCTCATATGATGTAATTTTGAATCAAATGGTATAATCTTGAAGGGATTCATCATCATGTTTTTTGAAGTTAATTAAATGTTCTAATGTAATTTTTGGCACCTTATGGATATTGAAAGCCATGAAAAATGCATCTTCTAATTGTACAAAAGTGGTTAAGGAGCCTTTTAGTAGGCTATAGAACTAATTATGAGCCTCATGGAAAATGCTCATATGGAATACTTTTAGCAATATCTTTTTATCTTTTTCCCATTAACCAAAATAATGTACATAGTTAATCATGTGGTCGAACTAAAAAAAAGGTAAATCTAGTAGTTCAAAATCTCATGGTTAAGTATATTCAAGTATACATTCTGTAAGAGGTTGATTGTTGAATGAGGTAATATTTGCATTAGTATTATGGAAATCCATTTGTTTTTTAAGTATATAAACCCATTTTTGAAGATCCCCAATAATGCTCATCACATATAAATAAGATACTCTATGAGAATGGTGGTGTTTGGCATAGGTGTTATCATTGATTATAATCTACCACCTTTTATGAATCTAGGCATATGAGTCTCATCATCCTCATGGATAACAAGTGAAAGTTCTGAATCACTAAATTTAGGATACTTTGGTAATGGAATTAGATCTCTAAATTATGGTACCCTTGTTATATCATTTGAAATGCTTAGTTCATTCACCTTTGGTAGAGATATAACAACTAGTATTGGAGGGAAAAATTTTAAAGGCACCTCTTTTGCTATGGTATAAACCTTTTACATGAATGAATCTTTTGGGAGATAAATATCCCTTGGTTTAAATATCTCATTTGAAATTTTTGGAACATTAGTAACCTTTGGCACTTTAGGTTTTCAATGTTTCTCTCTTATTGGTACCTTAAAGCTACTTAGGAAAGATGCCACGATGTCTTGGTTAACCTTTTGAAAATTCTCGATGTTAAATAAAGGGAAATGAGAATCATCACCCTTGATAAGGGGGAAATTATTTGGAATTGTTGTAATTACGGGGGTTTGATTTAATTTACTTGAAGGAATATCCCCATTATAAGCAATTTATAAATCGGTCATAATTTCCTTATGTATTTGTCAAAACTTTTGGTGATCATATGAAGGAACATCTTGGTCATATATACCCACTTTTAAGGTAGAATGTACCTGAGGGGCATGATTATGTGACTTGCCTCACTTGTGACTCATGGAGTTTTGTAAAAATCCCAAGCCTTGCCTAGTTGTATTATTTTTAAGAGATTAAGGGTGGGTTATACCATGTTCATTTTTGCCCAGTATTTGGCCTTTGTATCCATATTTTATCAAATATTGAAGGCCAAAATCATAAGATGGTGGTGTAGGAAGTGTGTGTAAAGGCTCTTTATCTTCCTTATAATGGATCAACTCATATCTTGAAATGGTTGGAGCATGGACCTGATTAGAGGGATGATACCTAACACCATTCAAATATTTGATATTAGATGCTTTAACAGTTAGAACAATACAAGAGTAATCAATTTTTACCCCTTCTTTCATATAAATTTAGAGATTTTCATAAACATTATTAGCAGAGCTTGCTAAAGCATCAAAACATGATAAGGATGAGGATAAATAGGATGTACTTTAGTATATAGAATAGTGTATTGTAATCATAAAAAAGGGTGGATAACAGAAACGTAACAAACGTGAATTATCATGCATTAAGTAGGAGGTAAAAATAACCAGTGATTTATTAACATAAATAGAGTATTCAAGTTAACTTAGATAGAAATTAATCAAACATTATACATGAGAATGCATGTAAGGAATAAATTAAGAAATCACACATGTAACCATAACCAAATAAGTCTCTATTGATCTCTTCAAAAGTGGAACTCTATTTTTCTTACAAAAAAAAGTATATATAGACATTTCTTGTCTATGATTGTTCATCTTCTTATTGTATTCAGTGTTAAACATGGAGTCTATTCATATTCTAACTTATTAAAAGTCATAGAGATACGATAAATAGACTTATACATGAAAAAATAAGTACATAATGCACAAATATTAGACAAATATCCTACACAATTTTACAATCTAAATTCTTCTCCAAAAAAATTCCTATAATTAAAATGTTGTCTCATCCCAAGATAACATCATAGGATATCTAAAATTATAAGTGATTATAGGTTGAATAAATGGTTAGACTAGTAATAGTTGTGATAATCACTCAAGGCATTGTTTCTAATTTTCACCTCTTATACACTATTTAGCCACCCTTTTGGGTTTTTGACGAAATGTCATACAAGCCTACTACCCTTTATGGGTTTTCAATAGGTTGGTGTAACCAAATGGTCACCCTTTACAAGTTTTCAACCAACCTGGCCTTGTTTGTCTTACTAAATCATCCCCACTATAAAATTTTATACAAAATTGTTCAAAATTTGTAATATATGTAATACTTAACTTGATGGAGGTGGTATAGACATAGATGATGATTGACCAAATTAATCCTTGGAGTTAGACTGTATAACTTTGTATCGAGTGATGATCTACTAGAGTTTCAAAGGTAGCTTGTACACAAGTGTGTTGATAATCTAGGTAACTTTACTGGAAAAGGGACTCAAATCGGTCTTATAGGCATACCAATCTAACATGACTTCTTAGATCATCCTTAGTAGGGTATGTAATGGAGAATGATAACCAATGATCAGCTTGAAATCTATATCGTTAGTTAGGCTCATGGCTACCTTGGTGTTGGTGACCCTCTTCTGAATCTCACCACTAAATTGTTCCATATTATAAAAATGATGTTGAGCTTGGAGACTGGTGAAGGAATTGCATAATAATTGACTCTACCAACTGAGGAGGTTATCATGCACATTATCCTCAGCATTAAGTTACTCCTAGAGTTCTCTATCCTTTTATTCCCTAATGGTAGTGTGGATGACCATGGTTGCTTTGGTTGTGGCAATTGTGGTAAAGTCTGCATTAGAACTCACTAGAGAATTATCTAGTTGTTGTTTCAAGTATAATAAGTTGTGTGTAACCTATTGTGCTTGTAGTGTAGTAGTATCTAGCATGCCTTGATTCTCATCCAAAAAATTGATGAGAATCATAGCCTTAGTTTTAACATATTGTCCCAATGTGTCGATTGTGTGGAGTTTATGGGTTGTGCACCAGTCCTTGGTTAACTAAGAGATCAGAGTCTTGAGTCTATGGTGGTCAAACATGACTTGGTCCCTAATTAGTCGAGTGACCAACTCAAGATAGGAATCTTAGATAAGTTTGGTAGTTTCATAGAGGAGAGACTTCAACTTGACATTCTCATCCTTAGAATGATCTATTTCTTACTATAAAGAGGTGGCCTTCTGCATAATAGACACCCAAACTGTTATTACACCCTCTAGATATTTCTTCAATGTTAGTTTGGAGATATCTAATGATGCTTCTTAATATAGAGGGAGTGTTTCCAATGTTCTTAAAGTCATTTAAGGGTCATGTCATGGCATGGTCACAAGTAAGATAAAGAAGTTGGTGCATCGAGCACCCATAATCAGGATGTCCTAGAATCAAACTTCTTCTAATGGTAATTTTGGGAGATGTGGAATTGTTAGAGTTGCACTTGGTTCTTCTTGTTGTTTTGACTACTCTATTTTAGCTTGTTATTGATCAAGTACTATCATTGTTGCATTGTGGCCTTTGATGTAATCTTGAATTACTTCACAATGTCTTTAGCCTATTTTTGTTTCACCTCCTCTTCTATTTTCCTATTCAGCTCTTCTTGTGTAGCTTTCTATTTGTCTTATTTTTCCTTTGTCTAAATCTTTTGTGCATGTTTTTCTTCTTTTTTTGCTTTGCTAAGGTAGTAACCTTATCTTGTTCAGATGTGGCCTATGCATGTACTTGTGTTTGTGCTTATGTATGTGCCTATGCCTATACTTGTGCCTTGGCTACACTTTCTTTTTGTGATTGTGCTTGGGCCTATTACTGGCACAGGGCTTCATCTTCTTCCTCCTTATTATTTATAGCTTCCTTAGCTTGCTATTGTGTGTGTGTGGCATCTTCCATGGCCTATTTTGCATGTGTCATTGCATCCTATTTTGGTTTTTCTTCTTTTGTCTTAGCCTTGGAAATGAGCTCAACTTCTTTGTCCTTCTTATCTTGTACCTCATGTGTTTACTAGGCTACATCAGTAGCTTCTTATGCCTTCTTACCAACCTCAATGTATTTCTATTGATCAACATCTGTCTCTCAATATTTTTGTGTAGCCTTAACTTCTTTATCTTGTTGACTTGCATGTTATTATTGAGCCTACTCCTTATGGCATTTCTTCTCCTCCTTTCTGAATCACCATTATACTATGTGAGATGCTTTTTCCCTTGAAGCCTATTGTTATTATATTATGGGATGCTTAGGTGTGATCTCTTTGACCCTCTATGCTTGTGGTGAAGGTGACGAATCACTTGGCTAAACCATATAATTGGAAACATGTGCTTTTTTGCACCCTAGCATGACTAATATATGTTTAGGTGGTGTTGAAATTGAATATTGAGTAGGATGTACTCTCTACATCATGTCTAGTCGATCGAATTTGCATTCTTTGAGGGTAGGTGAGACCCTAGCCTCACACCTAGTTCATGGTTTGTGCATGAGTGACTCTGGAAAGCTTTCTAGAAGTATTGCAAAGACATCTTCCATTGTGAATGTGGTAGAAGGTTGATATTGGAATAATTCAATCCTTCACTATAACTACTTAGTTTCTTCCCATGCAATATCGATGATGATGGATATAGGGCATGATGGTAAGTCCACCCATAAATTCAAAGGAATTTGCTTATGCTCTTAGACTATGCACATAACCTTCTAGAAGAAGAATTCATTCTCCTCCTCTTTGTCATAGAAGTCTCTAGCCATATTAGCAATCATTACTTGGTAGACCTCTTGTTCATTTGTGCCCATCTATGGTAGGTCACATGAGCTTGCAATTTGGGGCACCTTAAGATCATCTAACAAGGTCATAGTGCTCTTTGTCTTGCACTTCAATGGAGGAGATGCATATTGATACTCAATGGAAAGCTTGTGCTTTCCCTTTTGTAGATATGAACTGGTAGCTTCCTCTTATTTTTGTGCTATAGGGATGGATACACCAAGTGGTATAGCTTGGAGTGGTGTCGTATGCTTGAATGTGAAGGCTTTTTATTTGTTAACTTTAGCCTAGGCTATGGCCATGGTAACAAAGAATGGTATAGGTCCAAAGGGATACCTTGATAACTTATGGATATGTATGAATATGCCTTTTGGAAACAAGGTGATAATAGTGTGTTGACTCAAGTATTATATTACATCCAGCTGTACTCAAGCATGTGTGGCGATCAACTCCAAGCACTCCTCCCACCATGCCTTAAATGTGCCCTCGTGTGTTATGGTTCCACTCTCAAGTGTCTAGATGAATAAACTGGAATTGTTGTGCTAGATAATAGTTAGTATTGGGGTGCACCTCTCCCTTAGGGGACTTCCATTGTGTGAATCACAACATAAAAATAAGGAATTGGTACTAAAATTATACTTGGGAGATATGTGGAACTTGTTAATGTTAATCAATAGCTCCTAAATGAAGTATTTAGGATAATTAAACTACTCATTTCGATGGATCATATGGTGGGCAATATCCATGATGCCTTTTGGAATTTACTTGGTAGACTTGATGGTCTGCTAGAAGCTCAATGTGATGTATTCTACCAAGATGTGCATTAGTTCATCATGATTTTTTCAATTGGGATCCCTCAAGATCCTCAAACATACAAATCTCTAACCTTCTAAGGAATAGGTAGTATTCTTGTCTTATATGGATCAAGGGATTCCCCTCATGTAGACATACCCAAATATTGGGCCATTACTTATATGTTGATGATGATGGTGGTGTTTAGGCCAATATAGATGTTATCATCATTATATTAGCCAAACATGACTTGTAAAATCTCCCCCAAATTTCAAAAAATGGGCATTCAAAATAGGTAATCGACATCTGTGTTGTGGAAATGGTGTGGGATTGCAAAAACCAATGGTTATGCAACATCAACAGGGTCTGGGTGAAATATTTTTTGCTCTGTTTCTTGAAGGAAATTGAAGGTATCTGGATCATTGAATTTTGTTCATTTAAGTGCCATTTTTATTCCCATTTCTTCTTTTTGAGTGTTTATCAAACCCCTAATGAGTTGTGAATTATCCATGATTACTGAGTGATAAAATTGACCTATGTTGGATCTTTGCACAATAAAAATATCTTGGCTCTTTGAAATTATAGGTCATGAAAATATTTGCAAGGATGAAATGTAGACTTGGTTTACAATTTTATGCCTTTATATTTTTCATGCCTATTGGTTTTTGTGTAAATACTACACTAAGTTGTATGTTTGATATGAATGCAATTATTGATGTGGCAAATCTTATCTAATTTGGCAATTAAGATAGTTAGTCATTAGCACATGTGTGAAGATATGTCATTATGCTATTTGTTATCCATACTAGAGTACGAATGGGTTATGTTGATTGACCATCGATTTATTATGGATTAGGTCAATCAAACCTTGGATTGACATTAACTACTTGGGGATGACCATTATAAAATGAAGATCTTTGTCGATGTAAATTGTTCGTACATTTCTTGGACTTAATTCCTTTATTTTGCTCCTACTGACATTCATGATGGCACACATGAATTATCTTATACATGGTTACTACATGCTATACTTGGTATCTTGGTTCCCAAATGGTACTGAAGAGATCATCTAAAAATGCATAGATAAAAAGAAATACACAAGAAAACATGCAAAAATGTGAAATCATAATCTATTTGATACTACTCAGCACCCACTCACTTAGTAGAATGAGATCAGTTAATACTATTGGTGGTAGGACTTAAGCCTATATCCATTCACCTATCCTAGAAAAATGGTTCTTTGTAAATCTCTCAGAACAATGGCTCTTTGTTGTGATATTTCATGTATAACATAAGGCCCTTTCTATCTAATCTATAATTTACCCAAAAATGCTCTAAATTGACTATCATATAACAAAACTAGTTAATCTTTATGAAATTCTTTATGGTGCAGATTCTTGTCATGTCATGCTATCTAGCTCTATTTATTAACTTATTGCATCCAAGATGCTCTGTGTCAATACTCATCCATCCTATTTAATTTGAGAAGTATTTTGGTGAGAGACTTATGATCTCATAGTCTCACGACCATTGCAATACACGTACTAGGTACCAAATATTCCATTGGCACAACTACTTCAAGCCTATAGACCAACTAGAATGTATTAAAACTTGTATCCCTATTATAATGCATGCGATATGTCCATAGAATTATAAGAATGTGATCTTCCCAATCATCCCTCTTGATTTCATAGATATTTGTCAACATTTTGCCCAACACTTTGTTAGAATCCCCAGCTTGGCCATTAGCTTGAAGATGGGACACAATGCCTTTATGATGAGAAATCATGAATTATTCAATAAGAGCTTTGACAATATTGTTTAAGAAGTGTGTCCCTTAATCACTAATGAGTTTGATGGGGCATCCAAATCTTGTAATGATATTCTCATACACAAACTTTGTTGCATCCTTTATACCAAAACTAGGTATTGCAACAGCTTCAACCCATTTGATAAAGTAATATGTCATAGTGGTAATATACTTTGCTTTAATATATTTACTTGTTGGATTGATAGGTCTAACAAAATCAATGCCCCAGATAACAAAGGTTGCAAAGGAATTTCATCTCTTTGTAATGGTTTACCCATGTGTTGACATACATCATAATGTTGCACTACTCTATGTGCATCTTGAAAAATATTCAGCCACCATAATCCACTTTGTAACAACTTCTTGGTAGTATATTCTCTGACAAAATGTCCTCCTGTTATTCCTTGGTGTGCCTCCTATAAAAGTTGTGGTCATTCATGTTTTATAACTACCCTGTGCAGTACTTCATCCTTCCCTAAATGATACAATAGCCCATTTATACTGGTATATGGCAAAGCTCTGGTGACAAATTACTTCTTGTCTCTTTCTTAGTAGTGTGCAGGGAATACACCTTGTTCGAGTAAGTTAGCAATTACTTCAAAAATTTTGGGGATCACAAAAATGAAAAATAGATGGGTACAAGTAGAATCTTCTTATAGTTATTCACCATTGGGAATGCGATCAAGATGATCTGACCCCATGTTTTCTCTGCTTGGCTTGACATTAATGTGAAATTAGGATTTCTAAAATAGCATCGACCATCTAGAAATATATCCTTTAAGCATTGGCTTATTAACTAGGTAGCATAGAGCTCGATGATCTATGAAAACTTTAAATGGTGTCATAAGAAGATAATGTCAAAAAATTTGTAGTGCAAACACTATAGCTAGTGCTTCTCTTTCATTTGTCATGTAATTCTTTTCTATGTTAGACAACTTTTGACATGAAAAATGTATGAGATGGTCTAGTCCACCATCTCTTGGTTATGCAATCACAATACCAACTATAATACCTAAAGCATCAATGTACACATGAAAGGGCTTACTCCAATCTGGAAAGATGAGGATAGGCATAGTGACCAATCTCTTCAATTCAATGAAGGTTGTTTGACACTCAGTAGTCTAGACAAACTCCGTACCTTTATGCAATAAATATTCTAATGTTTATGAAATGGTTGTATATCTTTTGATAAACTTGTGGTAATATACTATATAACCAATAAAATATCACACTTGTGTAGAACTAACTAGTGGAGGCATACTTAGAATAACTGTAATTTTGGCTTGGTCTACCAAAATGCCTTCACTACACACTACATGACCTAGCACGACACCAAAATGTGTAAAGAATAATTTTTTTTTTTTAATTCAAAGCAATACATAGATCTTATCAACAATCTAACATGAGCCATAGTTTAGACAAATGTTCTTTAAACAAAGAAAACACCAACTAATCATTGAGATAGACTTCTAGAAACTTGTGAATGAAATCTTTGAATGCAGTCACCATTGCATGAGAAAAAACCACATGTGTATTCTTAAGGCCAAAATACATTACCTTATATGCAAAGGATCCCCATTTTGTGGCAAAAGTCATTTTAGCTCTATCTTCTTCTACAATGGGTATTTGATGATAGCCACTAGAGCCATCCATGAAAGAGTAAACTTCATGATCTATGACAGATTATAAAACTTCATCTATGAATGGAATTGGAAATGGATCATTCAAATATGCATCATTTAGAATGTGATAATCACCACATACTCTGATCTCTCCAATTTTTCTAGACTACACTACCATGGAACTAACCTAATCTATCTTTTTTATGGATAGATTTTACCTACATCTACATTCTATTGAATTTAGCCTTCAATTTCAACTTCAAGTTTGGATTCAAATTATATGGTCATTTCTTTATGGGTCATGTGCACTCTTTGAGTTAGATATGCATTTCACCTTGAGATGGATTGACTCTTATGACCTCCAAAAATCTATTGGAAAACACATCTTAATAATCTCACAGGAATTGCATAGCTTTAAAAACTTCATCTTCGGTCTAGTAATCACCTATATGTGCAAATTTAGGAACCTCCTCACTTTCGATATTTTCTAAATACTTTTTAATTGGTTTCCAATAAATCTTATGCTTTTCCTTAGAAATAAATTATTATAGCATTCATTATCCTTCATATTCTAGAATTTTTATGTAATGTAGCTTGTCCTCTTTAATAGGTTCTATGATGGGGTTCTTTATTGGTTCTACTTGCCATTCAAGATCAAATAAATCAGTCAGATCGATATCACCATAACTATCTAAATCTTCAATGTCCTCTTCATCATCTTGTATTTGATGGCATGGTTGTATGAGAGATTTTTCTTCTATCTTCTCAAATTTATATCTTTATGATGTTGTATTGAGGTCATAGGCTATGTTCTTCTACACAGTGGATTCTGTCGTGGTGCTTAACTCTTCTGCACACCCATGGCATAGGAAATGTTTGATTTTCATAATCATGTATTGAACCAAAGGATTTTCATCTTCAAAAACAAACATCTAGATGAAATCACTTTGCACCTGCACCCAATATTTTGTCTCCCTCCTACATTCTTGATGCATATACCATGTTGATAGAAAAGGACCCAATATATAATGAAATATGTGAACCAAGTACTTTAGTGCCACATCTTCTTTAGTCCAGAATTTAACACATTTGTGAATATAGATTTCAAGGAAATCAAATTTTTGGAAGAAAGGCCAATTACTTCTAATAATTTATGGTAGTTTGAACCTACTAATCATGAGTTTGCATGCATCATCCTAATTGAGCTGATCATTTTCATGAATTTCCCACCATATCGCTGCAACTCCCTTTAAATCATAATTCAAAGCACTGACTCGATGACCATTGGTGGGTACATGAAATTATAGGTGCAAAATGAATTGATTGATATTCTCAATCACATATTACACAAGAAGTTATCTTTCATGTGCAAAGACCATTTTCATAGTTTAGAGTTCATGATCACCACGAGCCTAGTTGAGTAGGTGCATGTCTAAGTCTCCACTGATAGATGAAATTATTTCCCAAAGTAAAGTTCCTTCTCTTGATGACTCTATATAATCCTACATATGATCATCTACTTGATAGATAAAATCAACTTCTATATGGGTTGGGGATTTAGCAGACATGGATGCATAATCCTTTATGATAAACTAGGTTATCAACGACTGAGTAACTATTGGTATAGGCTTCCATTATTTAGATGTCTTCAATTATTGAGTGATTAAATATTATACTTGAGGTTTTGTATGCTCATAAAATAAGTTACACTTGGTTGCATGTAGAGCTTTTGAGTTCTCTTCAGAGTTTACCTCCATCCAGTTGGTTTCTTGCACGACATAAGGAGAGTATAGTTCAACTAGAATAATGTAGGGTTTGTGCACCCTATTCAAAGGAATAATGACAACCTTATCACCTTAATGCACCTCTATCTAGTTTTGCATAGTATTAATAGTCATCTGACCATCATATACCCATTTTTTGTTTATTAACACAGGGTAATGTGTTGTTGTCTTCGTATCAATGACTTCAAAGTCATCTCATAGGGTCAATTCTATGACTTTGATCTCAACATCTTCTAATATTCCAATGGGCTCAACTCTTCCAAAGTCAGCTAAGCACAGAGTTACTGGGCTATAACTTAGAACCAGTCATCCAATAACCTCCCATGTAAACCTAGGAATCATGTTGACTGTGTTTCCAAAATGAAAGATAACATTTGGAATTTTATATCCTGTAACTTCAATGTCAATTCATGCATCTACATCCCATGGATTCTTTATTTTGACATACCAAATAATATTTTCTATCTTTTATTGTCCTCATTGTGCACACTCCAATAGATTATGTAGTAAGTTTGTGATGTTTTGAGATATGTCTTCATTGCATAGTGTACTTAAGAGCTTTAGAAAATCTGTCAGCGTAATAACAAATCCATCTTGATACATAATGCACATGATTTGGCCATATATTTGAGCATCTATTACTATAGCATCTCCTTCAATAGTGTCTTAGTGTTGAATATTTTTTAACATATGCACAACTTCATACATGAGCCCCTTTTCTATATCTAGGTCTTGGTATTTATCTTGTTTTACTTTCAAGATTCATTGATCTAGCAGTATTTCAAGAGGAGGCAATCCTCTCTCTCTGTGTTGATGTCTTGTAACAACATTCAAGAATGCATCCTCCTTAGGCTATGGATTCACCATATTAACATTTTAGATGGCCTTATCCTTTATTTACTTTCCAAGATAGGACAGTCTTTTGTCTTGTGTTGATCATCTACTCTTTAGTATGTGTAGTAAGACTATCTTTGGGGATTTAAAGGGTAATTACATTATATGTGATTATACTCTCCACACAAATAGCATTGCAAAAGAGGGTGTTGATGGTTATTTCCTTTTCCACCTTGGTAACCTCCTTTGTATCTACCCCTAGATATTCCTTTGTTTGATTAATAACCTATTTTATACCCTTCTTATTGTTGTGTTAAGTTCCACTACTAATGTTGCTGGGTATTATCTCCAATTCCAAATTATTATTGTATGACTGATGGGGTCCAACTAGTTTACTACTATTGTATCATTGTTGGGCTTCATTGTGTTGTATATTGGTATTATGGTCATGATGGTGCCCAACTCAGTGAAGGAGAGGTCCAACCAACAGAAATTGAGGCTGGTATTAAGTAAAACTAGGAATCCATTATGGACCTACTTGGGTCACACAACCTTTATCGACCTCTGGGCCTAGGATCATCTGCTTCACTAAGGACACTTACTACATAGTGATGGATAATACATTTTTGGTGATGTCTTCTTTGAGCTCCTACAAATCCCTACAATTCTTTTCATCATTATTATGCAACTTACAAATATTACAATACAAATTCTATGGGTTCTTAACATACTATTATAGGAGATGCCACTGCATTATTTCATGCCCTACTACTTGACAGATTTCACATAACTCTATCTTAATCTTAGGAAAATTATTCCTGTAATGTCCTTCTTTACCACACTCCATGCACCATAGATTTAGCTTAGGTTTATTTGCCTTATGATATTACTCCATTATCTTCATAGAAGCTCGCAATGTATTTTTAATCTTAGAATTTATGATGGGAGCTTCTCCATAGTCATCAATTTGCTCCACTCATAGGGTAACATCTCTAGCATCTACCTTAATATGTTGAGTCTATGCTATAGAAAATCTAATTTTGGAATGTAGTCCTTAAACAAACCACATAGCTTTACCTTTATTTGCTAAGGCAAATTCCACCTTGTTCATAACATCAAAAAACTTGTGATCATAGTCATAGAGTAATTCTCTCAACTTTTGCCTTATCTCCTTCAAGTCTTAAATAGTCTGACTTGTACATTTATTTATCTTGAACTCTGTGATAAGCTATTCCTTCACCTGTTATATATTTGCCTACTGAATTTCTCTATGGTATATAAACTCAATTGATCTTCCATTCAGTGCCCTTATTAACTCACATTTTTAATAGCCTCATCAGTAATACCCTTAGCTGGCCATCTCATATCACAAGTTAATAAGTATTATTTAGGGTTCATAGACCCATCATATGTTTCCATATTTATATATGCTCTTACAACACCCACTATATAATCTGGTTTTAATGGGATCTATTGCATAGTTATTAAAAGAGGAGGTTATATTTTATGTGATCCTACTTGCATACTACAAAGATTGTTCTATACACTAGGAGAGTCAACCTACACACTTTATTTTTATGTGTTTATTTCTTTTCTCTACTTGGTTCCAACAAACCCTATAACCTTCAAAGCCTTTCAAATTGATTTTGTTTCAATTTTAATACCCCAATGAGGTACTTATTCTAAAAATAGACCTTCCCAAATACTATCTTCTTATCTGCCTAGTTGAAAACTTCTAAAAGAATATAAAAAATTAGGTTACAAGGACATGTGCTCTTTTGATGAATGATTCTTTCCTATGGCATCTTCTTCTTCTATGATTGAACCTATGATTACTCTATGAAATTATTCTATTTATTTTCCTAATTTTTAGTAGAGGTTCCTGAAGCATCAAAACATGCTAAGGATGAGGAAAGCTAGGTTATACTTTAGTGCATAGGATAATGCATCATATTCATACATAAAGTTAGATAATAGAAGCATAACAAGGATGAATTATTGTGTGTTAAATAAAAATTAAGAACAACTAGTAATTCATTAACATAACCAGAGTATTTAAATTATCTTAGATAGAAAGTAATCAATTATTAGACATGAAAACACATGCAAGTAACAAAGTAAGAAATCACAAATAACCATAACCAAATGGTCTCTATTTATCTCTTCAAAAGTGGAACTCTATTCTTCTTACAAACACAACTATATATAAATGTTTGAAATCTATGACTATTCATATTCTTCTCATACTTGACACCAAAAGTGGAGTCTATTCATATTCTAACCTACTACAAGTCATGGAAATAGGAAAAAATAGACATATATACAAAAACTTGAGTACATAACACACAAATATTATATGAATATCTTGCACAACTTTACAATTTGATTTCTTATCCCAACACTTTCCCTAACTTAAAATGTTGTCTCATCCCAAGAAAATATCATAAGATCTTCTAAAATTGCATAAAGGGTAGAAGCTGAAGAAGTGGTTAGACCAGTAAGAGTTATATTAATCATTTAAGGCATCATTTTTGGTTTTAACCTCTTGTGCACTACTTAGCCACCCTCTTGAGTTTTCAATTAAGTAATATACCAACCTATCACCTTTTTAGGTTTTCAATAGGCTGGCGTAACCAGGTGGATACCCTTTATGGGTTTTTAACCATCCTAGCCCTACTTGTCTTACTAAATCATCCCCAATACAAAATTATATACAAAATTAGTACTCTACATAGTACTTAACTTGATGGAAGTGGCATGGACATAGATGATGACTGGTCAAAAGAGTCCTTATCCTTGGACTATGCAACCTTATGTTGAGTGATGATTTATTAGAGCTTCAATGATGGTTTGTACATAGGTGTGTTGAGAATCTAGGCAACATCACTATAAAAGGGAGACAAATCAATCTTGTAATCATGTTAGTCCATCACGACTTCTTAGATCATGCACATCAGGGTACACAATGGTGCATGATATCCAATTATCTATTTGAGATCCAAGTTGTTAGTGATGCTCATAGCTACCTTGGTGTTGGTGACCTAGTCTAAATCTCACCATTGAGATACTCTAGTTTATCTGTATGACAATAAGCTTAAATATTGGTGAAGGAATTACATATAAGTTGAGAATTTTTTCATACATATTATCTTTGGCATTGAGCAAGTCCTAAAGTGATCTATCATTCTCATCTACAAAGGTAGTGTGGTTTCCCATAGTTGTCTTGGTGATTGTAGCTATGGTGAAGTCTATGCTGAAACTAGCTAAAGAATCATCTATTTGTTAGTTCTAGTCCAAAAAGTTGCACATGACCTATTATGCTTGTAGTGTAGCAATGTCCAAAATGCCCTAGTACTCCTCCAAAAAACTAATGAGTGTCATAACCTTAGTCTTCACATCATGGCCTAATGTGCTGACTATGTAGATTTTTTAGGTTATGCACCAGTCCTCAGTCAACTCAGACACTAGAGTCTTAAGTTTGTGTTGGTCAGACATGACTTGGTTCCTAATTGCTTAAGTGACCAACTTAGGGTAGGCATACTGAATAAGTTTAATAACTTGATGGAGGCAATCCTTCAGCTCAATGTTCTCCACCTTGGATTGATCCATATCTATCTCTAAAGATTTGGCATTCTGTGTAATGGGTTCCTAAAATATTTTTGCACCCTTGAGTTGTTTCTTCATTAGGATCCTAGAGATAGATAGTGATGTTTCCTGCTTAAGGGGGATTACTGCTAGTCTGCTTGAAGTCATTGAAGGGTCTAGTTATGGCATTATGGTAAGTGGGAGATAAAAATTGGTGTGTTAAGCACCAACATTTAGGACATCCCAAAGCCAAACTCCTCCCAATGGTAAATCCAAGAGCTAAGGACCTACTGTAGCTATAGTTGGTGCTTCTTCTGATGCTATATGCTCTACTTTAACCTATTATTACTCAGGTACCTTTCATTGCTATGTCATGGGCTCTGTTGCTAGCTTGAGTTGTTGTGTAGCATATTCAACCTAATTATTTTAACTTCCTCTTCATCCTTTCCTATTTTATTCATTTTTTCCTATGTAACTTGTTGTTTGGCTTGTTCTTCTTCTTCCTACAACTTCTGCACATGTTCTTCTTCTTCTTTCTTTTGCTCTATTAGGATCATAGCTTTGACTTGTTCTTATAAAACCTATGCCTATGCCTACTGATGGTACTAGGCTTCATCTTATTCTTCCTACTTTTTTGCCATTTCCTCTACTTATTTTTGTGCACATGTGGCATTTTGATGGCCTACTTTGCCTGCACCACTACATCCTATTTCTATTTTTCTTCTTCTTATGCCTTAAGCTTAGAATCAAACTTAACTTATTTATCTTTTTGTGCTTATACCTCTTGTGCTTGCTTGGCTATGTTGACAGCTTATTGGGCCTTCTTAACCACATCTATGACTTTTTATCAGTAAACCTAAACGTCATTGGCCTTTTGCACAGCCTTAGCTTCTTTAGCTTGGTGACTTGAATGTTTTCACTATTAAACTTAATCCTTCCTATGCTTATTCTCTTCCTTTCTAACTTGTCATTATGTTAGGTGAGTTGCTTCTTCCCTTGAGGCATGCCATTATTCTATGATGGGTTGCTCAGGTGTGAGCTCTTTAACCTAATGATGGTGAATCACTTGGTTGGACCATTGAGTTAGAAACCTATGCCTTCTTGCATATGAGGGTGACCAACCTGCATTTGGGTGGTGGTGAAGTGCAGGATGGAGTAGGTTTTTCAATGGGGCATGTGTGCATACAAAAAGATGCCAGTTGGTTTGATAAATTTTGGTACAAAATTTTAGAGAGCCATGGATATGGAATTCAAAGGTATGATTAATGAAATGATTTTAGTATATATAGATGATATTATTATCTACTCAAAGCATGTTAATGCACACTTGGATCACCTTCGAAAGATTTTAAAAAGGTACAAAGAGTTTGGGGTTTCCCTTAATCCCAGGAAATGTGTTTTCATAGTGCATGAAGGGAAGATACAAGGATACATAGTGTCAAAATAGGGTCCTACAATAGACTCATAAAGAATTAGTGCTATATCTACATTAGCACTATCAAGCCACAAGAAAGGAATACAAATCTTTATTGGAAAAATCAATTTTGTAAGAAGATTTGTTCCAAATTTTTCCTCTATGGCAAAACACCTCATTATAATTCTAAAGAAGGGTATCATCTTTAGCTAAATATAGGAGGGAAAAGATAGCTTTGAAGCCATCAAGTAGACTATTTCCCAAGCTCCTACCATATTCAACCCAAATTGTGAGAAGGATTTCATTCTCTATGCATTTGGAGGGGAAGGAAGTATCTCAGCTATTCTAACTCAGCACAATCAAGAACAATTGGAACAACCAATATCTTTCTTCAGCCAATCCTTGAAGGATTATGAAGAAAATTATAGTTATGTGGAAAACCAAGTGTATGTGGTGATTCAAGCTCTCAATAATTTTAGGCATATGCTCTCCAACAATAAGATGCATCTGATGGTGAGTCATCAAAGTGTCAAAGAATTCTTATTGAGCTGAGAGATAAATGAAAAAAGAATAGGATGGATCACAAAGATCATGAAATATGGCGTAGATATCAAAATCACAAAGTTGGTAAGAGGAAAGGGATTGTGTGAACAACTAGCTTCTAAAATAAAGATTGTTGAAGTAGTATCTGAAATAGAATATGCTCAAACTATATCTCATCTAGTCAATCCACCTCTTTTCAATAGTTAGATCCGTGACATGACTAATTTTTAGCAAACTGGCAAGTACCCATATGACTTTCAGCAGTCAAAGAAAAAGTATTTCCAAATCCAATCTATTCCCTATGTTCTTGTTGATGCAATATTATTTTGAAAAGATATGAATGGAGTCATGCTAAGATGTATTAAGCATGATCAAGTTACCAAGGTGCTCAGATAATTTCATGATGGCTCATCAGGTGGACATTTTTTTGCAAGAACCATGGCCATAAAGACAATGAGAGAATTTTATTATTAACCTAAATTATTCAAATATATCCATCAATGGGTAAGAAACTATGAAAAGTGTGCTTACTTCACCAGCAAATAAAGGTTAGAAGCCTTTCCTCTCAGACCAAATCAAGCATATCAGTCATTTACTCAATGGCGATTAGATTTCATTGGTATGATCAATCTACCATTTAGTGCAGGCCACAAATGGGTCCTTACAACAATGGACTATTTCACATGATGGACTGAAGTAGTTTCACTAAAATATGCCATAGAGGCATCTATTTTAGACTTCATGGATGGTATAGTCTCAAGGTTTGGTGTTCCTCACACCATTATCTTAGATAATTCTAAGGCATTTGTGGGCACTCAAGTGAGTGAATGGGACATAAATAAAAATGTGTACCTGAGTACTTCTTATAAGTATTACCCTTAGGGTAATGGCTTGGTCGAGTCAACCAACAAAAACCTCATCAGAATTATCAAAAGAACAATGGAGGATAAATAGAGGACATGGCACACAAAACTAAAATAAACACTATGGGCTAATAAAATTACTCCTAAGAGAGCCATTGGTAACTCCCCCTTCACGTTGGTATATGGAAGAGAAACATGAGTCAAACTATCAATTGGGCTACCATATCTAGAGATCAATCACCAATTGGATTTGATTGATAATGATGTAATGACAATAAGATTGGTTGAACTAATGGAACTTGAAGAAATCAATAATAGATTAATGAAAGTCTTGGAAACAAACTAGGTGCAAACAAAGAAGACTTTTGACAAAAAGGAATTGAACATGAGCTTCAATGAAGGAGACATGGTTCTCAAATGGGATACAGACAAGGCTAAATTAGGCAAGCACACTAAGTTTGATGTAATAGAGAATGGTATATATATTATAACTTAGTGCAAAAGAGTTAATTCATTCTAGCTCGCTAAGCTTGATAGATTGGAACTGCCTATCCCATTCAATGGGATATACCTCAAAGCTTGCTTTTGAGGTAGGAATTCATTCTAAAAATTAAAATTTTGTATATAATAGGGTTAATTATGTTTTCCAATAAGTGATTTTGCACTGGTCAACTCATTAGGAGTTTTTTATTTCATTAGTTATGTTGTTTTTTCTTATCTTGTTTATCTATTTTTATTCTTAATTAGGCAAATCCTAGTTTGTTCTTCACCAGGTTAGAGTTTATTAAACTAAAGTGACTCTATACCCAATGATCTAGAATGATACTAGATAAAAGTTGATTAGTAGGCAATCATCTCACAGAGGTTGCCAAAAATATCATAACATCAAATATTCTAAGGGAGACCCACTAATTTTTTGTGAAAATCCCTTGAAATGCCAAAAACTCAACTTTTCATTTGTATTACAGAATCCATAACTTTGGATGCAATTTGCAATTTGTAAAATTGAAAATTGCTTCTCAAGCCCCACCTCCTGCAATACACTATCTTCCATAACTGATGGAATCTAGAAATCAAGATACAATTTGCAATTTTCAAAAGTACGAATTGCTTCTTGAGTTCTAGATCCCATAAAACACTAACCGGTAAAACCAAAACTAAGAATGAAATTTATAATTTGTAAAATTTTAAATTACATCCTAAACTATGGATCTTATAAACCAAACACCCCCATGGTATATGAAACTCGAACTATAATTTACAAATTACAAATCACATCTTGAGTTCTACCTCCCACCAACTACCCAAGCTACAGAATCAAGAACTCTAAGAGCAATTTATAATTTTACAAAATTAGAAATTACTCATGGAGTTCTACCTTCCCATTCCTAAATCACATTAAACTCCCACCCTTACATACATGGGGCTTGCTCCAAGCACCTCAAAGTTCTACCACCAACTACCATGTGAGCATTAATTATAAAGGTTTTTTATATAAGCAATGTAATTTGGGATTTTTTATTCATTGTTTAAATTTGTTAATTGAGATTTTTTGAGCGCTGATAATGACCTTATGCCTCAACCACACCTTGATCCACACATCCAAGCCACATCTATGAGCAAAGTACCACATCATTGTCCTCACTACATAGTATTCATGTGAACTTGTGATTTTTAGCCTTTATTCCTACAATTAAAGCTTGTTTTAATACTTTCCATTTCCATAAAAGTTTATTTGTGTTTTCATTTAAATTGCTTAGATGTTTGGTATTTTAGATCATGTCTAGTTGCATTTCCAAGGTTACATGTTCTAAGATTGTAGTGGTTCGTTAGTTGTCTACGAGTTTATCATTTTCTCTAAGATTTTTAAGTAAGTGAGGTCTAGGGTTTCTAGGATAACTATTTTCCAATTTCATCATGAAAGCCTTAGGATTTCCCCAAAGAAATTCAAATTTGAATTTAGGGCTTCACCAAAACCAAGTGAATATTCCACAACATATTCCCAAACAAGCCTAGTGAATATTCCCCAAAGATCCTCCAAGTCCCTGCAGACAATGGACCTATTTTGACTTCACTTTCTTGCAAGATATACATCTACTCAAAACACCTTCCCTTTGTATTAAATATCCTTCTTGTCCAAAATAGTTGCTAGTTCTATAGAGTACTAACCTATTTCAAACATGTACTAGTTATACTAGAACATTTTCTTGCATAGATCACCTCCTATCTCCATTGGAGGTTAAACCTTATTCAAGCACCTAAAAAACCCACCATCTTTTGTAGTTAGTTTTCCACAAGCATTAACTCTAGATTCCATGTCTCTAAAAAATATGAAGTTCAAATCAAAGGGCCCTAGAGTGACTCTTAGCTTAGTGTCCAACACAATAGAGATAACCTCTTTCTAGTAGAGGATGTTCAGAGCAAGTTCAAGGAATTAGTTGAAAAAGAATATTCTAAGACTACGGTCTTCACCCTAAGTTCCATCCACTATTATATTAGGTATGAGAATGCACTAGATAAGATGAGAATAAAAATGCATGGAATCAAGAATTTTAGGAGGGAATTATTTGAAATAGTAGTAGATTGTGTAACCTCCAACCTCTACTCCTTCAGACCAAATGAAGAAAGGATACAATAAATAGTCAAGGATTATGATGTATATGTTGAGAATATATAGGCTGAGAAAGACCATAAGGTAGAGGAAGTTTTAGGAAATGATTAATTCCTTTATATTGAAACATTTCCATGTATTATATTTTCAATATTTTAAAAACATTGTAAAGTTGTATATTATAAAATTACAACTATATTTTATATCTCTTTTTTAAAAAGAGAAATATGTATTTTACACTTTATATTTTTGACAAGGTGAAAGTTGTAAAAAGCACAATTGAAAATTACACTTTCTATTTTGACAAGTTATAATTGATAAAGTGGAAAAGCATATATTGAAAATTATAAATTCCAGTTTGACAAACTGACATGACTTACAAGTTGTAAAAATCTCACTTGTAAATTGCAAGTTAGGGTTTTACAAAAAGTAATTTTAGTTATTGAAATGTTGAGTTCCATTTTGGTCGCCACCCATTTGCATGAAGAGTTAATTCCAGCTACATGGAGAACAAAGAGAAGCATTATATGAAGATTTTCCAAGTCTATCTACACCATTCTAATCTAAAGATCACACCCAACTCTTGCATGCTACTTTCCAAACCATTTTACCAAGTCAAGGATGCTAGAAATAAAATAGCATGCATCTTTTTACATAAAGTTTTAGATCTACATGATTCCTTCTACTGGGCATTGAAGTTTTGATAATTGCATCTCATCTATGAGATATTTGTATAAAGATGGGTAGACCCCATAGCCCAATCTATCTTTTTTTCTATTAGTTTTTTTCCTACATTTTAATTATATTTTTTACCAGTTGTAACCTTGAGAATGAAAAGTAAATAAAGATTTATCTTTTTTGTTTGAGAGATCTCTATGTATGCAAGTTATTTGAGTATTTATGGATGTTTAATTCTTATCTCAGTCACAAAAAATTCATTTGATGTAATATTTGCCCTTCTAAAGGATTGTTTGATTAAAATAAAGAATGTTTTCCCTTCTATGAAAAATAACTAAATATTTCCTTTGATTTACCATTTGTATGAGTCTGTGCTAAAACAAAATTTCAATATATGTTTCTATTATTTTGTGTTCATCACATCAAACATTAAAATCCACTAAAATATTTGGTACAATCACCATTTTTAGTTTGTGCAAAATTTCATTCTTCAACCCTTTTCTTAGTCAAAACCCTAGTTTAGGATTTAAAACAATAAAGGAGTGAAATTTCTATAAAACTGATATTTTATCAGTTGCATTGTATTTAGTAAAAGGAATCTAGCCTTCTCTAGAGATTAACCTCAGCTCTCCAAGTTCTAATGGATATGGATATTTTTCTGTTGTATCATTAGGTATTTGCACAATAAGCTACATAATCAAGATAGGTGCAAAACCTATGTGATAACACTTTTTGGCACGTCTGGTAGGACCCAAAAATTACAAAGAGATTGATTCTATTCTCAACGAGCATTATAAAAGCTTCGTACAAATTTCAAATTCACCTAGAAAATCCATTGGCTTACAAATTCAAAATTTCAAAGTTCACATATGCCAAGCAAGCAAACAAGATCATCTACTAAAGGTAAGAGAGCTGATTTTTTAAAATTATCATTTTCTTCTAAAAAGAGATCAAAATCATTCATCCCTATCCCCAAGGTATATCCTAAAATTCTATTTGCATCTCCATCAATTACTTCCATCAGTTTCATACCTCCCATAATGGTTATAAATCTGAATTTTGTAGCTTTTAATGGAGGCAACCCACTCCAGTTGGCCTAGTACGATGATATACCAACCTCAACTTTTAAAAGCTTACCATATTTTACTAGTGAAACTTCCACCACTCCTATGGAACACATACAATATATTTTTATTCTATGTTCAGTCCATAATATGGTATAAGATAATTGTTGTAATCAAACTCCTAGTTTCCTCTTTCAAAGGTAAAGCCTTACAATGGTACAGAGGTCTCACTACCAACTCCATCTAAGTTTGGGATGAGCTAGGCATTGGACTATGTACCCAATTTGTAAACAAGAGTGACAACATTTCTCTGGTTGAATAGTTATTTATTATTCAATGATCTCCTCATGAACACATGACTAACTTCTATTTCTATTTCTAGGAGTCATGAAATAGGATTCTAGCCTTGGTTAAACCCACTCCAAACAATGTTTTCTTATATTACTTAAGATCTCTCAATAGTGATATAGTTGTTATGATTTAGTCAATGGGTGGCACTATACTTCCTTATGCCTATGATATTGAAATAAAGGTAGAAAATTACTTAATCCATGCTGGGAAAATTTCAACAAGGCCACTAATGCCTCTATTTCCATAATAGCTCCTATTCCACCACCTATAATTTCTTTAATTCTCACCATAAGTAAATCACCAACTTTAACTCCTACACCTATAGATGACCTATATGAGGTTAAGTCACTACTCAAGAGTTTTGGCAATGAGTTAGTAGCTATGAAGAGGCAACAAGCCCAGAACTACAAGCCTTTTTGGTATGCTAACCTAACATACCAACTCAATAGGTAGTTATACCAAGGAGATAGGCATCCATATCAAAGCAACACATAGCCACATGGTCAAGGTATGTAAGCAAAACTTCTAAACATGCATGCTTTACCTACACCAGGTGCTTTTAAAGCTATTGTACCTATTCAGAACAACTTGGCTCAAGAGTATGAATGGTGTTATCCTTTAATGCAAGAGTATTTCCATAGTCCATTGAATTAGCTAGAGATTTTTTGGAAAAACCATGTGTTCATTTTTTACCAATGTTTCAGTTCATACTACATGAACCATTCATTCTCATTCCCTGGTGATGGTTCATGTAGTATGAACCAAAATGTCAGTCAAAAATGAACACACAAAAACTCTCTAGCTAAGTGTTATCCTTGTTCTCAGCTACATAATAATAACACTTATCCTAATGGTGTTATCAGTCAAGCTTTGATGGTGCAAGGCATATCAAACACATCATGACAATAAGAAGAATCTATTTCCCAATAACCAGATACACAAGAACCTACTCAAGGAGAAGCAACTCTTCTAAATTGCTAAGAGGATGACTTTGGTGGTGTAAATCAAGAAGAATCATTTTTTAATGGTGGAGGTCTAGTGGTAACCAATAAACATTTGAATAAAAGAGAAATAAAGAGTGATTAGCCCTCTAGGGTGGAACAAGCTACAACTTCCAAAGTTGTACTAGAACTTGTAAATAATAACATAGTGCAAAGGCCAAACTTTATACCTACAAGAGAGCCCAAGGCAAAGGTGTCAAATCCAAATCTTGTGAAAGAATACATACCTCCTACAAAATCACCAAAAAAGGTTGGAAATATTCCTTTTAGAATTATTAAGCACATAAAAAATACTAATCTAAATGTCACTATGTGGGAAACACTATCTATACTAGTGAAAAGGGATTTGATGCAAGAGGTTTTGAAGAATTTACAGATATCAATAAGGTTCTAGCTAAGGGGCCTAATGCTATAATTAATTTATGTCAACCATAAACTGACACTAAAATAAATAAAAGTGGTAATCTTCTCCCTTTTCATCTTTTACTTATAGTAAAGAAGCATCTTATTCATAATTTCATGATAGATTCAGGAGCTAGTAGTTCAGTGATGCCCAAGAAAATAACGGATGCCCTGGGTATAAAATATACACCAGTCAATAAAGGAGTAGTGAAATTGGATGGAGTTGTTCAAATAGTAGGAATAATAAAAGGACTAAACCTCACTATCTATGTTTGCCTAAGCTTATCCATTTCACAAGATATCTTAGTAATAGATCTTCCCCCTTACTTTGCCATCTATCTCTTGTGGAATTTCACTACAAAGATGAGAGGATATATATCTACATATTGGTCTCACATGTTGCTTAGGATGAGATATGGAATTAGAGTAATAATAAGAGTTGAGCCAATTGCAAAAGATCATATTGAACTGTTGACGCTGGAGATTGCACCCGGTGGTAGGAAAACAGGTTCCTGCCCTCTCCCCGCAACATGGAAACTCCTCTCTCACTTGTGGGATAGAGAAGTAGGAGAGGAGAGTCTCTAGGTATGGGCTAGTTCCCTCTAATGTATCTTGTTTATTTTAGGCAGTGCAGAAATTACATACAGGCATATATATATAACTATATAAACTGGGGGGGTGAAAAGGGAGAAGAAAATACAAGAAAACAAACAGCCTACTCTAAAGAGGTGATACACCAAAAATGAAATGACCTTCCCGCCTCCACACTTAGGATCAAACAAAAACATACATACACTGAGACTTGGCAAAAAAGACCAGGCTGTTGGAAATGACAAGGAGGTTCTAATGAAAAATATAGGAAACAGGGACTCACCAAGATGCTGGGAAATACATACTGTAAGTGACCTCCTCTATTTCTACACCCCAAATAGAACTCTACTCCTGGTAGTAGCAGACAATGGCACTTTGTAGATAACAGGTTTGCTAGTGTTGAACTTGTGAGAGCATCAAAAAAGCAAAGACTGGACACAAGCAACATTCAATGCATACTCTAAAAAATCCATCCAAGAAAGAGGTAAAAAATGTCTTTTATTTGATCCAGGTAGAAAATTTGCAGAGCTGCGCTCTTACAAAAATGTGAAAAAATGTTTACAAAATGACAAGTATCAAATATATAAGCAAAGTCCAAGAGGCTCATTTGGCACTCTTTTTACAAATAATTGTTCATGAAAAGAAACAGGTTGCTCAAAATATTAATGAGCCATGTGCTCTGCCTGCTTTGAAATTTGCATTTTTTAAATGGCAAAACGCAGTTTGTCCACCCATTAAATGAAAAATGAAGAAACCAGTTACAATTCTCAGCTACTGCATCCTCTTGTGGTCAATTCGAAGGAACTGTTCCACCTACTAGAGTTGCCTCTTCAAATTAGCACTACTTAGACTTAACTGTTTACTTATTCTATGCGCGTCCTCTTGTCTTTCATTGAATTTGTCTCTATCTGGCTCACTCAACTTCCCAGGAATGAACTGTCGGGCAGGTCACTTCAATTTTGGCTCCTTGGCAATACTTAGCTCTTCCTTCACTTTGAAAGCAAATAACTATCTCTTTGGATGCCAATGGCTATTCTATTCCTTTAAATTTGACAGTCTCGCGGCCATCATCGGGTCCACGTGGCAGTCGGGGTCCATGTTGGCTACTTTGTGGCCTTTCCCTTTTCTTTTGTCATTGGCAGGTTGCATGGACTATTTGGACGGCTGTCGGGCCATGATGTTAAGCCTTTAAATGCGCCCAACCCTTTGAAAAGAGCTTTTGACTCAGACCAATTTCCTTGAAATAAAGAATGCTGAACCTGAACAACCTGCAATATAACTGGCATGAATAACAAGGGAGCAAGGGAACCAAAATTTTACTTGTAGGCAAAATTTGGTCAACAAATTGGTGACTCGTAGGGGAAGCATGCCTACTATGCTTAGAGACTAGTTGCCTTGCAATCCATTGGGCATGGAGTCAGATGATAACTTTGAAAACTAGCAAGAGCTCTGTCAAAACTTAAGACTAGCCACCCAGATCTACCTCCATGAAAAGACATCACACACAAGACTAGGAAAACTACTTGTGCAATTACACTTAGGGAAAGTAGGGAAAGAAACTAAAATAAACTATTATGTACAACCAGGCATTTTTGATCCCCACTTGGAAATGGAAAACTTCTCAAGTCCCCTTCCTGGTAAGAAGACTTATGGCACCAAGAAAGTAGCTGAATGGAAAAGAGAAATGGTGACTTGCTCTTTTTACCTCTCACCTGAGTTGGTTGAGATCTGAGAGGATCAAAATCAAACATGCCTCTGACATATATGTATTTTGTTTGTCCTTATAAGCCTGTTGAATGCTGGTCCTTCAGGTTGGTATACCCCATCAAGAATTCAAATTTTGTCGGCTCATCACCAGAAGCTTCCTGATATGCATCATGGACTGCCTCATTCTCCCTTGCCTCATGCTCAGGTTTCATGGTATGAACATCCTCCTTAATGATTTTGGAGGAAGTATTTTTAGATTCACCAACCCCCTGAAGGGGAAAATCTAAAAAACTACAGCCTCTTTGCATGCTTGTTGGAAACCCAAGACTGTCCTCATCATTTTTAATCAGCTCACACCCTGTTTGGAGAATAATATAGCCTGCTCTGAAGACTTCAAATAAATCATTCAAATCATGAACAAAAGGCTATCCATGCTCTTCCATATCACTCTATTTGATTTTGTCCTCATTTTCAATTATGAAGTCTCCCACATCAGTCACAAATTGAGCATAATCCATATCAGGCAAGGCCTGATAGCTTTCTTCAAAATGTGTAGGTGGGGTGTGTTCAGACATAGAATGTGTTATTTTGTCTAAACCGTCCATCACACATTCGCTAAGGATCTTCTCTTTGGACTCCAATTCTACAATTCGCCTATCCAAATCTTCCTAGAAAAGACTTTCTTGAAAGTCATAATCATTATCAGGGGTGGGAACAACCTCTTCTTCTTCAAGAGTTAAACTGAAACCTTCCTCCTCTTCCTCCTTGTTGTTCCAAGATTCAACTATTTGCACCCAGCTCATGATCCTAGGATTGGACTCTTGCTTTTGTGAGCAGGCAATAATTTTATCAAGTTTTTGGGTTGGTTCATGATGCTCCTCCTTCCAACTTGGAATTTGGAGATCATGTCGAAAGACTTGAGGAGGCTGGGAAATAATTGGGAGGGTCTACTCATGCATAAGGAAATCTGCCTGAAGAGAGGCATGCTGGAAAGCTAGGTGCACAGGATTGAGGGTAGAACTGATTGGTGCATTAGATGAGCTAGAATGAGCAAGTGCCATCTCATAAAAAGGATTTGGCACATAAAGGGGAGCTTTTTTGAAAATAGGAGGGGGCAAACCCCAAGCCAAAACTTCTTGATTTTCATCCCTCCACTTCACCAATGCTTCATCAATATTGAAATTAGCTTGTGGATTGGTGAAAGGAATACCTTTTGGCATTGGTTGGTCTACAGCATTTGAAAGCTCCACCTCTTTTTCTTTCAACAGTCTCATCTTCTTCTTTTCTAGTTCCTCAATTCGCTTAGCTAGAGCATCCTCACTTTGCATTTCTTCATTTTGGATGACGTCTTTCTTCTCTTTACTATTCTAAGATTCAACCACTTGATTCCAGCTCAAAAAATTTAGATTGGGCATTTCCTTTGGGGCTTATGGGACCTCAATGTTTGCCAATTCGATCTGTCTATCAAGATTAGCCTTAAACATAAGGTTCGCTATTTTGGAGTTTTCCTCAACATGATTGAGGAACTGACTTTGACAAGGTTGACTTGGCTCAAGAGTAGGGGTTGTATATGACTGATATGATGCTCTGGACAACGAGTATGTAGGTTGATAGACTTGGTAAGGCTGCCTCTCATGCATACTCAGTTTCTCCTCCATGAATGCAATTAAACTGCTCACATCTAGCATCTCATTTGAAAGCCTGTGCCAATTCACTCTTTCAATAGGAGCCCATTCTTTCTTAACTTGATCTAGCACATTCCTCACTTGTTGGATGATATGATCAAGAATTTTGTGATTGTACACCTTTCTGGTGTTAAGATCAATTACATATTTGTTGTATCCCAGCAGAGCTTGCTTGAAAGCAGAAATGGGTTGATTGGCAAAGAGACTGGGCTGAGTGAAAGAAGTGACATACTGAGAAGACTAAGCACAAGGGTGATATTGCTCATAGCAGGGTTGAGACTAGCCACACTGGGTGTGATAAGGATCACCATAAAGCTGGTAAGGATCATAGCCATGCTGGCCAAAAAAAATAGTGTTCATAGCTTAAAATGGCAGAATTTACACATACCAAAAAATGTGCTTCTTGATGGTATGGTACCAGATTGCTTAACCAGTTGATTTAACTTGGAGTCGCCAGATGCTAAAGAAACTCAATTTACTGTAACAAGACCAACATCAATCTTGATACTTTACTGCATTGAAAACTGATAAAATTATAGTCCCACCGGGCGTGCCAAAACTGTTGACGCTGGAGATTGCACTCGGTGGTAGGAAAATAGGTTCATGCCCTCTCCCCACAACATGGAAACTCCTCTCTCACCTGTGGGATGGTGAAGTAGGAGAGGAGAGTCTCTAGGTATGGGCTAGTTACCTCTGATGTATCTTGTTTATTTCAAGCAGTGCAAAAATTACATACAGGCATATATATATATATATATATATATATATATAAATTGGGGGGTGAAAAGGGAGAAGAAAATATAGGAAAACAAACAGCCTACTCTAAAGAGGTGATACACCAAAAATAAAATGACCTTCCCACCTCCACACTCAGGATCAAACAAAAACATACGTACACTGAGACTTGGCAGAAAAGACCAGGCTGTTGGAAATGACAGGGAGGTTCTAATGAAAAATACAAGAAATAAGGACTCACCAAGATGCTGGGAAATACATACTGTAAGTGACCTCCTCTGTTTCTGCACCCCAAATGGAACTCTACTCCTAGCAGTAGAAGACAATGGCACTTTGTAGATAACAGGTTTGCTGGTGTTAAACTTGTGAGAGCATCAAATAAGTAATGACTGGACACAAGCAACATTCAATGCATACTCTGAAAAATCCATCCAAGAAAGAGGTAAAAATTGTCTTTTATTTGATCCAGATAGAAAATTTGTAAAGCTACGCTCTTACAAAAATGTGAAAAGATGTTTACAAAATGACAAATATCAAATATATAAGTAAAGTCCAAGAGACTCATTTGGCACTCTTTTTACAAATAGTTGTTCATGAAAAGAAATAGGCCACTCAAAATATTAATGAGCCATGTGCTCTGCCTGCTTTGAAATTTGCATTTTTTAAATGGCAAAATGCGGTTTGTCCACCCATTAAATGAAAAATGAAGAAACCAATTACAATTCTTAGCTATTGCATCCTCTTGTGGTCAATTCAAAGGAACTGTTCCACTTATTGGAGTTGCCTCTTCAAATTGGTGCTGCTTGGACTTAACTGTTTACTTATTCTGTGTGCATCCTCTTGTCTTTCACCAAATTTATCTCTATCTAGCTCGCTTGACTTCCCAAGAATGAACTGTCGAGTGGGTCACTTCAATTTTGGCTCCTTGGCAATACTTAGCTCTTCCTTCACATTGAAAGAAAATAGCTATCTCTTTGAACACCAACGGCTATTCTATTCCTTTAAATTTGACAGTCTCATGGCCGTCATCAGGTCCATGTGGTAGTTGGGTCCATGTTGGCTATGTTGCAACCTTTCCCTTTTCTTTTGTCATTGGCAGGTTGCGTGGACTATTTGGATGGCTGCCAGGCCATGATGTTAAGCATTTAAATGCGCCCAACCCTTTGAAAAGAGCTTTTGACTCAGGCCAATTTCCTTGAAATGAAGAATGTTGAACTTGAACAACTTGCAATATAACTGGCATGAACAGCAAGGGAGGAAGGGGACCAAAATTTTACCTGCAGGCAAAATTTGGTCAACATGAACCATACAATCCTACCCCCATAGAAATGAATTGTACATTACAAGATCAAGAGGAGAAGCAGGATCATGAAGTTGAAACACTTTTACAAGAGATTCCAAACACTCATCTAGATGAATGGGGATCAACCCTTAAATTTGATCCTTATGACTATGTACAAGAAACAGGGTTAAGTACATATTACAATCATGAAAATGATACAATTATCCTAAACTTAGTCAAACCAACTGAATATCTTCAAGGGATGTGGCAATTTTTTTTATGGTACGAGAAGTAGAAATGGTGCAGGTGTAGGTACTATATTGATCTCTCTACAGAAGGAGAGATACTTCTATTCTTTTAGACTTCAGTTCATTTGCACAAATAATGTAGTTAAATATGAGGCTTTGATTCAAGGCCTTCATTTGGCCAAAGAAAGAGGAATTAAGTTCTTGTAAATATTTGGTGATACTGAGCTAATTGTTCACCAAGTAATATCCAAAAGTGTAACTAAGAACAACTTGATAAGGTCTTACAAACATAAGGTTTGGGACCTATTAGAAGACTTCACTACTTTGAACATCCAAGTGGTACCAAGATCACAAAATAAATATGCTAACTATATAACCTCATTATGGTCTCAATATAACCTACGAGTAGAAATAAAAAATAAAAATAGCTAGCATGTGAGGTTGATAGTGAGGCCATTTGTTATTGACGATACAACTAATTGGCAAGTCTTTGACAGTGATCAAAAGATCATCAACTTTTTAAGAGAAGAAGTTGAATTCTTAGATAGGAACCAACCAAGGCTCTACAACCAATATGGATATCAGATAATTAAATTAAAAATGAAAAAATTACCTATGGGTCTTATTACTTTGGAGAACATATTTAATTCAGATGATCAGATGAAAGGTGAAAAGAAAAACATCATGGTGAATGAGGAAGATTGTGATCCAGTAATAATCTCAGAAGGCAAGTGTTAAAGATAGAAAAAGTATGCAATGATTTTAAAAATCAAGATTTTATTCAATTATGTCAAGAGTTTGATGATAACTTCACTTGGAGTTATCATGATCTAAGAGGATTTGATCCTAGCTTAGACCAGCATATAATAGAATTAGATCCAAATATCAAGCCTATCAGATAGAAGTAGAGACCAATAAATCCAAAGATAGAACACCTGATGGAGAGTGAGCTCTCTAAATTGATAGAGGTTGATATATTTCTTCTTATCAAACACTCATCTTGGGTTGCTAATATGGTCCTTGTTAGAAATAAAAATGGTGAAATCAAGATTTGTGTGGGTTTTAGGGATCTAAATAAAGCATCTCTAAAATATCTTTATCCTCTACCCCCTATGGAGGAAATTTTGCAATTTGTTTCAAGATTTGAAATAGTTTCTCTTTTAAATGGTTATTTTGGATATAACCAAATCCTGGTGTAGGAATCAAACTAATTTAAGACTTCCTTGACCATAAAATAGGGTACGTATGCATACAAAAAGATGCCATTTGGTTTGACAAATGCTGGTGTAACATTTCAGAGAGCCATAGATATGGCATTCAAAGGTTTGATTAATGAAATGATCTTAGTATATGATATTACTATCTACTAAAATCATGATAATGCTCACCTAGATCACCTTCAAAAAAATTTTAAAGGTGTAGAGAGTTTAGGTTTCCCTTGATCCCAAGAAATGCATTTTCTTAGTTCATGAAGGGAAGATACTATGACACATAGTGTCAGAATAAGGTCGTGTAATAGACCCAAAAAGAATTAGTGCTATATTTACATTAACACTACCAAACCATAAGAAAGGACTACAAAGCTTTCTTGAAAAAATCAACTTTGTAAGAAGATTTGTTCCAAATTTTACCTCTATGGAAAAATCCCTCACGGCAATGCTAAAGAAGGGTATCTTTTCCATCTAGATACAGGAGGGAAAAGATAGATTTGAAGCCATCAAGTAGGCTATTTCCCAAGATCCTACCCTATTTAACCCAAACCATGAGAAGGATTTCATTCTCTATCCATTTGGAGGGGAAGGAAGCATCTCATCTATTCTAATTTAGCAAAATCAAGAACAATTGGAACAACCAATATCTTTCTTCAGTCAATCCTTGAAGGATTACAAATAAAATAATAGTTTTGTGGAGAAGAAAGTGTATGTGGTGATTAAATTTCTCAAGAAGTTCAGGCATATGCTCTCCAACAATAAGATACATCTAATGGTGAGCCATCAAAGTGTCAAAGAATTCATGATAAACTGAAACATAAATGAAAAAATAATAGGATGGATCACAAAGGTCATGTAATATGACTTAGATATCTATTGTCTCCCAAAAATAGGTTTCATTTTTAGGACAAAACTTGAATTATTTGGTCTTACAAACCAAAATAATATCTTCCATTTTCAAAATTTTGTCTTAGACATTCAGATTCCTCATTTTCAAGGCTTCTCAGAAAATCTACAAACTTTGCTAGTCAAGTTCAATGGATTTTACATGATGATTTCTATAGTTTTTATATCTTCATATTATATAGGCAGATTCTTTTATACAGGTTCAAAGGCTTTTGCAGGCATTTTCAGTCAAAAGATCAATTGTCAAACACTTGGTCATTTTTTGGGATTAGTGCAGAGCTTTGGTTCAATTAAAAATCTTCATCGGCAAGCATCTAAATACAAAAAGAGATCTGAACAATTGAACCATTGAACCATTGAACCAATTTGGTTCAAAGGATCAATGGGTTCAAAGTTCAACAAGTTCAATGTATTTGGCAAGAGTTAAGCGCTTCATCAAGGTTCACAGTTCAATCGATTTAACAGGTTCATTGGCTTCCAAACATTTGGTCAAATCAAAGTGACTTTAACCATTGAACCATTTAACCAATTGGGTTCAAAGGTTCAACAGTCAATTCAACCAAAGGAACAGTTCAATCATTAGGTTCAACCAAGCAGTTCAATGCTTTATTTCACTCAGATGGTTCATTTCCTTTATTTCAACATCTTTTGGTTCGACTATTTGGTTCGTCAGTCAGTTCAAGGCTTTTGTTGAACCATTGAACCAAATTTTGGTTCAACATCTTGGTTCAACGGAAAGGTTCAACAACAGGTTCATTACTTTTGGTTTAATCATTTGGCTCATAGAATAGTTCATCGACTTTGTTTCAAAGGTGTTTGGCACACTTCATTAAACTGGTTTAATGAATAAGTTCAATCAAATGGTTCAACTGTTAGTTCAAAGGCAAGTTCAAATATTTGGTTCAATGCTTAGTTTATCAGCCTATTTTATTCGTTGAACCATCGACTTGAACCATTGGCTTGAACCATTTTGGTTCAAAGCCTTGGTTCAACTGATTGGTTAAATGTATTGGTTCAATGGCAAAGTACATCTAATGGTTCATCTACTTTTTGGTTCAAAGGCGCTTGGCACGCTTCATTGAACCTTTGAACCGGTTTAACAAATGGTTCAAAGGAGCAGTTCAATAATGAAAAGAACTTTTCCAAAGGACAAGTGCCCTTACGAAGGACACTTCATTGACCAAAGCACCCTTTGGATTTTCAAAAGGCTTATTCAAAGACTTGTTCAAATATTCTGTGGGAAACGTTCATAGGGAATAGCCTGGGGAAAAGCTTAGGGGGAATTTGCGAACGGCCGACAAAGGACCCTAAAGGGCAGGTGCCCTTGCGGGGGACTCTTGGCTATCAATTTAAAGACACTTCCTGAAGTTGAAGGATCATTTCTCAAGGATTGAAAAGGTAAGCCCAATCTGGAAAAGTGCCAAGCAAAAAGCCAAAAGAAGACCAAGGGGTGACGCGCCCAAAGACGTCAGATTCAACACAGTCGACTAGCCGTTGGAAACATAGTGACAAACGTGCAAACATCAAATTAAAGACAATAAAATAACTATTGATCCTTTGAACATATAGAACAAAATACATTCATAAATTTCAAAGCCAAGACCAGTAGAAAGTAGGGAAAGAACAGAATAACAAGCTGAATCCAAGACCCAATTCAATTAATCAGAAAAGGAGGAACAATGAAGATAAGATCAGATTGCCAAGCAGACATTGAAAGTTGTAAACTTTCAATTGCATGACTTATTTATCTACATTGAGAAGATCAAATGGGTAAAAGACCCCAAAATTCTAGCTTGCCTTCCTAACATTTCCCAATGCATCATGATGTATTACTATTCTCGAGTCCTTTTTGAAGTGGCTATATAAGGGACTTTCTTTCATTGTAAAAGGATCTTCTTTTTGATAATCTAAATGAAACTCTACCGAAATTGAGAGGCATCATTGAGACTTTGTGCTCAGTTTGTTTATCATATTCTTTTAATGAAAACAAGGGACTTTTTTAGACTTTGCGCTGTGATATCTTTTTTGTTTCATTAATCTAATAAGCAAGATTAGTAAATTTGTCAAGAAGGTGTCCTGACGAATCAACTATGGAGAGACTTTGTGCCCCCATAGCTGCCTTCAGTGCATTTGATTTTTCATTGCTGTGTAAAGGACTTTGAGAAGACTTTGAGCTTTCATTGCCCTTTGTATATCACTCTTGAGTATTTTAGATACAGAGTTTGTGTTGTGTCTTGATTTTTTGGTTCACATACTCCCAATTACATTCTACTTTAATTTCCAAGAGTATTCTTATGGCTGGTTGAATAGTTTTTCCTGAAAGAAGAGGAGAGCTATCTGTCATTCCCTTGAGTTTTTCCTTTGTTTTGTTTACATCATCTCTAAAGAAAGAGAGATGGATGTTTGGTCCTACTCTTGAGTATTATTTTATGTTCATACATATACATAGCATATCCATAGGGAACCTCCCCTTGATGAGAGGAGAGAGTAGTCTCCTTCTGATGTGATAAACTTACACATAAGGATGACTAATCTTCTTGCTTTGGCTGATAAGACCTATTTTGTTTACTAGTACGCTGATAGACAAAATATTATGCCAACAGTTTTTGGTGACTCCGCTAGGGAAATACCCATTATCCATTTATAGTTTATTCATTCCATTCACCTCCACACCAACAAGAAAAGAATGCATATTTTAAAGCCTCAAGCTTTAACTAAAGCAAATTCAATTCTTTTCCAATTTTATTTTACAATATGGTAGATTCAAGGTATACACGAAGCCAAAGGGCTAAAGGTGTCGTTGATCTTGCGTTCGAGCTAGTACAACAAAGTGATTTTGATCTATTTCCTTCACCATCTCATCTCCAACGAACCAAGATCTTCCCTCCTACTAAAGCCAGATCTCCATTACTAGACAAAGTGTCTACTTTCGCTGTTGATAAAGCTGTGCCTATAATTACCTCTTTGAAATTTGTTATCCCTCCTTTTCAGTATCTTATAATGGCAGTTCAAGGCCTCTGAGGTAATGCTTTTGGTCCTCTCAATCTTACTCCTCTACATGAACTTCCATGTAGTTTTAGGAAGAATTTCCCTAAATTCTATGGTGATGGCAAAGTTCATCTTAACGAACACATTGCAGCATTCAGTATAGCTTGTGGAGTAATCAAAGTAGAGTTTGAAGATGTAATAGAAACACTACAAGGTCCTATTGTAGATTGGTTTTACCATTTATAGGCTTGATCTGTGATTGATTAGAATACTTTGAAAGCTAAGTTTGAAGCCAGATTCAAACCTATAGAAGATGCATAAACACTTCTGGCTAAACTTACACAAATGAAAAAAGAGCCACATGAGCCTATGAGAGACTTCATAGCTAAATTTGACAAGTTGAGAAACATAATTCCTATGATTACCAGACCTACAACTGAGAATCTCAAATGCTTTTTCATTAATTCTTAGCTACTTAAAGTCAGTTTCCTCTTGAGACGTGCTATCCAAATAGATCTAGCTGTAACTCAACTTTTGGCCACTGAAGTAGAAGATGATCTCATCTTAGCAGGGAAAATAAAAAGAGATCCCAATAGAAACAGAGCTTCATCATCATCCGAATTTACATCTACAAGCACCACAGATCCAATGGTGCAAAAATTAGAGAATGAGCTCCTTGCACTCAAAAAGCAAATGGCTCAAGGAATGTCTTCTGCTCCTACATATAGAAGGACATTTCCAAATTAGTCATATCAGGGCAATGTTGCTAGAAACCAAGGACAACAAAATTGCCTTCCTCCTCCACAAAGAAAACTTTCCTTAAAAGCTCCTCCAACTAATTCAGCTATGAGATATCTTGAGACAGAATCAAAATTTTCTTATCAGTTAGAATTAAATCTAGAAAATGATGCTAATATCATTGAAGATAGTCAAGAAGAATCAGCTAGTGACTCCCATATTGGTTTCCTAAATTATCAGGATGAACCCAGAAGCAAAGGAGAAACTTTAGATGGATCATATGCAGTGTTTACCATGTCTAAGAACCAATTAGTCTAGCAAGATGATAAAGAAAAGATAGAAGAGCAATCATAGCCAGCAGTGACAATTGCCAAGCATGGGACAGCTCTGCCCTTTCAACCAAAAGATTCGGTAATCACTCAAAAGGTAAATACATCTGTTGCATCTTCCCCTTCTACTTCTAATTCACAAATCATTCCACCTCTCATCCCTTCTAAAACTTACAAAGCTGAAGTACCTTTCTCTATACCTAGCTCAATTCAGCCATTTGACATAATTGATCATGTCAAAAAGACAAAAATACAGATGTCTGAATTTGAGTACTTGCAGTCCAATTTAGATCAACTGAATAAGCTAGTCCAATATGTTAAAAATCAAACCATCCCTATAGGACAAAAGACCAAAAAAGTGACTTTTGATTCTCTAATAAATACGCCTATTCCAAATAATCTGATTATTACTCCTCTAGCTGTTTCTAGAAAAATAGAACCCTTCTATGTTTCCCTGTTAATCAATGGCCACAAGCTAAGTAATTATATAATAGACTCAGGCACATTTGACAATGTTATGCCTGCCAAAGTCACTGAGTCTCTTGGTCTCACATTGACCAAGACATTTGGTAGATGTTTCTCTATGGAGAACAAACAAGTGCCATTATTGGGGTAGATCAAAGATGCCCAATTTGCATTCACAGCCTTTCTGGACAAGAGGATTAAAATGACTATATTAGTGGCTGACGTCCCAGCATCTTATGGTATTTTACTTGGATGGAATTTTTGTAAGGACATGAGAGGAGAGTTAAACATGGATTTATCTGAGGCAAGGATCCCTGTCTAAGGTGTGATGAAGAAATTACTTCTTGAAAAGGAAGCAAAGTATGTAGTTACCAAGACATCAGCTCCTGAAGCTCAAATCCTCTTTGAATTTGTAGGTATGGGTAATTAATTTTTATATATAGATCATGAAGAAAGACCCTCCATCTCTGATGAGGGAAAGTCTGAAGTAAAGCTAGTGTCTGATGAGATTTAGACTCTAGAATTTGATGGTAGTTGCTCCTCTACTGGTTCTAGAGCTAGAATTGTTTTGATATCTCCTCAAGGAGATATGTTCCCTTCATCATATAAGTTACAATTCAATAATACAAATAATACAGTTGAATATGAATCGCTATTACTGGGAATGAAGGCTGCTCAAAAAAGAAGCATCAAGTTTCTTCATGCTAAAGGGGATGCCAAATTAGTGGTCTACTAAGTGAGAAATTCATATTAGACCAAGAATGAGAGGTTGCGCCATTACCGTAATCTTGTTTGGGATCAAATTAAAAGTTTTGATGCTTTCAAAATTTCTTCCATTCTAAGAGAATCCAATGATAGAGCTGATGCACTTACTATTTTAGGAACTCTTTTAGTTCCATATTCTAATTTTAAAGAAGCTAAATATACCATTGAGCTGGTCTATAGGCCGAGTGTTCCTGATAATGCTGATTATTGGCAAATTTTCAATGATGATAATTAGATCATTGCATTTTTAGAAAGAAAAGGCAATTTTGAATAGCTATATTTTGAAGGCAGTGAATCTCAAAAGTCTGAATTAATTTTTGAATCTAGTTTAGATGTAAACGAAGAGTTTATACAGCTAAAAGGAAACAAAATTCCTAAAGACCTGGTTTCTCTTACAAAGTTGTTCGATAAGCATGATAGATTCGTCAAGTAATAACAGACAGTTTCAAATTTCTCTCAGAGATTTGACCAAGTGAATCTGACCAACAAAGAAAATCCAAAAATGGTCAACATTGGTAAGTGTTGCACACCTGAAGAAAAATTCAAATTTACTTCTTTGCTCCATCAATACATTGATGTCTTGGCATATTCATACAAAGATCTAAAGTCTCTCAGTCCTGATGAAATCTATCATCATATTCCTCTCAAGGCTGATTCAATGCCTTACAAGTAGAAATCCAGACAATACAATCCAAAAAATTTAGGTACAATTATGTTTGAGATTCAGAAAATGTTAAATTCTAGAATTATTTTTCCAAATCATCATTCTACATGGATTGCGAATATAGTTCCTATAAGGAAGAAAAATGGCAAAATTTGCATTTGTGTTGATTTCCAAAATCTGAATCAGTCTTCTCTGAAAGACAATTACCCTTTGCCAATCATGGACCAAGTGCTTCAAACAGTAACAGGATCAGAAATGTTATCAATGCTGAATGGCTTCTAGGCTATAACCAAGTTGAAGTTGCTGAAGTTGATCAACACAAGACTGCATTCATCATGCCTTGGAGTACATTTGCATACAAAAGAATGCCTTTTGGATTAATAAATGCTGGCACTACCTTCTAGAGAGCTAATGGATATGGCTTTTAAAGATGAAATTGGCAAATTCATAGTTGTATATCTTGATGATTTAATTGTCTTTTGAAAATGCCGATCTGATCATATGCGCCACTTGCAACAAGTGCTGGAGCGCTGCCGACAGAATGGTATTTCTTTGAATCCTAAAAAGTCTATTTTTGGAGTGACAGAAGGGAAACTCCTTGGACACACTGTGTCCAAAGAAGGCATAAAGATTGACTCAGATAGATTCAAGTCTATTCAAGAGCTGAATTTGCCTGCAAGTAAGAATGTTGTTCACTCTTTCTTCGAAAAAGTGAATTTCTTACAGAGATTCATCCCCAAATTTGTGGAGAAGACAAGACACATTGTAAACATGATGAAAGGAAAGATTACCTTTAGTTGGACCAAAGAAGGCAAAGCAGCATTTCAAGATATCAAGGTCGCTATTGCTCACACCCCTACTTTGGTCTACCTAGATTACCACAGAGATTTCATTATATACAGCTATGCGTCTAAGCATACTCTTTCAGTTATTCTTGTCCAACAAGACAAAGAAAGTATGGAATCCCCCATCTCTTTCATGAGCTGCCCTTTGAAAACTCATGAAATGAAGTATTCAAATATAGAGAAGCACGCCTATGCCTTGGTAAAAGCAGTCAAACACTTTCACTTCTATATTTTGAATTCACATACTACTGCCTTAGTTCCTAACAGTACAGTCAAGTCTATATTAACTCAGCAAGAGTTTGGCACAAAGAGAGGTAATTGGATTGAAAAAATATAATAATTTGATCTAGATATCAAGCCAACAAAGCTGGTCAGAGGTAAAGGTCTTTGTTAATTAATGGCTAACAATAAGCCAGAAGATACACAGCTTGAAGAAGTTGAAGTAGACAATATGCCAATAGTCCTTTTTGTTTCTACTACCAATGAATGGTATTCAGATATTGCTTATTTTTTGACTTATGGAGAATGTCTTGCTCATTTGTCTTACAAAGAGAGGAGAACTATCAGATTGAAAGCTGCAAATTTTGTCCTTTGAGACAACGGCCTATACAAAAAAAACATAGATGGCGTTTTTCTTTGTTGTGTAGACAAATAATAGCAGACCCAGCTCTTGAAATCTTTTCATAATCTAGCTTGTGGAGGACATTTTTTTGCCCCTATCACTGCTCAAAAAATTTTGTGAGCCAAGTATTATTGGCCGACTCTTTTCCAAGATGCACATAAATGGGTAAAGAAATGTGAACTTTGCCAAAAATTTGTTGGAAGACCCAAGTTGGCTGCTCTACCTCTCAAGCCAGTAATCATAGAGGAACCTTTCCAATAGTGGGGACTCAATTTTATTGGGACAATAAATCCATTTTCAAGTGCTGGACATGATTATGTCCTTACAGCGACTGATTATTTCACTAAGTGGGTAGAAGCAATCTTGACAAAGCATGCTACTTCAAAAGTTGTATGCAACTTTCTGAAAGAGAATATCATTTCTAGATTTGGAGTCCCACTCAAAATTGTTACTGATAATGTAGCTTGTTTCACCTCTCAATAAATCATGCAATTCTATTTTTATTACAAAATTATGCTCTCTAATTCTTCTAATTATTTTCTACAAGAGAATGGACAAGCTAAGTCTAGCAATAAAAATTTGGTAACTATTATCAAGAAACTTGTGGATGATAATAAAAGGACATGGCACAAAGCATTGGTGGATGCTCTGTGGGCTAACAAGATCATGCCAAAAAGGGCAATTGGTATGTCTCCTGTTCAACTTCTCTACGGTATTAATGCTGAGATACCAATCACTTTAGAGTTACCAGCCTTGAAATTGGTGAAGGCCATTAAAGATCAGACATGTGAGAGTTCTCTTGACAAAAGAATCATGTGCCTAACTCAGTTGGAAGAACAAAGAACCATGGTGGTGGACAAAATTGTTGTTCATCAAAATATGATAAAGAAACTTTTTGATCAGAAGGCTAGAAATCATGATTTCCAAATTGGGTATAAAGTTTTGTTGTGGGACAAAAGAAGAGAGCCAAAAGGGATACATGCAAAGTTTGACTCCCTTTAGAGAGGCCCATTCATAATTTATCAGCACATGGGTGAAAATAGATTTTTGTTGAAATACCAAGATGGCATGCTCTTTTCTCTGCCCCAGAATGGGCAGCATCTAAAACACTTCAATTCTTGAAGTATCAGATCATTGCCTCTGTATATATGTATATTTGTACAGTTTTAATTTCTATTTTGTTTTGTTTGTTTTCATTTTTGTTGCCTTTTATCTTTGAAAGCATGACTCTGAAGCCCAATGGTACACTTGAAGACACTGAAGATTCTAAATTCTACTCCTTTCAATTCATTTTGTAATTGACAAAAATTCCCCAACTAGAGCCAGCTGTTGTCTCCCAAAAATAGCTTTCATTTTTAGGACAACACTTGAATTATTTTGGTCTTACAAACCAAAATAATATCTTCCATTTTCAAAATTTTGTCTTAGACATTCAGATTCCTCATTTTCAAGGCTTCTCAAAAAATCTACAGACTTTGCTAGTCAAGTTCAATGGATTTTACATGATGATTTCTATAGTTTTTGTATCTTCAGATTCTACAGGCAAGTTCTTTTATACAGGTTTAAAGGCTTTTGTAGGCATTTTCAGTCAAAAGATCAATTTTTAAACATTCGGTCATTTTTCAAGATTAGTGTAGAGCTTTGGTTCAATTAAAAAACTTCATCAGCAAGCATATGACTACAAAAAGAGATCTGAACCATTGAACCGTTGAACCATTGAACCAATTTGGTTCAACAGGTTCAAAGTTTAACAAGTTCAATGTCTTTGGCAAGAGTTAAGCGCTTCATCAAGGTTCACAGCTCAATTGATTCAACAGGTTCATCAGCTTCTAAACATTTGGTCAAATCAAAGTGACTTGAACCATTGAACTAATTGGGTTCAAAGGTTTAATGGGTTTAAAGGTTCAACAGTCGATTCAACCAAAAGAACAGTTCAATCATTTAGTTCAACCAAGCAGTTCAATGCTTTATTTCACTCAGATGGTTCATTTCTTTTGTTTTAGCATTTTTTGGTTCGACCATTTGGTTCGTCAGTCAGTTCAAGGCTTTCATTGAACCGTTGAACCAAATTTTGGTTCAACATCTTAGTTCAATAGAAAGGTTCAACAGCAGGTTCATTGCTTTTGGTTCAATCATTTGGCTCATAGAATAGTTCATCGACTTTGTTTCAAAGGCACTTGGCATGCTTCGTTGAACTGTTAAACCGGTTTAATGAATAAGTTCAATCAAATGGTTCAACTGTTAGTTTAAAGGCAAGTTCAAATATTTGGTTCAATGCTTAGTTTATCAGCCTATTTTATTCGTTGAACCATCAACTTGAACCATTTTGGTTTAAAGCCTTGGTTCAACTAATTGGTTCAATGGTAAAGTGCATCCAATGGTTCGTCGGCTTTTTGGTTTAAAGGTGCTTGGCACACTTCATTGAACCTTTGAATTAGTTCAACAAATGGTTCAACGTCCAAGTTCAAAGGGGCGATTTAATGATGAAAATAAATTTTTTGAAGGATAAGTGCCCTTGCGAAGGACACTTCATCAACCAAAGCACCCTTCAGATTTTCAAAAGGCTTATTCAAAGACTTGTTCAAATATTTCATGAAAAACGTTCATAGGGAATAGCCCGAGGAAAAGCTCGGGGGGAATTTGCAAAGGGCCGACAAAGGACCCGAAGGGTAGGTGCCCTTGCGGGGGACTCTTGGCTATCAATTTAAAGACACTTCCTAAAGGTGAAGGATCATTTCTCAAGGCCTGAAAAGGTAAGCCCAATCTGGAAAAGTGCCATGTAGAAAGCCAAAAGAAGACCAAGGGGTGACGTGCCCGAAGACGTCAAATTTAACACAGTCGACTAGCCATTGGAAACATAGTGACGGGCATGCAAATGTCAAATTAAATACAACAAAATAACTATTGATCCTTTGAACATATAGAATAGAATAAATTCATAGATTTCAAGGCCAAAACCAGTAGAAAGCAGGGAAAGAATAGAATAGCAAGCTGAATCCAAGACCTAATTTAATTAATCAGAAAAGGAGGAATAATGAAGATAAGATCAGATCCCCAGGCAGACATTGAAAGTTGTAAAATTTTAATTACACGACTTGTTTATTTACATTGAGAAGATCACATGGGTAAAAGACCCCAAAATTCTAGCTTGCCTTCCTAACATTTTCCAACGCATCATGATGTATTACTGTTCCTGAGTGCTTTTTGAAGTGGCTATATAAGGGACTTTCTTTCATTGTAAAAGGATCTTCTTTTTGATAATTTGAATGAAACTCTGCCAAAATTGAGAGGCATCATTGAGAATTTGTGCTCAGTCTGTTTATCATATTCTGTTAATGAAAACAAGGGACTTTTTCAAACTTTGTGCTGTGATATCTTTTTTGTTTCATTAATCTAATAAGCAGGATTAGTAAATTTGTCAAGAAGGTATCCTAAAGAATCAACTGTGGAGAGACTTTATGCCCCCATAGCTGCTTTCAGTGTGTTTGCTTTTTCATTGCTGTGTAAAGGACTTTGAGAAGACTTTGAGCTTTCATTGCCCTTCGTATATCACTCTTGAGTATTTCAAGTATAGACTTTGTGTTGTGTATTGATTTGTTGGTTTTCATACTCCCAATTATGTTCTACTTTAATTTCCAAGAGTATTCTTGTGGCTAGATGAATAGCTTTTCCTGAAAGAAGAGGAGAGCTGTCTGTCATTCCCTTGAGTTTTTCCTTTGTTTTGTTTACATCATCTCTGAAGAAAGAGAGATGGATGTCTGGTCCTACGCTAGGGAACCTCCCCTTGATGAGAGGAGAGAGTAGTCTCCTTCTGATGTGATAAACTTACACATTAGGATGACTAATCTTCTTGCTTTGGCTGATAAGACCTATTTTGTTTACCAGTACACTGATAGACAAAATATTCAACCAACAATATCAAAATCACAAAGATGGTAAGAGGAAAGGGATTATGTGAAGAACAACTTCTAATATCAAGACTATTAAAGCAATATCTAAAATAGTATATGCTTAAATTGTATCTTAACCAGCCAATCCACCTCTTTTCAACAATTAGATCCATGATATGATTAATTTCCTACAAACTAGTGAGCACTCATGAATTTTAGTAGTAAAAAAAGGTATTTCTGACTCCAATCTATTCCTTATGTTCTTGTTAATGGAATATTATTTTGAAAAGATATGAATGGAGTCATGCTAAGATGTATTGAGAATGATCAAGTTCCCAAGGTACTCAAAGAATTTCATGATGTCCCATCAGGTGGACATTTCTTTGCAAGAATCATGACCATTAAGATAAAGAGAGGAGACTATTATTGACCTAAATTATTCAAAAATGCCCATCAATGGGTAAGAAACTACAAAAAAATGTGCTTACTTCACTGGCAAGTAAAGGTTAGCAGCCTTTCCTCTCAAACTAATTCAAGCATATCAGTGATTTGATCAATGGAGATTAGATTTCATCAATATAATCAATCCACCATCGAGTGCAGGCCACAAACAATTTCTCATAGTAACAGACTATTTCACATGATGGAATGAATTAGTTGCACTAAAAGATGCCACAAAGGCATCTATTCTAGACTTCATAGATGGCATAGTCTCAAGGTTTGGTGTTCCTCACACCATTATCTCAGATAATGCTAAGGCATTTATGGGTACTCAAATGAGTGAATGGGCCATAAAACATAATGTTTTTTTGAGTAATTATTATACTTATTACCCTTAGGGTAATGGCTTGGTCAATTCAACCAACAAAAACCTCATCAAAATTATCAAAAGAACAATGAAGGATAACCAAAAGACATGGCATACAAAATTGAAATCAACATTTTGGGTTGATAGGATTACTTCAAAGAGAGTCATTGGTAACTCCCCCTTTATGTGGGTATATGGAAGAGAAGCATGAGTCCCACTATCAATTGAGATTCCATCTCTAGATCTTAATCACTAATTGGATTTGTTTGATAATGATGAAATGATAGTAAGATTGACTGAACTCATGGAACTTGAAGACATCAGGAATCGATCAATGAAAGTCTTGGAAGCAAATCATGCACAAATAAAGAAGACTTTTGACAAAAAAACATCTAACAGGAGCTTCAATGAAAGAGACATGGTTCTCAAATGGGATGTAGATAAGGCTGAACTAGGCAAGCACACCAAGTTTGATGCAATATGGAGCAGTCCATATAATATAACTTAGAGCAAAGGAGCTAATGCATTCCATCTCTCCAAGTTTGATGGATCAAAATTGTCTATGCCACTCAATGGGATATATCTTAAAGCTTACTTTTGAGATAGGAATTCATTCTAGAAATTAAAATTTTGTATATAATAGGGTTAGTTGTGTTTTCTAATAAGACCTTCTACATAGGTCAACCCATTAGGAGTTTTTTGTTTATTTAGTTGTGCTATTTTTCCCTATCTTGTTTGTTTGTTTTTGTTCTTTTTTAGGCAAATCCCAATTTGTTATTCACCAGGTTAGAGTTTTTAAAACCAAAATGACTCCATACCTAATGAGCTAGAAGGCTACTGGATAAAATTTGATTAGTAGGCAACCGTAGAGGTCACCAAAAATGTTGATATTTTTGCCTTAAAAATGTTGATATTTTTACCCCAAAAATATCATAACATCTAATACCCTAACGTAGACCCCCTAATTTTTTGTGAAAATCCTTTGAAATTCCCAAAAACTAATTTTCCCTTTGTATTACAAAATTTAGAACTTTGAATGCAATTTAAAATTTGTAAAATTTCAAATTGCTTCCGAGATCCACCTCCCATAATACACTATCTTCCATAACCGATGGAATCTAGAACTCGAGATGCAATTTATAGTTTTCAAAATTGTAAATTGCTTCCCAAGCTCTGGATATCTCAAATCACTAATCAACTAAATTTGGAACTTGAAATGCAATTTACAATTTGCAAAATTGTAAATTGCATCCCAAGCTCCAGATCCTGTAAACCAAACACCCCTACAAAAACTGAAACTCAAATTGTAATTTGTAAATTGTAAATTGCATCTTGAGTTTTGCCTCCCACCAACTACCCAAGCCATAAAATTTGGAACTCCAAGAGTAATTTGAAATTTTGAAAAATTACAAATTGCTCATGGAATTCTACCTTCCCATTTCTAAAGCAAGTTAAACTCCCACCCTTACGAATATGGGGCTTACTCCAAGCACCTTCGAGTTCTGCCATGAACCACCATGTGAGCATTAATTACATATATTTTCTATAGAATCAATGCAATTTAGTATTTTTTATTCACTGTTTAACTTTTCTAATTGAAAATTTTTGAGCTTTGATAATGACCCTATGCCTTGACCATGCCTCGATCCATGCATCCAAGCCATGTCTATGAGCAAAGTGCCACATCATTATCCTCACTACATAGTATTCCCATGAACTTCCTTGTGATTTTTTGCCATTATTCTTATAATTAAAGTTTGTTTTAATCCTTTGCATTTCCACAAAATTTCAATTCCATTTTCATTTAAATTGTGGATATGTTTGGTATTTTAAGGCATGTTTGGTTGCATTTCTAGGGTTACAATTTCTAAGATCATATTGGTTTATTATTTGTCTATGAGTTTGTCATTTTCTTCAAGATTTTCAAGTAAGCAAGGTCTAGGATTTCTAAAAAACTATTTTCCAATTTCATCACGAAAGCCTTAGTATTTCCCCAAAGAGATTCTCATTCAAATCTAGGGCTTCGCCAAAACTAGATGAATATTTTATAGCATATTCCCAAACAAGCCCAACAAAAATTCCCTAAAGATCCTCCAAGTCACTGCAAACATTAGACCTATTCTGAACACTTCCCATGCCCGTGGGCTATACATTTGCTCAAAACACCTTCCCTTTCTACCAAATATCCCACTTATCTAGAACAATTGCTAGTTCTGTAAAGTTCTAACCTACGTCAAATGCCTGCTAGTTTCATCAAAACTTTTTCTTGTATAGAGCACCTCCTATCTCCACCAGAGGTTATACCTACTTTAAGTACCTACAAAACACTCCAAATTTTGTAGTTGGTTTTCCACATGAATTAACACCATATGCCATGTAGTTAAAAGAGATGAAGTTCAGATCAAAGGGCCCTAGAGTGACTCAGCTTAGAGTCCAACACAACAAAGATAACCTATTTCTAGTAGAGGACAATCAGAGCAAGTTCAAGGAAGTAGGTTAAAAATAATCTACTTAGACTACAATGTTCACCTTAAGTTCCATCCACTACCATATCAGGTATGAGAATGCATTGGATAAGATGAGAACAAAAATGCACGGAATCAAGACTTTTAGGAGGGAATTGTTTGAAATAGTAGCATATTGTGCAGCCTCTAACCTCTACTCCTTTGGACTAGATGAGGAAAGGATATAGGAAATATTCAAGGCTTATGATGCATATGTTGAGAAGCTACAAGCTAAGAAAGACTAGAAGTCAAAGGAAGTTTTAAAAATTGATTGATCCCTTTATGTTGAAACATTTCCATGTATTATATTTTCAGCATTGTAAAAACATTATAAAGTTGTATATTGTAAAATTGCAACTATATTTTATAGCTCTTTTTAAGAAAGAGATAAATGTATTTTACACTTTATATTTTTGACAAGGTGAAAGTTGTAAAAAGAACAATTGTAAATTACAATTTTTGTTTTGACAAGTTATAATTTTTAAAGTGTTAAAGCATATATTGAAAATTACAAATTTCATTTTGACAAATTAATAAGACTTGCAGGTTGTAAAAGTCTCACTTGTAAATTGCAAGGTTTTGAAAAAAGTAACTTTAGTTATTAAAATGTTGAGTTCCATTTTGGGTGCCACCCATTTCATAAAGATCTACTTCCAATGGTATGGAGAAGAAGGAGATGCGTTGCATGAATAATTTCCAATTTTATCTACACCATTCCAAGCTAAAGATCATACCTTACTCTTACATGCTACTTTCCAAACTGTTTTACCAAGTCAAGGATGCCAGATATAAAAGATCATGCCTCTTTTGCATAAAGTTCTAGATCTGTATGATTCTTTCTATTGGGTGTTGAAGTTTTGATAACTGCATCTCATTTATGAGATATTTTTGTATAAAGATGGGCACACCCCATAGAGTAATCTATCTTTTTTGTTATTAGTGATATATTTCTACATTTTCTATAAGTTGTAACATTGAGAATGAAAAGTAATTAAAGATTTGCCTTTCTTTTCTAAGATATCTCTATGTATGTAATTTATTTGAGTATTTGTGGATGTTTAATTCTTATTTCATTCAGAAAAAAATTCATTTGTGGTAATTGTTGACCAATTTTGACTTTTTAGTTAAATTGGGACACCTATAGGTAAAATCTTGACTTTATAGGTCTATAGGGGGTGTAATATGGGTGTATTACATGACAATTAATATTAAATGATGTTATATTAGCCTTGGTCAATTAGTTTTCATGTCCATTTATTATTTTGGCTCATTTTAAGTGTCAAAAGGGTACAATCAATGCTTTGTATGGGTTTTTTATGAAATGTGAAGGTGTAAAAATGTGATTTCATGCCCCATGTGTCCCTATAAGTCTTAAGTAACTAAAAAAATTGAAAGATGGTAGGTTATGCAGAAGAATGGGCAATTTCCTTAAGGAAGAAGAGGAATTTGGTACTTGTATGACCTCCTTGGAAAGTGTGTCACTTGTAAAAGGTTTAAATGTGACTCTTCATCTTTCCCACACTCAGATCCATACTTGAATTGAACTGAAACTGTCATTTATTGCCAAAACTATTCATCTCTCTTCTCACCATTCTTGGCAAGCAGAAGTGACTTGGAGTGTTTGCTTGGTATAGATAGCTCAAGAAGTTTCAATAAAAATTATATTGGAGGCATATTTTACACTCATTAAACTTACTTTTGATGTTTTTTTGAAGAGGAATGGTGCTTTGATCTTTATGAACCATTGCTAACAAGTTGACTGTGCAAATCTGCCTACTAATCTTTGAACCCTACAAGTTTTACATTAGTTTGAGAAATTTCATACAATCCACTTGTTGATATTAGTTCCAGATGATCTTACATATGTACCCTCATGGTCCCCATGTTTGGATTCATGTTTTTTGGTGTTTGAATGAGACAATAAGCTCAAATTTGTAGACTAGCCTCTTTTGAGTGTAATGGGCAATTTTCACCATTTTCAGGAACTTTGTGTTTCTCCATGGTTTCAAAAATTTATGTTAAGTTAATTTAAATGTTTTAAAATTGATCTCATGGTTCCCTTCACCTTGAAACTTCATTCTCTAAAAAAATCTTCATAGTTTAAATGCATATACACACTTCACCTAGTCTGCCATTAGAGTATGCATATACAAGTGGTTATAAGGATGATTTCCACATTGAAAGGAATGTTTGAAGCTTGTTTCAAGAGGTAATTATTTTCAATCATGTGTATGGAGGGTTTAAAATAGATTTAATATTCCCACGAGGACTTTTTGTCCATCTTGTTCCTCCATTTCTCACTCACTACCCATACATACAGCCAATGCACCTACAGCCTTCATGATGACATCATCATCACCTTGGTATTGGATTAAATCCTTGTGATATATGAAAGGTTAATTTTAAGGTGTTAATTGAGGCCATTTACCCTTTAAATCCAATGGATAATGCATTCAACTCATTCCATGACAACTAGAGATGGTTGTTGCCTATTGTACATAGTTTGTCCACCTACAGGTGGCTTGACAAAGACATAAGGGCTTTTTGTTTAGAGAAATTAAAAATGGTAAGGTATTATCTTAAATTAAAAACATATGATAAATTCAAGTCAGACATACTTGAAACATCAAAAGGGTTAGATGAAATTTAAACCATCTCAAACACAAATTGACTATGTGGAGGAATCATTTCCCTAAGATGACAAATAATGATCCTTAGGGTTTTGTGGAGACTTCATAATGAGGGTGAAAGAGCCTATAATGAATTTTGATGGTTTTGAATTATATTCACTATGTATGAGAATAAATTTGTGCAAGTTTTAAGGGAAAAAATCAAGTATAAGGTAGATGTTCAAAGGCCCAAAGTTGCCCACAGAGCCACTAAAACCAGACAATATTGTCTACAGGCTTTGAAGGTATTTAGTAAAATTAACACTTAAAAGTGTTGATGATGCATAATTCCATGGTTTGAATTAATTTTGTGAGTAAAATGGCACTATGAAGATAAATATCATGAAGGATAAGGATGACATATTGTCTTTGCAATTCCCAAGTACACTCCCAGCCCATACACCAAGGAAAAAGAAACCTACAATAGGGTATAGCAGACAAAGACCTAAGCATGATGGTTTGGTGTTAGTTTGAAGACATACAAGGGGATAAAAAGCATGGGAAATATTTTTATGGTTGTAATAATCAAATAATGTTCTTTAAAACCATGATCAAACATCATCTACAACTCACATATACCTAAAGGGAACTAAATGATTGTGTTGGTAGTGAGCAGTATAAGGTAGGTTTCTAGATGTTAATATGATTAAAAAACAATAAATGATTATCACCATGGTTTAATGACTAGGTTTTCTTCAATGAATTTTCTATAAATTGTATTGAAGGCATATTCCATACAAACCTCTACCTACAGGGGTCTTTTCAAGCAGGGTACAATCAAGCATTGGAAACTCAGTCTTGTTAATTCAATAAGTATGAAGAATGTTTGAGGAGTTAGAATGTTAAAATGGAAATTTAAAACATTATGTAATATCAATGAAAACATACATATACCTACTAAAATGTATATGGAACAAAATAAGTGGCTCAGACAAGAAAAACATGGTCTATTCCAAAACCCCTACATGTAGTCTCCTCCACATGCTCAGTGTTGGAATTTGGATGAGTTAAGGGGTCATATGACCTATTAAAGATATAATTTATTATGTAAGGTGTCTTATATACTTTATTAATATTCTCCAACATTCATATTTTTCTAATTAAATAGGGCAGTTCCCTCTGTTCTATCTCAAACAGGGGGCACTCCCCTTATGCACAAAATTGGCAATTTTGAGGAATGAGAGCAAAGAGATGAACCAAAAATTGAGTGAATCCTTAAATTAAGTTTTTTAATATGTATAAAAACTAAATAAATCATGATAAATTTTCATAGAGAGATAAAACAAAATAGGGTGGTCTAAACACCAAGAGTTACAGTCAAGCCTAAGGGGTAGGGTTCTAGCCTAGAAGCCAAATTGATGGTCACTATCACTTCTCACATAAATGAATATTTATAGTGGATTTAAACATGTATATGGGATAATTTTGGATGTTTTTTATCCCTTTGAGGTAGGGATAAGACATCAAAAGAGTCATTTGTGCTCAAACTTGTAAATAGCCATATTAGGCATATTAAGACCTAACATCCAAATGAGGAGTTAGTTATACTACTATCACTAGATATAGATTATAACCTATATAAAAATGTTTTTATGACTAAATAAGATGTGTTTAAACCATTTTTCAGTAGTAAAATCATCAAGAGGGCCATGTTTGGCTAAAAACTCACTTAGGCCTCTAGGAAATGAAGGAAAGAGCTTGATAGGTTACTTTCAACACTCATATCTTTCATGATGGCTTGCATGGGAATCTAAGAAGTTTAAGGATGTTAAGGAGTGTCTTTAAAAATTCTTTTTTGGAATTATTTGGAAACTTGGATGTCATGTTTTTAGGAAACAACCTTAAGAGATCAGACAGACCTAAAACCCTCCTAAACCCTTGCTAGAGACTAGTTTTGAGAAATGAGCTTGGAAACATAATCAAATGGAAGATTTTTATTATGAAAGATTTTGTACCTTGGAAAGGAATCTCTCAATATTTCCCCATGATTTTTTATTATACGTACTTGTACGAATGGGGTGAAAAATAGGCTCTTTTTGACCATTTTTTATATTTTGTAGGTTCTATAAGGATTCTGAGCATGAAAGAAAATTTTGAAGAAATTTTGAGACTTGTAATAACTTATTATATCAATATAATACCTTGAAAAAGTTTCTAAGTGTCCAAACCAAGTGCTTAAATTTAGCTATTCAATCTGGCATATTGGCCAAGCTACGAAGAAGTGTGAAAACTTCAAGTGTATGTCTTTTTAAGGTGTGCCTAATGATTATAATGAAATGGAGGGTCTTGATAGGTATAATATAATTCATCCCATGGATTTTCATGGGAAATTAAAGCCAAATTTGAGGCCAAGGGTGCAGGGTAGAGGAAAGATGAGTTTTCTAGACATAAGATGATGAGGGTCCCTTTTCAGATGTTTCCAGAGGACTAGGCAAAGAAACCAATTCATAGAGAGGAATGTTTTATATTCTCCCTTCAATTCCAATTATTGTACCTACTCCTAATCAGTTATGGGATGTTCAAATAGGTTCAAATCATAAAGGTAGTTTTTTGAGCCAAAATGAGGAGTTTTATGCCACTTTTCACAAAGTTTATGTCTTGAATTGGCATTTGTACTTCTTGACCTTGCATGTTTCATCCCATATCATTTTCTCATGTAAAAATTACTTCTCTTATTATCTTTCCAAGTGTTCTTGTGACCCTTGGACTTCTCTCTTCTTCTCTCTCTCTCACAAGTTCTATAAGAACTAGCCATTTTGGCTTTGTATTAGATGCTCCACCTAAGTATGGTGAAGCTATGATAAAATGTATACCTTTTGATAAATAATAAAACTTATTTTTACCTCCTCTATGATTTTTCTTAGTGTGTTCATTTGGAATACTTTATTTTACATAAGTGAAGATTATGGATTCCTTAGCATGTTTTGTCATTCTTTCATCTTATTTAAAGTTGGAAAGCTTCTTCTTGTAGGGCATGTGAAGTGTTTTAAGAGATGTAAGGGATTGACTGAGTTATTATTTTCATTAGTTCCCTCATAGGCCTCTTGTCTAGTCCTCCTAGATTTGCACATTCATCCATAATTTCACAATGTAACATTGATGTGAGAAGATGAAGATTGGAGAAGTGTAAGTTTAGTTTGTCCTTTGATTTCAAGTGTAATATGCATATCATTGGATGTCATCATATTATTTGGTGTATCACTTCCCTTAGATTATTTTGTTTTTAGTTATCCTTTTCCCTTTTCACCTTTAAGTTTAGTAGTAGTTATAATCTAAAGTGGTACATCAAGGGAGCTAGCCCTATCTAGAGATTCACCTCATTCCTTAGGCTGCCCACAAGCCTAGAGGTGATTCTATTGTTCCACTTGGATGAGGAGAGATTTTCAATCTCCTTAAAGGGTGTAAATCTAAGTGACAATAGTAATTTTTACCCTTCTAAAGGATTATTTGATTAAAATAAAGAATCTTTTCCCTTCTTTGAAAAATAACTAAATATTGCCTTTGATTTCCCATTTGCATGAGTCTATGCTAAAACAAAATTTCAATATATTTTTTTGTTTTTTTATGTTCATCAAATTAAGCCTTAAAATCCACTAAAATATTTGGTGCAATCACCATTTTAGTTTGTGCAAAATTTCATTCTTCAACCCTTTTCTCAGTCAAAATCCTAGTTTAAGATCAAGGACACTAAAACAATGAAATTTATATAAAACTGATATTTTATCAGTTGCACCAGATTTAGTGAAAGGAAGCCAGCCTTCTCCATAGATTAACCTCAATTTGCCAAGGCCTCGTAGCTTTGGAGGTTTTTCCATTGTATCATTAGGTATTTGTACAACAAGTTAAATAATTAAGATAGGTGTAAAACCTATGTCATAATAGTACTTTGGTCAATTAAATTGCTCATTCTAGTGAATCATATGGTGGGAAATGTCCATGACTCCTTTTAGAATTTGTTTCATAGATTTGGTCATCTGCCAAAACCTCTTTGTGATACATTCCATGAGGATGTGCACTGGTTCATCATGGATTTTTGCAATCGAGATCCCTCTTGATCCCAAACATACAAATCATGGACCTCCTAGAGAATAGGTGGCATTCTCATCTTATATGGAGAAAGGGAGTCTCCTCACGTAGGCATGCCCAAAGATCAGGCCATGGTTTTTGTGTTGATGATAATATTGATGTATGGGCCAAGGTAGATATTTATATCATTTTATCAGTTGATCAAGACTTGTACAATCTCCCCTAAGTCACTAAAAGTTGACATTCAAAGTAAACATTGGATATTGGTATTGTGGAATCAGTGAGGGCTATGAGAGTGAGAAGTTGTACAATATCAATGAGGTTTGGATGAAATAACTTCTATTATACCACTCAAAGGAATTCAAATGACTCTAGATCATTGAAATTTATTTTCTTAAGAGCCATATCGATGCCCATTACTTCTTTTTGAGCATTTTTCAAACCTCTGATGAGTCGTGAAGTTTCCATGTTCACTAGATTGACAAAACTACAATGCTATTGGATCTTTATGTAAGAAAAATAGCTTTGCTCTTTGAATTTTTAAGTCACAAAAATATGTGTAAGAATGAAATTTTGATTTTGTTTGTGAGCTTAGGCCCTTATAGATTTCACATCTAATGGTTTTTTGTGTAAATGTTGTGTTTAGCTATCCATTTGACATGAATGCAATTATTAATGTGGTAAATATTATTTGATCTAGCAATTAAGATACTTAATCATTGGCACATGTGTTGAGATACATTGTTATACTCTTTATTGTCTATACGGGAGTAGAAACAGATGATGTTGATGGGCCACCGATTTATTGAAGATTAAGTCAATTGAACCTTGGATCTGGCATTAAGTTCTAGTGGATGATCATTAAATAGTGAAGATGTTGTTGATGTGACTTATATGTATCTTTCTTAGACTTAATTACTTTCATTCACTCATGTTGACATCCATGATGGTACACATGAATTCTCTTGTGCATGGTTAGTGTACATTATACTTGGTGTCTTGATTCCTTAATGGTAGTGAAGAGATCATCTACAAACACACACAAGCATAAAAAGAAATACACAAAAAAATTCAAAAATGAGAAATCCTAATATACTTAGTGCTACTCATCACCAACTCACTTAGCAAAATGAGATCAATTAAGACTATTGGTGATAGGGCTTAAGCCTACAACTATTCACCCACACTGATAAAATGGTTCCCTAAATATCTCTCAAAATAATGGTTCCTTGCTATGATATTTCATGTATAACATAAGGCCCTTTCCATAAAATCTATAATTTACCAAAAAATGCTCTAAAATAATTGTCATATAATAAAATTGGTTGATATTTATGAAATTCCTTATGGAATAGACTCTTATCATGCCATGATTTTTGGCTTTACTTGTGAACTTCTCTTGTCTAAGATTCTCTACATCTATACTCATCCATCCTATTCAGTTAAAGAAGTATGTCAGTGAGACTCATGATCCCCTAGTCTCATGACCATTATAATGTGCATACTAGGTACTAAGTATTCCATTAACATAACTTCTTTAAGCCCATAGACCAACTAGAATGGAATAAAACATATAGACCTCTTATAGTGCATGTGATATGCCCACAAAATCATAGGAATGCAATCTTCCCAATCATCTCTCTTAACATCATAGATCTTTGTCAACATTTTGCCCAATACTTTGTTGGAAGCTTGACTTGACTATTAGCTTATAGATGGTACACAATACTTCTATGATTGGAATCATGAATTCCTTAGTAAGAACCTTGATGGTGTTGTTTAGTAGTATGTCCCTCGATCACTAACGAGCTTAATGGGCATCCAAATGTTGTAATAATGTTCTCATAGAGAAACTTTGTTGCATCCTTCACACCATAGTTAGGTGTTGTATTACCTTTAACCCACTTGGTAAAGTAATTTGTCATAGTGATAATATACCTTACATTATTGTGTTTACTTAGTAGATTGATTGGTCTGCTAAAGTTAATGCCCCATTATTCAAAATGTTGTTCAGCTAATAAAAGTTTCAAAGGAATTTCATCTCGATGTAGTGGTTTGCCCATGCATTGACATACATCATAGTGCTATGCTACTCTATGTGCATCCTAAAAAAGATTTGGCCATCATAACCTAATCTGTAATAACTTTCTGGAAATAGATTTTCCATCAAAGTGTCCCCCTACAATTCCTTGGTGTGATTCCTATAAAATTTGTGGTTGTTCATGTTCTAGAAATACCCTACACATTACTTCATCCTTCTCAATACAGAATCCCATTGATGATGGTATATGGAAAAGCTCTGGTGACAAACAACTTCTTGTCTCTTTCTTGGTAGTGTGTAAGGAATGTCCTTGTTTGAGGAAAGTAGAGATTGCTTAAAAAAAATTAGGGATTGTAGAAACATGAAAGAGATTAGCATCAGGAGAATTATAAGGTTTTTTTCCATTGGTAATGTGACTGAGATGATCCAACCCCATGTTTTCTCTACCAAGATTGATATTAATATGAAATTTAAATTCCTAAAATAGCCTTAACCACCTAGAGATGTGTCCTCCAAGCATCAACTTATTAACTAGGTAGTAGAAAAACTTGATGATATGTGAAAAATTTAAATTATTGGAAATATTGTCATTGATGTCAAAGGTTTAGCATTATTGATGATAAAGGCCCCATTGCATTTAATATTGTTTATCTTGGCTAATATGAGTTAATATTTATTTAATATTAATGAATATATTTTTGGTTGCATATGAGACAAAATAAGGGCCCAGGGAGAAGTCAAAGAGTCACGGGATAAAGACAAAAGAATGATAGGACGCATTTTCCCATGAAGAGTCATCTTGGAGAATACCAAGAGTCACCAAGTGAAGACAAAAGAGTAAAGGGCAAATTTCTCATGAAGGGACACTTTGAAGAATATGACAAGTCACCAAAGATAAGGACAAAAGTGGGAAAGACGTTTTTGGTCATGAAGGGTCACCACATGACTTTTCAAATGCTTGGATATGAAGGGTCATCCAAGATTGGTGCCATTTTCCATAAGGATTGAAAGGTCACAAAGGGGGAAGGCCAAAGGTCATTTGAAAAGCTATAAATAAAGGCTTGAGTAGCCAATTGTAATATGAGAGTGAGAGGTTAATTTGATATTGTATTATCTAGCTTAGAAGAGCAAAGGTGAGAGAGAGGAAAGAGATGTTGTATTGAACTATCATTTGTTGATTTAGAAACATTGAGAGATAGGTGTGTTGTTTACACAAAGTGGATGATGCTCATGTGGGTTGGTGCTCATGAATGATAGCTAGGTTGGTGCTCAGCAAAGGGGTTTGAAGCTCCTATGGGGTGGTGCTCATAAATTGTAGTTGAGGTTGGTACTTGGCAAAGGGGTATGGTGCTCTTATGGGTTTGTTCTCACTAATATATTTGAGACTGTTCTCCATGATTTTTCCCACATTGGGTTTCCACATTATATCTGGTGTCTCTCTCTATCTTGTGTGATGTTTATTGTTTGAGTTTTATTGCATATCTTGAATATTTGATTAAGTGAAATTTGGTTAAAATAAATATTTATAAGATATATAATATACTGATTCACCCCCCCTCTCAGTATATTTTGTGCTTAACAATTGGTATCAAAGCAAGTTCCTTTTTGAAAAGTTTTATAGCTTGAAGGTAGATTAGGAAAGCATAAGATGGCCATACATAAAGGTGCCTCTGTAAGCAAAATAATAGTTGATCAAGAACAAGAAGAGGATGAAGCTGAAGTGAATATAGGAGAACTCATGTGTGCCTTAGAAGAGTTGAAAATTTTTGAAAAGAAAAATTGAAGATTAAAGCATCAAATTGAGAAAAATGACGAGTCAAAGGAGATAATTGAAGATTTGATGGCACAGCTGGAAATATCAAGAAAATAATGTGAAAGGTATGTTACTAAAATTGCCTCTTTAAAATAAGAGATTGAGAAAGCAGTCAATATTAAAATAGTTAATGATTCAAAATTTGAGAATAACACTAATATGTTGAATAAGATATTAGAAAGCCAAAAGGCAATATCAAATAAGATAGGTATTGGTTTTGAAAAGAAGAAGAGCTATTTTGAAGCTCTTACAAATAAAGAAACAAGAAGGGAAGGAATGGATAATACAGAGGACAAAGAAGGTTGGAAAGAACAAAGCTATAAACGGCAATCAGGTCAGAGATTCACAAACAGGTCCTATTTTTATGGTTACTATTTTTATTATAATGGTTATGGTCATAAAAAATTAGAATGTAGAAAAAGAGCTAACAATCTCAAAAATAAGGAAAAAGAAGGTCATGTAGAGTCGAGCAAAAGCTATAACTCTTTTGCTCCTCTATCAAGATTTGATGAAGAGACCATAATTTGTTATAAGTGTAACAAATTTAGACACATAGCTCGATATTGTAGAAGAGTGTTCGAGTCAGTCAAGAAGGACCAGAGTTTCAAGGCTCCATTCATCAAGAAAAATGTTCAAACATGGCAAAAGAAATAATCTGAAGGTTCTATGCTGGTCTAGACAGCTCTGCATGCAAGAAATGAAGAAAAGCCATGGTTTATTGATAGTAGATGTTTGAGGCACATGATAGGAGACAAGATAAAGTTTATAACCCTAAAAAAGATCAATGGTGGCACAGTGAAATTTGGGGACAATACTACTGCCAGAATTGCCAAAAAAGGTACACTAAGTTTAGATAATGGTAGAACTAAAACTAAAAATGTTTTATATGTAGAAGGTCTTAAGCATAATATTTTGAGTGTAAGTCAAATGTGTGATCAGGGGCACACACTAAAGTTTTATGCAGAAGGTTGTGAAATTAGAAGAAAAGATTCAGATGTATTAATTACAGATGCTCAGAGAATAGGTAATAACTTATATATGCTATCAAACATCAAAGGTCAAAAATATTGTTTGAGTCAGATTAAAAAAAATTGGCTATGGCACAAGAGAATGGGGCACATAAATTTTGACAATCTTGTAAAAATTTGCAAAAATCAAGCAGTCAAGAATCTTCCAACGATCACAAAGCCATCTAACACCCTTTGTAGACCTTGTCAGCATGGGAAGCAGGCTAGAAGGTGGTTCAAAACAAAAGAGTACTCTACCACTCAGATGCTAAATCTTGTTCACACTGATCTATGTGGACCTATAAGGACTCAAAGTACTCAAGGTGATAAATATTTCATGTTGCTTATTGATGATTTTTCACATATGACTTGGATAATGTTTTTAAAGGTAAAATCAAAAGCTTTTAAACAGTTCAAAGCATTCAAAGCATTAGTTGAGAATGAAACTAATCTAAAGATTAAGTGTCTAAGATCAAATCAAGGAAGAGAATTCATTTCAGATCAATTTATTAAGTTTTGTGAAGATCATGGAATAAAGAGACAGTATTTAGCAGCAAGAACTCCATAACAAAATGGAGTAGTTAAATGGAAAAATAGAACAGTTCAAGAGATGGTGAGGACAATGTTAAATGAATCCAAGATAGCAAATAAATATTGGAGAGAGGTAGTTGGTATAGCAGTGCATATTTAGAATAGAGCTCTATTAAGAATCAACAGTGACAAAACTCCTTATGAGCTATGGAAAGACAAACCAGCAATAGTTGATTATTTTAGAGTTTTTGATAGCAAATGCTTCATAAAGAGATTCGAAGAAAAACTTGGTAAGTTTGAATCTAGAGAAGATGAAGGTATATTTCTTGGTTATTCTTGAAAAATTAAAGCTTATAAATGTTATAACAAAATAACCAAAAAAATTGTTGAAAGTGCAAGTGTCAGGATAGAAGAAGATGGAACACAAAAGATCAATGATCCAGTAGACATTCCTGAAATCATTGAAGAGGAAGGCTTTGAAGAATTAGATGAAGATGAGGAAAAGAAGAAAAAGGGCACCAAGACTCCATCCAAATATGTTCAAAAAAATCATAATGAAAGTGACATCATCAGGGATATAAAAGAAGGAATTCGCACCAAAAGAATGATGGTAAGTGAATCTGAACAAATTAATTTCTCTTTGTTATCTAAAATTCAGCCTAGAATTTTTTTAGAATCCAGACATGATGAGCATTGGGTTAAGGCTATGGATGAAGAATTATATCAGATAGAAAACAATGATACTTGGGAATTAGTGCCTAGACCAAAAGATCATAATGTAATAGGACCAAAATGGGTTTATAAAAATAAACTGAATGAAAATGGAGAAGTAACCAAAAATAAAGCAAAATTAGTATGTAAAATATATGCTCAGATTAAGGGAATATATTTTGAAGAAACTTTTGCACCAGTAGCAAGGTTAGAAGCTATTAGAATGTTTCTTGCATATGCAGTATTTAAAAATTTTGAAGTATTTCAGATGGATGTCAAATCTGCCTTTCTAAATGGGAATCTTGAAGAAGAGGTCTACATTGAATAGCTTGAGGGGTTTATTCTCTCGAATATTAGTAATCATATATGCAGATTGAAGAAAGCATTGTATGGATTAAAACAAGCTCCCAGAGCAAGGTATGCAAGACTTGATAAGTACCTGCAAGATCAAGGATTCAAGAGAGGATTTGCTGATAGTAATCTTTACATCAAAACAAAAGGTGAGCATCAATTTATTGTTGTGGTTTATGTTGATGATATCATTTTTGGAGGAAATATTGAAAAGATGACAAAAGAATTTTTTGATAGAATGCAAAAATAATTTGAGATGTCTATGCTTGGATAATTATCATTTTTCTTAAGATTACAAATATTTCAATCAAATAAAAGAATTTTTATATCTCAAAGTAAATATGCCAAGGAAATGTTGAAGAAATTTGGTTTTGAGAATTATGTATCAGTTGGCACACCTATGTGTATAAGAACTAAGGTGAGAAAAGATGAAGATTCACCTGTTATAGATCAATTTTTGTATAGATCTATGATTGGTAGTCTTTTATATTTGACAACATCAAGACCAGACATCATGCATGCAGTAGGTATGGTTGCAAGATATCAGTCATCTCCAAGAGATAGTCATGTTCAATTGATGAAAAGAATATTTTGATATATCAACGGGACATTGGATTATGGATTATGGTATCCCATAGGTAAAAATTTCACTTTAGTTGCTTATACAGATTCAGATTGGGCAGGATGCTTAGATGACAGAAAGAGTACAAGTGGAGGAGCTTTCTTCCTTGGTGATAGCTTAGTATCATGGCTAAGCAAGAAGCAGAACTCAGTATCACTTTCTATAGCTTAAGTAGAATATATTGCAGCAGTATTGCGTTATACTCAAGTGCTTTGGATGAAGCAAACTTTGAAAGATATCAAGGTAAAGTATGATGAACCTATTTCCATTTTTTGTGATAACACAAGTGCCATAAGTATTTCAAAAAATCTAGTGATGCATTCAAGAACAAAACATATTTCCATTAGATATCACTTTTTGAGAGAGCAAGTTGCAGATCAACAGGTTAAGTTGGAATATATTAGTACTATAGAGCAGATTGCAGATATTTTCACAAAGGCACTACCAAAAGACACATTTGAGTATTTGCGAGAGAAGTTGGGAGTAACTTCCCTTACTTCCTGCCATTAAGGTTCAGCATCAAGTGAGGGGGAGCTAAGTGTTAGCTCTAGGTAGGCCCTTTGCCATTGATGTCAAAGGGGGAGAATAACAGGTACAAGTACATGTGTAAAAAATAGGTATAGAAAATAGGTATAGGTTGCTACAATAAGGAGGAGTTACCGTATGCTTTCAGATGACAGTATGTGCAGGTGACAGGATGTGGCAGTTTCAAGATTGAGGTTGCCATCAATGACAAAGGGGGAGATTGTTGGAAATATTGTCATTGATGTCAAAGGTTTAGCATTATTGATGATAAAGGCCCCATTGCATTTAATATTATTTAACTTGGCTAATATGAGTTAATATTTATTTAATATTAATGAATATATTTTTGGTTGCATATGAGACAAAATAAGGGCCCATGGAGAAGTCGAAGAGTCACGGGATAAAGACAAAAGGATGGGACGCATTTTCCCATGAAGAGTCATCTTGGGGAATACCAAGAGTCACCAAGTGAAGACAAAAGAGTAAAGGGTGAATTTCTCATGAAGGGACACTTTGAGGAATACAAAAGTCACCAAAGATAAGGACAAAAGTGGGAAAGACGTTTTTGGTCATGAAGGGTCACCACATGACTTTTCAAATGCTTGGATATGAAGGGTCATCCAAGATTTGCACCATTTTCCATAAGGATTGAAAGGTCACAAAGGGGGAAGGCCAAAGGTCATTTGGAAAGCTATAAATAAAGGCTTGAGTAGCCATTTGTAATATGAGAGTGAGAGGTTAATTTGATATTGTATTATCTAGCTTAAAAGAGCAAAGGTGAGAGAGAGGAAAGAGATGTTGTATTGAACTATCATTTGTTGATTTAGCAACATTGAGAGATAGGTGTGTGGTTTACACAAAGTGGATGATGCTCATGTGGGTTGGTGCTCACGAATGATAGCTAGGTTGGTGCTTGGCAAAGGGGTTTGAAGCTCTTGTGGGGTGGTGCTCACAAATTTTAGTTGAGGTTGGTACTTGGCAAAGGGGTATGGTGCTCCTGTGGGTTTGTTCTCACTAATATACTTGAGACTATTCTCTGTGGTTTTTCCCACATTGGGTTTCCACGTTATATATGGTGTCTCTCTCTATCTTGTGTGATGTTTATTGTTTGAGTTTTATTGCATATCTTGAATATTTTATTAAGTGGAATTTGGTTAAAGGAAAGATTTATAAGATATATAATATACTGATTCACCTCCCCTCTCAGTATATTTTGTGCTTAACATAAATGGTGTCACAAGAAGATAGTGTCAAAATTTATGTAGTGTGAACACTATAACTAAAGCTTTTCTTTAAGTTGTCATGTGATTATTTTTTGTGTTAGATAATTTTTGGCCTATAAAATGTATGGGATGGTTGAGTTCACCATATCCTAAATATGTAAACATAACATCGAATGTGATACTTGAAGTATCAACATGTACATGAAAGGGCTTGCTCTAATCTAGAAATACAAGGATAGGCACAATGACCAATCTCTACTTCAACTCTATGAAGGTTGCTTGGCACTCGAAAGTCTAAACAAACTTCACACTTTTGCATAGTAAGTATTCCAACAGAGATGAAATGACTGCATATCCCTTGATAAACTTATGGTAATATCCTATATGGATAAGAAAAGATTAAACTTCTATGGAGTTGATTGGTGGAGGTTTACTCAAAATGATTACAATTTCGGTCTAGTCTACCAAAATGCCTTCACTGCATACTACATGACCTAGTAGGACACCAAAAGGTGTAAAAAATAAATATTTATTTAAATTCAGAGCAATACGTAGAGCTCAACAACATTCTAACATGAGACATAGTTTAGATAAATATTCTTTAAACAAAGAAAATATTACCCAATCATCAAAATAGACTTCTAAAAAGTCATGAATGAAGTCTTTGAACATAGTCACCACTATGTAGGAAAAAATTGTAGGTGTATTCTTAAGGCCAAAAGGCATTACCTTGTATGCAAAATATCCCCATTCCATGGCAAAATTTGTTTTAGCTCTATCTTCTTCTGTGATGGGTATTTGATGATAGCCACTGAAACTATCCATGACAGAGTATACTTTATGGCCTGTGATAGATTCTAAAATTTCATCTTTGAAGGGAATCAAAATTGGGTAATTCATGCATGCATCATTTAGAATGTGATAATCCCCACATATTTTGATCTCCCATATTTTCTTAAGCTACACTACCATAAGACTAACCCAATCTACTTTTTCTATGAGATAGATTATACATGCATCTTGTATTTTATCGAGTTCAGCCTTCACTTTCAACTTCACATTTGGATTCAGCTTGCATGGTCATTGATTTGTGGGTTTTACACACTCCTTGAGTTCGATATGAATTTCACCTAAAGATGGATCAACTCCTTAGACCTTTGAAAATTTAGTGGGAAATACATCTTGATAATCTCGTAAGAGTTGCATAGCTTTAGAAACTTCAGCTTCAATCCAATAATCTCCTCTATACACCAATTTAGGAACCTCCTTAGTTCTAATTTTTGTTACGTGATTTTTAATGGGTTGTTGGTAAATCTTACATTTTTCCTCATCAATAGAATCTTGTACAATTTATTACCCATCTTTTTCTAGATTTTCTATATTGTGTAACTTGTCTTCTTTAGTAGGTTCTATGTCAGGATCCTTTATTGGTTCTACTAGCCATTCTGGTTTAAATAAATTAGTCAAATTGATATCATCATTATTATCTAAATCTTTAATGTCCTCTTTTTCATCTTGGATTAAGTGGCATAGTTGCGTAAGAGAGTGTTCTTATTTCTTGACAACTTTATATCTTTGTAATGTCATATTCAAATTAGAAGTTGCATTCTTCTATGCAATGTATTCCATCATGGTGCTTAAATATTTTATGCACCCATGGCATAGGAAATGTTTTATTTTTAGTATTATGTTGTGAACCATAGGGTTATCATATTCAAAAACAAATATCTGTATAAAGTCACTTTGCACCTGTACCTAGTTCTTTGTCTCTCTCCTGCACTCTTGATGCATATAACATGTTAATGGTAAAGGAGAAAGTGTGTAATGGAACATGTGACCCAAGACTTTAGTGCCAAATGTTCCTTAGTCCATACTTCAACACATTTGTGAATATGGATTTTAGAAAACTCACCTTCTTAAAAGAAAGGCCAATTGCTTCTAATGACTTATGTTAGTTGGAACCTGTTAATCATGAGTTCACATGCACCATCCCACTTGAGTTGATCATTTATATGAATTTCCCACCATGTCACTACAACTCCTTTCAAATCATAATTCAAAGAACTAACCTAATAGCTAATGGTAGGTACATGAACTTGTAATCATAGAATGAACTGATTGATATCTTTAGTTGCATAGTACATAGGAAGTTATCTCTCATGTACAAAGACCATTCTCATAAGTCAAAGTTCATGATCACCTCGAATCTAGTTGAGTAGATGTGTATTTGAGTCTCCACTGACATATGAAATTATTTCCCAAGATAAAATATCTTCTTTGGTTAACTTTATAAAATCGTGCATATGATCATCTACTTGATAGAATAAGTCAACTTTTGAACGAGTAAGGCATTTAACAGACATGGATGTACCATCTTCTAAGATAAGTTGGGTTATCAATGGCTGAGTAACTACTAATTTAGGCCTCCATTATTTAGATGTCTTCAACTATTGAGTGAGTAATGATTGTACATGAGGTTTAGTATGCTCATACAAGAAATTGCACTCGGCTATGTGTAGAGATTTTGGATTCTCTTTAGAGTTTACCTTCATCTAGCTAGTTTCTTATGCAACATATGGAGAATCTGGTTCAGTTAGAATGATGTAAGGTTTATGTAACCTATTTATGGGAATGATGTCAACTTTATCTCCTTGATGTGCCTCTATTTTATTTTTCACAATATTGATAGTCATCTGACCATCACATGCCCATTTTTTACCAATCGGTGTAGGGTCAGTTCTGTGACTTTGATATCAACATATTCTAATCTACCAATGGGCTCAACTCTTCCATAGTTATCTAAGATCAAAGTTACTAGCTTGTAATGTAGAATCGATCATCTAATAGCCTCTTATGTAGACCTAGGAATCATGTTGACTGTGCTTCCAAAATCAAAAATAGCATTTGGAGTTTCATATCCTACAACCTCAATGTCGATTCATGCATCTACATCCTAGGGTTTCTTTGCTTTGACATACCAAATACGATTTTATGTCTACTATTGCCTTCATTGTACATATTCTAATAGATTATGTGGCAAGTTTGTGATATTCTAAGAGATGTATTCATTGTGCAGTGTGCTTATAAGTTTTAGTAGATATGTTAGTGTAGTGACAACTCCATCCTGATGCATAATGCACATGATTTAGCCATAAATTTGAGCATATATTACTACAACATATCCTTTAGTAGTGTCTTGGTGTTGAATGTTTTTCAACATTTGCACAGCTTCATAAATGAGTCCCTTTTCTATAATTAGTTATAGGTATTTGTCCTATTTTGCTTTCTACATTCCCTGATTTTGAGGCATTTCAAAAGGAGGTAAACCTCTTTCTACGTGTTGATGTCATGTGATAGCATTTAGGAAGATATCCTCCTTAGGTTGTGCATTCATCATATTCATATTCTAGATGACCTTATCCTTTCTTTGCTTTTTCAAGATAGGACAATCTTCTTTCTCATGTTGATCATATACACTACAATATGAATAGTAAGACTATCTTTAGGGATTCAATGGGAAATTGTGTTGCATGTGATTATACTCACCACATAAATAGCATTGCAAAGGAGGCCATTGATAGTTATTTCCTCTACCATCTTGGTAACCTCTTTTGTATCTACCCCTAGATCCTCCTCTGTTAGATCAATAACCTACTCTATACCCTCCTTATTGTTGTGTTGTGTTCCAATGTTGATGTTATTGGGTATTATCTCTAATTTCAAATTTTTATTGCACAATTGGTGGAGTCCAACTCGTTTACTACTACTACATCATTATTGGGCTCTAGGTAATTACATACTGGTATTATGATGATGGTGGTGTCCAACTCAGGGAAGGAGGGGTCCAATTGGCTAGACCTTGAGGCTGGTATTGTGGTAAATTAGGAATCCATTATGGACATGTTTGGGTCACATAACCTTTATTGACATCTAAGCCTAGAATTATTTACTTCTCTGAGGACACTTGTTGTGCAATGATGATGAATACATTTTTGGTGATGTCTTCTTTAAGCTCATGTAAATCCCTATAATTCATTTCATCATGATTATATGACTTATAAAAATTACAATATAGTGTCTTGACATACTTTTGCAGGAGATGGCACTGCATTTTTACATGCCCTACTACATGATAGATTTCACATAACTTTATCTTGATTTTAGGACAATCATTTCTATGATGTCCTTTTCCACACTCCATGCACCATAGATTTAACTTAGGTTTATCTACGTCATGATATTGCTCTATTCACTTCATAAAATCTTGTAATTTATTTTCAATCTTAGAATTTATGACAGGAGCTTCCCCATAGTCTTTAGTTTGCTCTACTAGTAGGGAAATAGATCTAGCATCTACTTGAGTAGCATAATGAGTATGCACAGTGGAAAATCTAATTTTAGAGCAGTCCTTTGACAAACCATGCATCTTTGTCTTTATTTATTAAGGCAAATTCCACCTTATTTATAACATCAAAGAATTTATAATCATAGTCATAAATAGATTTCATAACTTTTGCCTTATCTCCTTCAAGTCTTCAATAGTCTAACTTATATATTTCTTTATCTTTAATTTTATGATGAACCATTCCTTAACATGTTGTAGACTTACCTGATGAATTCCTCTATGGTATATAAACTCAAGTGATCTTTTAGTTAGTGCCCCTACTAACTCACACTTTTTAATTGCTTCATCAATGATGCACTTATATTTTCATCTCATTTTATGAGTTAGTAACTATTATTCAGTGTTCGTAGACCCATCATACATTACTAGATTTATAAATCCTCCTACATCACCCATCATGTAAACTGGTATCAAGGGGATATGTTGTGTAGTTGTTACAAGAGGAGGTTATGTTTTGAGCAATCCTACTTGCATGCTATGAAGATTTATCTAAGTATTAGGAGAGTCTGTTGGGAATTGGAGGAGAGCCAAACAGAAATTAGTACATAGAGAGGCCAGATACACAGATAAATATTAACATTGATAACATTATGCATTTACTATATCCAATCAATATGAACATACATACAAATATATAACAATAAGATTCCTATAAAAAGGGATTTTATATCCCTACAAAATATCTCAAAACATTAACCAAATAACTCTAATAACCTACCCGTACAACAATAATATAACAAATAACCTATACTCGTAATATTGTTGTAACAATATTATGACTATATAACAAACTAATTTACCAATTACTATTTACCTCTTGGTAAATACTCAATTCACAATAATGTAAAAGCTAAATTCCTAACATTCCACCCCATAGTTCTTACATGGTGTAAAAACATTCACACTCTTATCTGTAGTATGCTCACCTCTTGTAGCATGCTAAACTATGTGGCTCATGAACTTGATATAAAGAGAGCCTCACTCCTCCCATAGTTTTACAGGTTTACCACAAACCTTGACATGAATAGAACAAATAGAATTGTATGCCACTGCATACTCTTAGGTCTACATACTATTGACATAATCTTGTTACACATGACCACTATATGCAAAGGAACGCATCTCATATTTAAATTACGTGATCATAATGGATGTGTCATTAAAGATCATCTCCATAAAGAAGTAAGGTGGTCATGGGATCTCGGTAGTAGCTATTCTCCTAATTGTTGCCAAAACATTATTCACCTCCTGGTGGTTTTCTAGATCTCTACCACAAACCTTTTTAAGATCCATGAACTGACTTATAGTGGTGCTTTTTATCATTCACAATGTTTTCACCTTAGGGAATAATGTTTGGAATTTGTACAAAAATTACATGTCATGAATAGGCATTATTCTTTTCTTCTTATTTTTTAAATCACACAACAAAAATGAAAACACATACACAAGTCACCACATCATTGGTGCAGCCCCATCGTTGGTGACTAATGAGAGGTCACTAAAAGACCTCCATCTTCCATGTATCCTCCATCCTCCAGTATATGAAGCTTCTCACTCAGTGAATATCTTTATGAAGCTTAGTTGCATGTCATTTTTACTAAAATGCCCCCCCCAAATATTAACATGCTTATCGAATGTTAGATACGCGTGAAAATGCATCTATTTATATCTAACCTAAAAAATGACTCTAATTCTAAACATCACCATTTTGACAAATTTAGACTTTTTATACTTTGACTAAATTGACACTTAAAAATTTTGCTAACCAACTTAAATCCCACACACAAGTAGGTATAAAAATAAAACTATACATTTAAAAAAAAACTTAGACTCAACCTATTTAAATGACACGCTTTAACTTTTATGAACATAAAGAACAACTTGACTAGATTAAACTTTAACATAGACAAAACTGACACATAATCTTAAAACAATGACTTGACTCAAATGACTCAAGACTAATCCAAATACCTATACGTTAAACCAAATGACAACCACTAAATAAACACAGACAAAAACTAAAACTATATACTTTAACAACTCTGAAATAAATGTATGATATATAGACTTGCTTTAATGAAATGAATACTATTATGACAATGTTTATTAGTGTACTTGACTATACAGTAGAATATATATAATGATAAATAACATGACACAACTTACAAGACTGATCTACAAGATATATAAATTGAACTTGATATATTTTATAAGAAACTCAACTTAATACTGCAGACTTTGCATAGCTTTATCGTGTTTGATGTTCAGGTTGTCGTGCATGTAGAATTGAGTAGAAATAATGACCCAAGAAAAAGAGCAGGGTGTTGTAACTATGGCTGAGGTGGATGATGATGTAGATTGGAATGTAGATGCAATATTCATGGTATAAAAGGAAAGTTATTCAATGTAGGTCATTGATTCAAATCTCAATGCCAAATGAGATGCTAAAAAATTGCACAACTATATGCAAATTCAAATTGAATGAGTTATGAATAGAAATACGTGCCAATAGTGGACAAATATAAGATCATAATCAATACTCATCCTAGATATAAACCAAAATCTACCCAGAGATAGCGTGGAGTATAGTCTGACATGATAGTAGTGACATGAATTAGTGATGGCAAGCATAGAAGTGCAAGGATGTTTAGGAATATTAAAACTGTGTGTGAAGATATTTGTAAATACAAATTTGAATTAATTCAAAAAATGTGAATCTACTTTTAGATCAAATTAGAATTTTGGTAATCTCTCTAATCATAAAAACAAATTCTCAAGCTATTTTTTTCATTGCTAATTCTTCTCACAATATTCTTCTCCATTAACCATGTTATCCAAAAACTCAGATGGCTCTTCCCCACACAATATCTCATAGATCAATTATAAAGATCTCCTTCTCTGATACCACTATTGGGAATTGGAGGAGAGTCGAACAGAAATTAGTACATAGAGAGGCCGAATACACACAAATAATATTAACACTAATAATATTAAGCATTCACTATATTAAATCAATACAAACATACATACAAATATATAGGAATAAGATTTTTATAATAAGGGATTCTATATCCCTACAAAATCTCTCGAACCAATAACTAAATAACTTTAATAACCTGCCCGTATAATAATAATATAACAGCCTATGTTCATAATATTGTTGTAACTATATATGACTACATAACAAACTAATTTACCAATTATTATTTACCTCTTAGTAAATACTCAACTTCACACTAATTTAAAATCTAAATTCCAAACATAGTCAACTTACACACTCTATTTTTCTATGTTTCTTTCTTTCCTTTGCTTGGTTTCAACAAGCCCTATGGCCTTTAAAATCTTTCAAATTGATGTTGTTTCAATTTCAGTACCCCAACAATGCATCTATTCTAAAAATGGACCATCCCAACTACTATCTTCCCATCCACCTACTTGAAAACTTCTATTGGAATATAAGAAATTGGGTTGTGGGGACGTGTGCTCTTCTGGTGAATGATTGTTTCCTATGACTTCTTCTTCTTCTACACTTGAACTTGCAATTAATCTATGAATGTATTCTACTTCTTTATGAATTATTGATGTCCTTTTGATAATACCTATTCTTGTAGCTGTGCACTACATCTATCATCTAACTGCTCTATTTCTACACTATTCTTGACTTCTTCAAACATTTGTTCTTCATCTCATTCTTTGTCACTTTTTTCTATCTACTAAAATTCATCATCTTATTTATTTTTCCTTCATCCTTCATCTATTTCATCTCGCTTATCATGTCTTCTTACTCGTTCATAACCTATTTTACTATGATTCTTACCTCTACTCATAGCTACTTGGGTATTCTTCTATTTATTCCATCTATTATGTTGTCACAACTCATGTTTCAAATCCATTTTTTTTTTGACTCTTCTTCCCTCATGTCTCCATTCTAGATTTAGGTTCAAGCTTTATCTGCTCATCTAATAATCATTCACTATCATGTCATACACACCCTCGTACGCTCGAAGCGACTACTCCATATTGGCTGGAGTAGGCACCATGGCCATGTCCACAACCAACATCTTCATAAGGATAGGTAGCCACTGCAAAAATTTCCCTCTAATTGCTTTGAAAAATAAGTCATGCGTAGCTTTGAAAGCTATATATCCCTGTACTATAAACTTAGTTATGCATCCATCTATAGTAGTAGTAACCCAATAATCAATCACTTTTGTGCAGTCAATTTCTAATTTTTGCAACTGATATCTCTTTTCTTCAATCTAGATGATTGTTTCTTCCATTCTTGGGTTGAAACAATTATATTCCAACCATGCTAACCAATTAAATAGTGATTCAGGGAATTCTCACTAAAATATTTCATAAATATCTCCATAAATATGCTCTTGAATTATTTCTTATATGGTAAGACTAGTTCATTTTGATTCTCTTTCTACAAAATTAAATACTTTTTGGTCTAACCATGCCTCAATGTCTCTCTACCCCAGTAACCATCTTAGCATGCTTTCTTCCAGAAGGAATTTCATTCACGCTTACCAAACCATGTTAGCAGAGGTTCTTAAAGCATCAGAACATGCTAAAGATGAGGATAGCTAGGTTATACTTTAGTGCATAGGATAGTGCATCATATTCATACAAAAGGTTGGATAATATAAGCATAAGAGGGATGAATTATTATGCATTAAATAAAAAGTAACAACAACCATTAATTCATTAACATATACATAGTATTGGGATTATCTTAGATAGAAAGTAATTAAATATTAGATATGAAAATGCACTTAAGGAACAAAGTAAGAAATCACAGGTAACCATAACCAGATAGTCTCTATTGATCTCTTCAAAAGTAGAACTATATTCTTATTACAAACTCAAGTATATAGAGACGCTTGCAATATATGACTATTCATATTCTTCTCACACTAAGTGTAAAAAGTGGAGTCTATTCATATTCTAACCTATTACAAGTCATGGAGATAGGATAAAATAGACACATATACAACAAATTGAGTACATAATGTATGAATATTAGATGAATTTCCTATGCAACTTTATAATCTAATTTATTCCCAATACTAATTCTTCTTGTCCTTCTGATAATACTTATTCTTGTAGCTATGCACTACATCTATCATCTAATTGATCTACTTCTACATTATTCTCACCTTATTCTTCAAACATCTTGTCTTCCTCTTGTTCTTCATCACTTTTTTCTTTCTATTGGCATTCATCATCTTCTTTCTTCATCCTTCATTCTATGTCTCTTTCATCTCATTCATCACATTATCTTACTTTTTCATCATCTATTTTACTGCTACTATTAACTCTACTTGCAGTTACCTGGATATTCTTTTATTTACTCCATCTATTCTATTGTCGCAATTCATATTCTAAATCTAGACTATTCTTCTGACTCTTCTTCTCTTGTGCCTCCATTCTAGATTCAGGTTTAAGCTTTATCTATTCATCATTCATTGTCATGTCACACGCACCCTTATACGCCCAAAGTGACTACTCCATATTGGCTGGAGTAGGCACCATGGCCTTGTCGACAACTAACATCTTCACAAGGATATGTAGTCGCTGCAAAAATTTCCCTCTAATTTCTCAGACAAATAAATCCTTCACAAATTTGAAAGCTATGTATCCTTGTACTACAAACTCAGTTATATATTTGTCTATAGTAGTAACAACCCAATAATCTATTGCTCATGTTCAATCAGTTTCCAATTTCTGCAACTAGTCTATCTTTTCTTCAGTCCATATTATTGTTTCTTCCATTTTTGGGTTAAAACAATAATATTCCAACTGTGCTAACCAATTTGCTAGCAATTCAGGCAACTCGCACCAATTTTTTCATAAATCTCTCCATAAATATGTTCTTAAATGTTTTCTTATATGGTAAGACCAATCCATTTTGATTCTTATTTTACAAAATTACATATTCTTTGGTCTAACCATGTCTCAATATCTCTCTGCCCTGGTAACTTAGCATAATTTCCTCTAGAAGGAGTGTTTTATGCTCATCGCACCATTATTAGCAAAGGTTCCTGAACTATCAAAACATGCTAAGGATGAGGATAGCTAGGATGTACTTTAGTGTACATAATAGTGTATCATATTCATACAAAATGATAGATAACATAAACATAACAAGTGTGAAGTATCCTGCATTAAGTAGGAGGTAAGAATAACTAGTGATTCATTAAAATAAATAGAGTATTCAGGTTAAATTAGATAGAGAGTAATAAAACATTATACATGAGAATGCATGCTAGGAAAAAAGTAAGAAATCACATAGGTAACCATAACTAGATAAGTCTCTATTGGTCTCTTCAAAAGTGAAACTCTATTCTTCTTACAAACACAAGTATATATAGACATTTCTAGTCTATGACTATTCATCTTCTTCTCATATTTGGTGCCAAAAGTGGAGTTTGTTCATATTCTAATTTATTACAAGTTATGGAGCTGTGACAAAATATACTTATACACGATAAAATGAGTACAAAACACATGAATATTAGACAAATATCATGTGCAACTTTACAATCCGAATTATTCTCTCAACAAACATAGTCATCAAAGCAATCAATATCATCCATGATAAGAGAGTTAAAAAACACAAAAATTATGACAAAGCAGGTAAGAAACAACCTACATGGTATGCTTAGGTAATAATGATGTTCAAAGATTAGGTTTACCAAATATTTAACCCTAAAATCTAGATATGGTGGAATTAAGATTAAAGGGGTAGAGATAGCATAGGGCACAAAGATGGTAGACTATTCCTAAATTAGACCAATTATTTACAAAACTTATACTAAATTTATTATGTTGAGATGCTAAAAATAAAAATTACAACTAGATGTTATATATTAGAATGATAATGAAAACAAGATCTGAGTTGGTTTTGATGTTAATATAGATCTAAATTCTAGAATAGTCATTTAATTCTAAAAATTTAACTTCTGTAGCTATAAACACTTGCATTGATGTGGGATGGTTACGTCGATGCTACTATCTGACTTAGATGTAAGTGTATAATACAAAATACCTACTAGAAATAGATGTGACTACCTAGATGCTTCTAGGTTCTGTGTCACTTTGACTTTGGTGTATTCAGATTTGGGTTATGGACTATCACTCTTTGTCAAATAACAAAACCCTAGTTCTTCATCTTCATATTGGTTTTGAAAAAAATTACTTAGTGGGCACATAGTATTGAGCTATCCCAAAGACCTCTTTGTTAATGACAACTGTCCACATAGCCAATACTCTGAAGAGGGCCTCATACTTATGTAGTTCTCCTATATCCATTGGATTATGTGTGAATCATGCAATGTGTGATAAGCAAGTACAACAATGACCTAGCTTGTAACTTGGTAAATATAACACTTGAGTTGCTTCTTTAGTAAGTCAAACTTGTAGATGTGTTGTCCCTATGACTGATATGGAAATAAGAGAAAATAGGGAAGTTTTGCTCACTTGAGTGTTTGATAGAATGCTTTTGTAAGTTGCCTTATGAGTTGCTACGTTTTTCTAGGTGAGTAATGAATGAGGGTTGATCTTGTATTTATACCAATCTTTTTGGAGAATATATTGCATTAAGGTACTTAAGATGACCATAGGTATGAATTTAGTTTGCAAATTAAATGACTTTAGGGCAATGAACACTTGCATTAGGATAAGACACTTATGTTGATGTAGGTGTCTGACTGGGATCCAAGTGTTCAATCAGTTAGAAAATAGGTGCATGTCAAAAACTTGTAGAGACAAAAGATAAACATGTTTACAACATTTTGGGTGAGCTAAAAGGTCTAAGTCATCAAAATAGCATTGGTCAGACTAAGAGATAAACAATTAGGCACAAAGAGATAGTGTATGTGAGCCTTTTGGCAGTGGAAAAAGGTCTAGAAGATGAAGGTATATTTAGGATATGTATTTGTTAAGTGTATAAGATTAAGGTGTTATATAATTCAAAAATAATGTCTACAAGATACACATTCATTTACTAAGCAATTATGCAACTTATATCTATTAAATGAAATAAATGAAAGAGCTAGGGTTAAAATATACTTACCTTGAAAAGGACCTGTCGAGCCTCAATCCCCCACTTGGCCAATGGTGTTTTGAAAGAGACTGTTATGGTTGTAAAGACCTCAAATGTTGAATTGAGATCTAGGCTAAAAGAATCCCTCATAATGAATCTCTAAGACTCTACAAAAAAAAAAACTTCCTTTAAGACAAGACTCTAAGCAATAAGTCTTCCAAGTGTAGATTAGGGCAAAGGTGTGAGCAATAGCAAAGCAAAATAAGTGTATATCATCTATTTGAATGAAATGGTAACTTGTATATATAATGATCAATATCTCTAACCCATCCCAAAAATTAAGCTGACGCTATTGGACCACCATGATGTAGTTCAAAATTGGTTGATCGACCTCTAACTACATCAACTTGGTGCAATAGTTGCGACAATCAAGATGACACATTCAAAACTACATTGATTGAGTCACTGTCATTTGGAAGGGACACATGTCAAAAATAACTACATTAGACCGAGCCTATGTAGTAGGAAATATGGGTACTAATATAGTTGGAGGAGGTATGATGAAAGGAGATAAGTAGGAAGTCAAGTTTGAGGAAGCTAGAATGGATATATGAATGGTAGATAAATAACATCTCTCGCAAAGCACCAAAGACTTGCCCACCCCTTTCCTAGTGCACCCTTTAAGGCATGCACTTAGGGAGATTAAAGTTTAATAGCTTGTTGCAAGAAAAAGCACTAATAAATGATTAAAGTGAAAAATATTATGTGCATAGAGCTCACCTAGTTAGGGAGGGGGATTGATTGGAAGCTTTGTTAAGCCGCCCTCTAGTTGGGGCAAAACTGTTTCTTTGCCCTCTCGCCCCAGATACCACTCATGATGGTTGGGTGGCACCCGATGCTCCTTTGATGCTAAGCCTTTCCCTTTTAGTGTCAAACCTTCCAAGGATGATCTACCTCCCCCTGCGTCTAGGGTTACAACTTGTGCCTAAAGAAATGTGCTTTGTTTGTTTATGTTGTTTTTGGTAACTCTAGGTTGTGTTTTATGGACGCTTTTTAGATACAAGTCATTTTTTCCTCTAACATGGAGTATGAGTTGTGAATTCCAACCAGTCGCTTTCTTGTTAAAACTATAACTGTATATTATTTTTGATTGCTAATGGTTATATTTATACATTTTAATGGTAAAAATACCTTTACAAATTATATAATATATTTGCAAAAAAAAAAGAGTAAATCAAACAAACCTAATAATTGTAGAATGAGAAAATGAAAGGAACAATGTCATCTTATGTCTTATGCACATGAAAAAAATCGAAAGGCAAATGCGCACATCTTTAGTAGTGTCAGAGAACTTTTTACCACTGCTTCCACACATGCAACTGAAAAAAAAGATAAACTCAGAATCTCTGAGAAGCTTTTTATAATACATGGCTTAATTTCTTTCATTAACAAAACTAAAAAATACTAAAAAAATAAATAAATATGTGATAACTTAAATTATAGTGAATGAGATGTAACTACAAAATTACACTAAACGAGATGTAACTACAATATTTGTTATTTGATAATGCGTATGAATACACTAAAAAAAACCTCAAGCACACTTTTACACTGCATATACACAAAACATCAAAAACATAAAGAGATACTATTAAATATCATTACCATCCTACTTTATCCTATGAAGGTTTTGTCTCAAAGAGAGAGGTTATATTAACAATTATTTCACATTTGGAAAAAAACAAGACAAAACACCATTCACATCCCTCCAGTGTACTTTGCCCTTAAGGGCAATGACTAGTTTGATTAAATCCTCTCTATCGTCCATGCACCCTAGGGCTTACTTCATATGGCTGACCTAATTCTTCAACAATGGGATGATGAATAAGCCAAAACAAAAAAACACACTGGATATGCCATGTTTTCTATGCCCTACCAGCAGCGAATTTACACTGGACACATTACCCCTCTGCATTCCAATCTTTGTGTCCCTATCCCTGTCCCTATCCCTGTCCCTGTCCCTGTCCCTGTCTGTGTCTTTCATCCATGTTACATTGCTTTTAATTATGATATTAATGGCACCAGCAGGCACAAAAACCATTGGTGGCAAGTACAATTACAAGTAAACTTCTAACCACAAGAATCTCAATCTTAATATGATATTAGCAGCAACAAATAGGAAATGTTTAATAGCATTATATTTATAAAGGATGTGTAAAGAATTTTGCCAAAATATTAGTGGATAACTGATAATGAGTTCCACCCAATTCCATAGATCTGATAGTGACAGGCAATATACATTAAAGGGTTTTTGACTTGTATGGCACTGTATATATTTATTTTATGTAGTGTACGAGCCCTTGATGACAATTTCTTCTGAACTCTTTGGAATGTTGTCTGGCCAAATTTAGCAAACATTCAGGATGGGTGGCATGTGAATACGGAGCCTATAGAAGTCCAAGACTTTTATGAGGATGTGACAGTGGACTACCTCTCAACAGATTAGCCTCCATTAGAATCTGTAGTTTGCAAGGGCTTCCTACTGCTAATCCATCAGAGAGGTTTGAGGGTATGGATTCTAGACAGCTGTAGGCATAACATGTGATTTAGGGATGGGTGAAGTATTGGTTTCATAATCCTGGCTTGGGTACTTTTAGCCTTCTAGCATGGTAGGAGAATATGCTTCTAGGACAGGACATTTGTCCCAAATCAATTAGGAATGTGGGGAAAATCCACTACCTTAAGCACTTCTGAATAAATTAGTTTTGAGACATCTATTAGAGGATCAGATTTGCTTTTGGGAGGCTACTATTTCTTACGTGAGAAAACAAACGGTGAGAAAACAAATCCATACCCTTGGGAGGCTTTAGGGAGGTTGCTACTGCTTTTGGGATTAGATTTGCTTTTGGGAGGCTTTTGATCAATGGAAAAACAAATCGTGAGAAAACAAACGGTGGATATGCAAACTATGGAAAAATAAACCATCTCCTTGGTCAAAAATGGTCAAGAAATTTTGGTGCACTTTGAAACTAACCATTTAGGGCAAGTCAAAATGGCATCACTTGGCAAGACAAGGAAATATATCTGGGTCAATGCTAAACAGTTCAAGTACATTTTAAAATGTAGACTTGCTCGCATGAAATGGTCACATGAAAAGTAGAAACACGGGTAGAGATTGCATAAACACGTGAAGAAACAAAAATATGTTGTCGAAATGTGCCCTCCTCCACACTTAAGTGGTGATAGTCAATTGTGTGGTAGTAGCAAATTAGGTGATTCTGTCAGTTATAGCCCTACCTCCACACCTCTTGCTTGGTGCCCAGATCTTTATGTGCAAGAACTTTTGAGGGCCAAGAGGAGGTTGGAGCTCCTAGAGGCTAAGGAGTAAGAAAGTTACCACAATATACAGGGGCTAATTGCAACAAATAAAACTCTTGCAGAGAATAATAACTCTTTAAAAGCTCAAATCTCAACGCTGCAAGAAACACTTTCAGCCAGGAAGCTTGAATGGCAGAACATGAAGGATGAATGGAAAAAATTGAATGTTACATTGGAAACAAACAAGGTCACAACAAATACCAAGTCATCTCATAATAAGGAGAAAATGATTCTTCACACTAGTTTGCTAGGAAAGCAGAGGTTGAAGAGGAGAGGAGAAGTTTTGCAGAAGTCACCAAAACTTGGGACAAAAATAGCAAACACCTTGATATGGCAAGAGAAGAGACAAAGATTCATGTGAACACACAAGACGGAGAGGTCAAGGAAAGGTAGCTTAGGGCATCCAATATAATTATCAAGGGGATAAAAGACTATGGGGAAGGTGAACATACCCTTGACTTAACAAGGGATTTCCTACAAGATGTGTTGTTGTGGCAAGGACAAATCTGCCAAGCTTGGAGGGTTGGCAAACCACACGCTGAGAGAAATAGGCCAATCAAGGTAGTTATGCCTAGAATTAGAGACAAACAAAATCTACTTAACAAAAAATAGCTCTTGAGGGGTTCTCACTTCATTTTAGAGGAGGATTTAACTATGAGACAGCAAGTAGAAAGAAGGATGGAAATGGAAAAAATTAGAACAGCTAGAAATGAAGTCAAAAGAGCTTGGATATTCAAGGGAAAAGCAATTATTACTCATTTTGGCCACCGCTCCAATGAAGGGCAGCAAGAAGGCAACAAAGGTGCGACAACAAACACCTTAACATGCAAGAATACCACAAGATCCACAATCACGCTTAGCGATAAAAACTCAACTTCGAGTCTTTCACATCAAAACAAATAGCAATTAAGCTTAACCTAGGCATCCTTAAGTTTAGTTTGTTGGAATTGCAGAGGTTACCCGTGGAGACGTGGGCCTAGGTTAGGATCTATCACAGAAGGCAAAGACATTATTTGTCTCATAGAGACACATGAGCATGAGGGATGTAAGACCCCATTGTTTGAAGGTTACTGGAAGATGGCAGTGTGGAATGAGGCAGCAGGAAATGGTAAAGGTCATGGAGGTATAATGGTTCTAGTAAAAGAAAGAGAAGGTCGTGCCATTCAGCTGGAAAAGACTGATTCTAATAAATAATTTATATTGTTCAAAATCATGGAAAATAACACTCTTCTTAAGATCGCAGCCTGTTACTTTGCTCCACAAGTATCTAAAACTTATAAAAAGTGTGGCTTAGATCACAATGACCCCTATGCTGCATTACAGAAAGATGTTATTTTTTTGCAGCGTGGGGATGTTCTTGTTGGAGATTTCAATGCTAGGACAGCGAATTGGCAAGCAAGTATTTTCAGCTCCGAAGTAAATGATAACCCTATTTGGCTCATAGAAGAGAGAAATCAACAATGGGAAAGAATATCCAAAGATGCTAAAGGCTACAATCATTTTGGGGAAGAATTGATCACTCTATGTGGCACATTTGATCTAATAATCTGTAATGGTTTGGCTAGATGGGCTAAGTCAGGCAATTTCACTTGCAACACATACAATGGGGCAAGTGTGGTAGATTATGTAATTTGTTCATAGAATTTGTATAAAAATATTAAAGAAGTTGAAATTGGAGAGCACATTTGGGATCTAAAATCAGATCATAGACCGCTGTACATAAATTTGTATTGGGCAAAGGATAGGCGGCTTGGGGCAAAAATCTGAGGCCCTCAACACCCACTTTCTCAGGGCAGAATTTTGTTAACTTTAGAAAATAGTAACACTTTTAGAGCTACTCTTGAGGAACTTTGTATGGGACACCCTATGTATAAGCATGGTGTTAATAGTCATGACTTATCAAATCTGATTCACGAGGCTCTTTCAAAATGCAAGAGAGCAAAAAATAGAAAATCTAAAACTAATTGTTTTCCAACCAATGCATGGTTTGACAAGGAATGCAAGAGGGCTAGGAGAAACCTAAGGGAGTCGAATAAAACTAACCTTGACATTAAGGCCTACAAACAGATCCTAAAGAAGAAAAAAACTGATTTTATGTTCACAAGGAGAGAGGAGCTAATTTTCTTGGGCAGAAATAACCCCAAACGTTTTTGGAAAGAACTCCAACCAAGGAGAAACCAAACTAAAAATAATATTACTACCACCCAATGGTTTGAGTATGCTAAGAAACTTTATGAACAAGAGGGTGGAGTGGGACAGCCACCTTTGGTCAACGATACTACAAACATTTTCACTGTGCAAGAGATAAAGACAGGGATTAAGAAGTTGGGTGGAGGTAAATCAAAAGATCTTGTTGCACTTCAAGCCAAATATTTGAAGTGGGGCATGAAAACTCTTGCACCGCACATCACTGAAATCTTCAACAAAATCTACCAAGAAGGGTTTTCGAAAGATTGGACAATCAGCCTTACAATACCACTTTTTAAGAGTGGTGATGTTAACAATCTCTCCAACTACAGGACTATAATGATCAATCCCCTCTTTGCTAAACTTTTTGGTAGCATGATCCAAACTAGGATCAGCAAATGGGTAGAAGAAAACCATAAACGTGCTAAAGGGCAAGTTGGTTTTAGGCCAAAGCACTGGACAGTGGATCACTATGTCACTCTAAGACACATTATTGAAAAAGAGTGGGAGAAAAAAGAAGAGGTTTTTTGTTTCTTTGTTGACTTCAAAAAGGCTTTTGATACCATTCTGAGAGACAAGCTTTGGTTCAAGATGGAAGAATTGGGGATTCCTAGGCATCTCAGAGCTGCTGTTCATAGGATGTACGAAGAGGTGAAAGTGAAGATTAGAACTTCAGATGGCATTTTAGAATGTTTTAGGAGTGATATCGGGGTCAAACAGGGCCGCCCTTTGTCTCTTACTTTATTTGGTTTATTTATTGACAAACTGAAAGAGTGGTAAAACATGCAAAAGGGTGAAGGCATTCAGCTAGGTGAATTTGTTATAAAGCTGCTCTTATATGCGAATGATCTCATTTTAATTGCCAAATCTGCTTATGGTTTGCAAGACCATCTATCTTCTCTTGAGCGCTTTTGCAGAATGGTGGGGATGCAGGTCAATATCAGCAAGACTAAGGTTATGATTTTATCTAATAATAAAAAACAACATCAACATGAATTTTATTACAATGGAAGTCCTCTCGAAGAGGTTGCAGATTATAAATACCTTGGCATCGATTTCAACAAAAAGCTAAGCTAGTCTAGCTGCAGATATAAAAGGACATTAGGTGGGTGGAAGGCTTTCTATGCTCTTCAGAATAAGTGCCATGAAGCAGAGTTGTGGGATTGGAAAATTATTCAAACCTTGTTCGGTCTTCTTGTGCTGCCAGTTGTTCTTTATAGGTGTGAATTATGGGCCAACAGCACTACTATAGCACAATGGAAACAAATCGAAGGAATCCAAAAGCGCTTCATTACAAGCAAGTTTAAAATCAAAAGCACTATTCCATATGACATCATGCTAAGTGAAATGGGGGCTATTCCTATTGAGGCACTTGTTATGGTTCACCTTTTAAGCTATTTAAAAAGAATCAAAAAAATGGAAGAGGATAGATGGCCTAAAGTTGTTTTTAGTGACACACTATGTAAGCGAAAGAGGACATGGATGCAAAAAAACATCAAATGGATGAGTAAATGGAATAATCAATTCAATATGTGCCCTAAAAATAATAAAGAAATAAAAGTCTTTATTATGGAGAAATTCTACAAGAGAAATTGGGGAAGCGAGATCAGGAGGAAGAAACTATATTATATAAATGAGTTCAACCCCACTTGTGATCAACTCCAAAAAGCATACATAGGAGCCAACATTTCTTGGAGGGATAAAATTCTTATTGCTTAGATGAGAACCAACTCTCACCAACTTTGTTGTGAGACCAGGCGTTGGCTTGGGAAGAGAGAATTTGCAGATTTTGCAATTTTGGGAAAGTGGAAACTGAACAACACTTTATTCTAGAATGTGAGGCCTACAAGGATAGCAGAGATAAATTTGCAGATACTATATGTGACAGTTCTTGGCATAAACTATTTAATGAAGAGTACATTGAGCAATTCGGGGGGCTCATCATCAGCCTAAACAAGAAGCGAACAGTGCTACTTAAATTTGCTTGAGTTGTCTTGCTATCCCATAAGCTATTTTTAGTCTTGTGGACGTTAAAATTTTATTATTATTATTATTACCACAAAGTGATGGTTGCATGATTTTTTTGGTTGTATGTTTCTTTGTACTTCAGTTTCTTTTATTGTTTTTGACACTTACTCAAATTCTCCATAGGCAATGCTTGGTTTGGTCGGTGGTCACATATAAATTCAATATACAATGATTTTTATTTTAATGATAGTGATTTTCATAAGAGAGGTCATTTTCATGTTTGATTGGTTTGTTATTTGGTATGTATATTTGAAAGTATTTCTTTTATAGTATTTGTAAGTTTTCACATGTATATTTATATGTTTTATTATTTTGAATGTAATAGTAGAGTAAATTTTTTAATCAAAATTTATAATAGAAGAGTTGGTATTGAGAAGAGATTAGAAACTCTATAACAGTTGCAGCACAACACTTATATCCACAATGTTAATATTAAGAAGTGGTAATTTAATGAAGCTTTTTGTCTCATAGACATCTTTGTCTCGTAGATGTTATTAAAAATTTCATTCATTCATACAATATCATGATCTTTAAATAATTTTTTATTAGATAGGGTAAACGCTTTTGACCAGACTTTTGAACTAACTCTAAGACACAAAAAGGGGTCTAGTCCCCAATAATACAAAGACGTGAAAGCAACAAATAAAATAGAAACCACCTGAGATGACAAAACACCTATCACAAGAAGAACAGAGCTTTACTGAGGAAAAGCAAGGCAAAATAACAGGTTGTCAAACCTCAATGAATTGGCAACAACAAACCCCAAAGAGAAAACTATATCCCTTAAGAAACTTCAGTGAATCTGACATGAAGAAGATCAAAAAATACAAGACAACATCGAAAGCCAACTGAAAGAAGCCCAAACTAGAGTGGTGCAGTGCTCAATGATAGGTTAAGGCTTATGTTCTCTCACGCCTTGAAAGTAGATCCTTCATTCTCAATTGGGATCCCTCTCTCCCTAGTTCTTCCACATCAGACCTCAACATTTCTGCCTCAAAGCCTCTGCCTCTCTTCTTTGCGGTGGATCCCACATCAGCGTTGAGTTCCCTGACATGCTTACGTGGATGGATAGTGGCAAGGGAGAGGGGGGGAAATGAGAAGGGAGCAACCCGAGGAGGGGAGGAAGGGTCAAAAAATTTAGTGGGAGGGAATGAAACAAGGGATAGGGGAGGGCAAGATTGGGGGGATGGACAAATTCACAACATCTATGCTTAGTTGCTCTGCTACTGAATCATAATCAAGCCTTTTAGAAGTGCCTTCTATAATTGAAGAAATAATGGGACTAGGTGGGGAGGACAAAGGCACCTATAGATGAGATGATTGTGGATTGAATGAAGACAACTCCATCAAACAGTGCTCCACAAGAATCTCCTTAAAAACAGGAGGAAGAAAGATTTTGTCGTGATTGTACTACGTGAATTCTTGATTAGGAGTTCCAACTTTCTTCTTCTAAACTTAAAAGCACTAAAAAGTAGAGGGACCTCTTAACCTAGTGATTCAATGATCAAAGAGATTGCAATGGAAACAACAGAATAAGAATCCTTCATATTTAAAAAATTAAATCCACAAACCATGTAAAAAAAGCAAGTTCACAAAATAAAAAAACAATTTGAAAGACAATAACACAAGACTAACAAATTAAAATTTTCAAAAAAAAAGTCATCAATACTCATAAACATAATTATATTAATTTCGATATTTTGAAAATTATACAAAATATCGTGTTTTGTGAGAATGATGCAAAATCCTACTTCAAAATCTGAACATCCATCTCCGGTTTATAATGTATAAACAAGGATTTAAGAGTGCCGTTTTCGGAAATGATTACACATTAATGTTTTCTTTACATATGATTTGTATGGATGAGTAGTCCACTCTCATACGATCTGGATAAACCCAATTAGAAATCATAGTTAAAATGCCAATCAAGCATTGTTATTGTGAGTGAATCTAGATAAACCTAAAAGCAAAATCATGGTCAGAATACCAATCAAGAGCATTGTTATAAATGGTAAACTTAAAAATATAATTTTTTTAATAATGGATATCTGAGTGCTGAGTTGAATTTAATAGTTATATGATTTTATGTATATCATTTTACTTTATAATAGAGTGAAAAAATGTTTGAAGAACGAATCTAAAAACATAATTTTCAAAGTGTTGGGTTAAATTTAATGGTTATATAATTTTATGCATGTCATTTCACTTTATAAAGTGAAAAAGTGTTTGAAGAATGAATCCAAAAACAATCTCTGCATTCTGAGTTAAATTTAATGGTTGTATGATTTTATGTATCATTTTCCTTTACAGTACAGTGAAAAAGTGTCTCGAAAAATCAAAAAATGTTTTAAGTTGTTGAATTAATATGGATCGCAAGTAAGAATTATTATATTATTTATTAAATTATTAAAAGAAAATTTGGTCAAATTACACCTACAAGAAACATACTAACCAATGTCATGTAGGATCTTTAGTGTGGAGGTAAACAAGATAAAAATTTGAGAAAAAAATCTATTTTTTTAAGCCACGGTTTTATTCTCAAGACTGTGTAGCTCGACTCGCCTATGTAGCGCAACTCCCCTATCAAACCAACTCACCTACCAATCCAACTCGCCTATTAACCTAACTCACCTACCAACCCAGCTCCCTTGTCAACCCAACTCCCCTGTCAACCCAACTCGACTACCAACCTAACTCACCTGCCAACCCAAATTACCTACCAACCCAACTTGACTGTTAACCCAACTCACCTATCAACCCAACTAGACTATCAACCTGAGAGCTTATTTTTTAAAAGTCCTTATCTCATCCTCTAAAGTGATTCAAAGTAGGTAGTCCCAATCTTGTTTTTTCAAGTTGAAAGGATGGCTTGGATGTTAATTTGGGGGTTTTAACTAATCATACACTTCAATTTGGAGTTTTAAAAAGAACTTGGTATAAATCGTGCACACTTCAGATTTGGTGCTTAAAATGAATCTTTAGCATGTTAAGTCTTGGAGACTTCAAACTTTGGGTTTAAAATGAATGTAAGTGCTTATTGTTTCATTTAGTTTTTTTTATTGTACTCTTTACATGTTTTAACAACTTAAGACCAAGGGGTCAAAAGAACATCACCAAACTTTTATTTTAGTGCTTAAAATTGGACTCATTTTTCAAGTTCGTATTCAATAGATGATTAATTAATTGATTGGAAAAAATATGGATCATTTGTGTATGTTCTTCCATCCGTCCCCTTTAGGGAACTTTTGGAATCAAAAACTCCATCCTTATTGTAAATATGGCTAGTCCAAGGCATAAAAAGAATGTCATCTAAAACACTCCCCAAAAACTCACAATAGTTTGGGTGACTGTGAAATGACCTTAAAGTATTTCTATTAAGTCATTTATTTTTATGCAAACTTGGCTTGTGAGGGGGGATTAATTACCTCTCGCAAGTTCTAGAAGGAAGCTTTGACTCAAGGTTTCATCTCCTGGAATTGACTTCAACCATTCCCACTAGGATCAGAGGTTTGAGTAGTTAAACCACCTTTTAGTGTTGGAGTTATACACAAGACATATCTGCACTTTGGACATCATACTACACTGAGCAAGCGATGAATGTAGTGGTTGCAAAAAAGACAATACCTTTTTACAACAAGCCAAGTGTCGTAGACACCCAATTTAAGTGTATTTATTTTACAATGCGACATGAAAGTCATTGGGAAATTGATCCATCTAGATGTTTAAAAACCAATTAGTTTTAGTCATCCCCACTTTGCCATACCTTTGTTAGGATTTAAGGTGATTATACTTAATATATTTTTGTCATTTTTTATTTATTGCTTGGTATGTTTTGAGACTAAAACTTATTTTTTTGTTTATAAACCATGTCAAAACCAATTTTTTTATATGTCACTCTTTTATTTAAAGAGGTGTTATGCTGGCCATTTTACACCACACTTGTGTATTCAATTTTTTTGTTTAACTTGTTTATGTGTCATTTAAGTTGCAAAGGGTATTGTTACGATGCCAAAATCATGTCAAACCATTTTGCCTTTGAGTCTTTGAAACATAACATTGATCACATCATTTGAGCATGCTTACGCCATTAGGTTGCTCAATTTATTTCAAAACTTGTTTACCATTGCACCAAAAACTATTTATTTCAAACCATGACATATCAGCCATTTGGATCTTGTTTATGCTCTATCATGCTGTCCAATATTGTCTAGCTTGTTTGGTCAAATCTTAGTTTTCAATTAACTTTATCAAATTTTAGATTTAAACATTGATTGATTTTTGTTTAGGCTTCAATTTATGGGGTTCATACACAGATCTTTATCTTTTGGGTTGCATAACTTCAGTTAATTGATTACCCAAATTTGAATACTATTGATTGTTTGTTTATTTGAGGATATTTTTTTATTCAATGCTTATCCTCATCATTGTTTGTGCCTTTGTTTGGGAGAACATAGCCTTTATTTAAGAGCCTTTTGCCTTATGGCTTATACCAACTGAATATGTTTATGTTTGATTCTATGTGCTAGGTCTATGTCAAAGTTGTTTCCAAACTTGTTAGATTAAATTAAATTCACATCAATCCTTTGTTTTTAGTCTAGATTTTAATGTTATTTGGCCAAAAGTCCTAGCACAGCCTGTTTGAGCCTAGCTTTTGACTCTACATTTGCATAAAAGACCTATTAAATCTTTTCCCTTTCCTAGTTTAGACCTTGTTTGGAATACTTTGACCTAGACTTTGACATGCCATTTTTATTTAGATAGTTGACCTTTTGTGTGTATGCCATTTGACATTTGACAATTTTATGCCAAATCTTAGCACAAACCATTTTCGAGATTCAACTCAATGATCATATCATTATTTGGAGATACAACTCCACTTTTGACCAAGTTAGACCTAGTTTGAACCATTTGTCCTTTGGACATAGTTTTATAGAGTTTGCAAAACTCTAAGCCTTTTATTTCAAATATTTCATCATTTATGCAGATGTGTCTAACTACACTTATGGTGGAGTCATGTACAATCCAACTTGTGATAGAATGGCTGCACAAAATCCCACTAGGAACCCTTACAAAACTCTAAGTCTTTTATTTCAGAGATTTCATCATTTATGTGGACATGTCTAACTAGACTTATGGTGGAGTCATGTATAATCCAACTTATGATAGAATGGCCGTATAAAATCCCACTAGGAAACCTTACAGAAAAAGATTTTCTAATGACTTTTATTATTCTCTCTACAATACTCCATATGGGGAACATAGTCAAAATCCACAAAATATAAATCAAATTACCAATTGGGATGATATGGTTTATGAGGACTTTGAAGACCCAACTACAGATAATGTTGTTTGGGATATGAATCCATGTCCTCTTTACAATAATCATTACACATAACATATTCAAGAACCAACTTATGATCCAACTCAAAATTGGGATTATATGGTTTATGAGGTGGACTTAGATGCTTTGGATGTGCAAGCAATCAAGCTACACAATGCCCCTTCATCATTCTAGGGCCTCATACTTTGGCTTATGCGAGTAACTGAGCTCCACGCCACCCTATCATTATTATTTCAGGACTTTATCTTTTGGCTCATGTGAGCAATCATGATCCCTGATGCCCTACCATTATCTAACCATAAGTCATTCCTCATCCGGTACCAATCTAAACAAAACCTTAACCCATCCAATCATTAAGAGACAAACTGTGTTCAAAATTGGTATTTTCCAACTCATTGGAAACCAAGGCCAAGAAAACCAGCTAATCCAAGATATTTTTATTAAACCAACTATTTGTGATAAGTCGACCTACAATGAATCACCTATTGATCCTATACTAGTTGTTGAAGAGTCTCACTCTAATGAGCTAGTCTTTTTTGAGTCACTTCTTAATGATTATAACCACCTTTAGGCAAATCATTACCTCAATCATATGCTTATTTTTCAAGAGCCTCCTATTGACAAGCCAGTCTCTGAAGAGTTGTCTCTTGACCATTTTCCCATCCTATAGGAGTCCCACTCTAAAACCAATTTTTATGGAGCCCATTATGCCATCATAGGCTATTACTTGATCAATACCAAACATTTAACAAGACATCATTGTAACATAGTACCCAATAGATGAAGAATCAAAATTAGAGTCAGGTTCTATTCTTGAACTAACATCAGATTTAACATCAAAATTAGAATCAGTGTTAGTCTCAACATCAGATTCATAGTCCATTAAGTCAAAATTAGTTTCTAAAATAAAATACATTCATGACTATTACAATATTAGTTATGCGTGCCTTGTAGATCAATTTGAATACATTTATGATCCTTATATAATTTTTTAGGATGATTATTCTAACTTCAACACGAGTTATCCTAGTATCTTCTATAAGAATTGTGCAGCGCCTCTCCATTCCATTACCATTCCACAGGGTATTACCATCAACCAAAATAACCATATTATTGACATTCCATCTCCCACAAGTCTCGATTGGGACTGATAGAATCACATTTTATTGAACTACATCCATGTTGACATAATAGTTGAAGAAGAGTAATAAGGCTAAGACCACATTCATATAGCATAAGAACACTCTCTTAGTGAAACCTTTTTAGAGTTACAAGGGGACAAGCAAAGTTCAAACTCAACATCTTCTAGTGAAACTTTTTCAGAAGTGCTATAAGACAATCAAAGTCAAAATTCAATGTTCCTTAGTGAAACCTTCACAAAGGCATTATGGAACAATCAAGATAAATTCATTGGTGAAAACCTTGTTGAGGCACTAATAGCTGAGCAAAAAAGTCCTTCACTACTTCATGAAAATAATATCAAATATCAAATCAAAATAACTTCTAATCTATAGCCTAATCACATGGTATCTACTTTTAAGATCAAATAATAAAAAATTTGGTGATCCTATCGAGAGAATATTTAGAGGTCTTTAGCCCCACCACATCCAAAGCTATGTTGAATTTGGCATCAAGAACATTGCATGTGACTGAACGTCCTGATCTTCATTTATTTCCCATCCATTACCCATTCCATCATCACTTACCATCTCATTTCACAATCAAACCTGCCATCCATTATTTGTCCTTGTTTACCATCCACAACCACACTTTCCTTTGCAAAGGCTACAAAGAGACCTTGTCTTAATACTTGAAGGAATCATAATCAATAACCAATAAAGAGCACAACATCATTTGCATCCAAATTTATAGAAATTTCTTAACAAAGCAAATATTCAAATGAGGTATCAACTAGCAATTAACATGATTGATTATTTTATTTGTATCATTTCTTAATTAGGACGTGCATTTCCACTTTATCAGGAATAACAAAATCATATGCCATTTACCATACCTAGACCAAATACATCAAAAACCAATAATCACCTAGGGCAAAAACATGTACCATACCATTTCATTTTCCATATTCCTTTTATTATTGTCACATATCTTTGTCAATCACTGTATCACTTGGAGGCAACCCTCTTACCATTTTGTCCAATCTATCGAAAACCATCATTATCCTAAAGCAAGACCATTCCATTCCACCATATCATTCCTTTCTAGACCAAAGCCTATTTTTAGTTATCTTATCCAATCCTATTTTGATCTTGGTTCCTTTGGTTCTTCTTGAACTTTTCACTAGGGGATTTTGATTTAGTTTCGACTCTTATCAAATCCATGTTTCAAAGATAGTCTATGAAAATAGTGTGATAGTTGATCTGGTAAGATATCTTTCATTTTTCTCTTATATTAAAGTTGGTTTATGTGAGCTTGATTATAACTACCTATGGGCAAATCAGTGTTTCATTGGTCTTGATACTAATTATTACCACCTATGGGCAAATTAGTATCATTGATCTATGATGTTGAATCTTATTTATTGTGAATCTAGGAATTTGACTCAAGATAGGATGGTTTGTATGGGGTTAATTTTTTAAAATGAAAACAAAATGAAATAAACACACTAACTAGCATAACATCTCTGGGCCTAAACAATAGGGAGAGCTTAGTTAACAAAATCAAATGAAAAACACAATTAAAAAGTAAGGAATAAAACACAAGAATTCTTTCACCTTCCTTGGATGCTCTAAATGCCTTTGTAGTGGTGGCTTGCTTGGTTTTGTGCTCATAAAGTCCTTGGTAATAGAAGCTTGTCTACCTCTATCTCTCCTTGGCACGTTTGGCTTGTGGCTTGGCTTGGCTTCAAATCAATTTGGCATGATAACAATAGTTACTTGAAGCTTTTGGAACTAATTTAGCATTATAACTTTGCATAATCATGTCTTAGAAATGATGTGGTAAGGCCTCCTATTTATAGATTTTTGTAAATGTCTAGAATCAACCTAAACCATCCATCTCAAGATTGAGATGTGTGGTTGAGGATTAATTCAATTTTTAGAATTAAGTTTGTAATTATCCTCATCATGACATTATAAAAAAGAGTAATTAAGAGGCATGGAGGGCATCATGGAAGGCATTGATGACACATGGAGAGCATGAATCCTGATATTTATGGCATTTATGGCCTATAGATGTCTTCTCAAGAAATGAGGTCACCTAATAATGTAGATATTCAATATTCATTTCTAAAAACAAGTTTATATAGAATTATTAATTATGCCTTGATTTGGGTTAATTATCTCTTAATCATGTTTAAGTATTTTGTGCACAAATCACTCTGAATGCCTTGTTATTGGTCTAAAATTCAACTGGATTAGAATTAAAACTCAATGTTAGATGTGTTAAATCAATTATCCTATTTAGGATGTTATCAATATAAAATAATAAAGGCTTGTATCTTATGCAAGAGATTTGATAGAAAAGAGCAATCCAAAGCACCCAGGTGCAAAATTGGTATTTTGACTCGAAATGATCTGATCAAAGTTAATTGACCCATAAATTACATTGCCCCATTTAGTGATACCCTAGCCAAAATTGGCAGTTGAATATGCCAATTTAACATTATTTAACGTGTTTTAATGTTTTTAAGCCAAATTGTGTATTTTGAGTGGAAATGGGTCAAAACCCTAATTGGAGGTTATCGATGGCCAGATTTAGGTGTATGATGTTTGCCCCTTTTTGGGAAGGCATTGCAAGATATAAGCACAATAACATCTTTTCAAAGAATGAAAAGGTATTGTATGCCTACAACTGTAATGATGATAAACTAATTGTATGATGCCCGCTTGAGGGAATAGTTGGCACAAGTAGGTCAGCAAATGGTCCCTCAAAAAGAAAGAAGTGAAATGAGGGAACCCAAGAAAGGAAAGATGATGGGGTGAAAACACAATGATACTAAAAAATTATTCAAAATCATTGAGAATGCAAGTGGGATGGTGTACAATAATTTACCCAAAGGGAGTTATAAGCATTGTACCCTGATAGTGGTAATGTGGTATGATAACATAATGATTTGCCAAAAAGTAGTTATAATCATTAAGAAGATGGAGCTGCACCAATTAGGATAGACAAACAAGAGAATAACATGCCCCTATATGGGTAGCAAAAGTAAAGTGGTGATAACATAATTATTTGCCCAAAGGCAGTTATAATCATTGAGAAATGTAGGTGGGATGGTGTGTAATTATTTGCCCATAGGCAATTATAATCTTTGGACCCTGATTATGGTAGACATGATAAACTTGGTTGAGGATGATGATAACTTAACATAGAGGGTAATGATGAATTGGAACGACCTACTAGTAGGGAGATGCTCATCTAAACTAATAAAGGTTTAAATTTTTTCATGTTTAATTACTCTATTTGGGATATGATTAGGATTGACTCGAGATGTCGGTGCTGAAGAGATACTTCTATTACTGAATAGACTTCTTGAATCTAAGGTTTGTTTTAGCATGTATCAGTAGGCATCATGATATAACATCATGAGGACTTGATCAAAATATAAATGAAGACTAATTCTTATAATCTGATACTCAATAGAAAACAATGCACCAATGATAGAAACCATGATAATAATGTAAACATATGAATAGGGATGGATTCATATGTAAGTGTGGAAAAGGAATCACCCAATGAACACACATAAACTGAATCAAGGCAATAGTACTAAAAGCAAACAAACAGACACATAAATAAATAAAATAAGTAGAAATAAACAAACAAATAATGTAATAGAAACCATATGAACATTGCCCCTAAAAAATAGGTGACAACGAAATAAATGAACAAAATGGGGGAATAAAATAAAAGGAAGGGGGTGGCCAAGTTGTCTTCATATGCACTAGGCAAGTGGATGCTACCTACATAGTTTCATGGATGTAATATCTAATAAAAAACTTTAGGCCAAATGTAGTTCTCCCAAGGAATGGGAAGAATGTGATAATTGAAAAAAACAAATAGAATAGTTGTGATAGAAGAATAGGAATGGTTATACAAAATGACAAGTGTGTGAGAGAAAAGACCAAAAAAGATGGGGAAACTAAATGACAAGTGATTTGCCTATAACTTAGTAAGGGTTCTCAGATTCCTTAAGGCAAATAAGTGGTCAAATATTTTTGGTTTTTTCTAATGATTTTACAAATGTTTTTAGAATTTTTTGAAGTATCTCAACTTAAGCGAGAATGATGAGACACTAAATGGTTCAAGCTCACAAAATAGTGAGAGCATTCAAACTTAGGTTGCTCATAAAATAATGAGAACATGGCTTAGGTTGCTCACAAAATAGTGAGAGTGTGGTAAGGGGGTGACTGAGCTAACCTCAACAAGTATCGAGTGCTACTTACATAGTCCCAAAGTAGGACCTCAAGTCACTGTAGTTCTGCCTTATAGTAGAGAAATTTAACTAGTGTAGTAGTCAATTCAAACAAAATAGACACAATTGGCAAAAGGCATAGTATGACATAGAAAGGAATAAGTTGGTATTTCAAGGCTTAATGTTTCCCCTCGTTTTCCCATAGGAAATTATAACCAAAACACAACAACATAGATTAATGGTACTAATTTTCCCAAAGGTGGTTATAATTAGTAGCAAGATTGGTGGTAAGAAAGGAATATTAAATGAAAGATGCAACTGCCAAAACTTCTATCATACTATCCCAAAATATGATATCTATCTAAAGTACTTGAACCAATTGATAAAACTAATCAGATACCTTGATGCTAAAAATATGTAATGAATGGCAAAATGTTAAAAAATCAAGGTCAAATGGACTAGGCTCTAGAACACATTGGGTTGATAGAACAAAATGGTAAAACGGATACAACTAATAAAATGATTAAGAATGATATTTGTACAAATAAGAATAGTAATAATATGACATAAGTAAAATGGTCCTTATAGGCAATACACCTTAGCATTCAAGCATAGTATCGTTTGAGATGAATAATATTCATCAGCTCTAGAAGTTCATCTCTATTTGGCGTGGCAAGCTTGTATGCTCCTAAGCCATAATATATAGTAATGATGAAAGGACCTATCTAGTCTGGTTTGAATTTCCCTTCATGCTTCTTTTTACCTGTGGTATTCTTTTGGTTTTCTTTAAGAACAAGATCACCAATTTCAAATGTTTTATACTTAACACATTGATTATAGTGGTCTTTGAGTTAGTTCTAATATGCTTAAAGATTATTGAGCGTGGTTTTGTGCTTCTCATCAATTAGGTATAGCTCTTGTAGATGAGCTACTCAATAGTCATGATCATCTTAGACATACTTGAAAGAGATGTGCACTAAAGGTAGTTTGACCTTAATGGGAAGGATGGATTTAATACCATAAACAATTGAGTATGGAGTGGCTCTTATGGGGGTATGATGGTTGGTACGATATGCCCAAAGGGAAGAGAATATATGCAAGTGCCAATCATGACCAACATCATTGATAATATTTTTGAGAATATTGACAATATTTTTGTTGGATGCTTGGGCTTGACCATTACCTTGAGGGTAATACACTATAGAAAAATGTTATGTGATAGTATATTTAGTACATAGCTGGTCTACATCCTTGTTCTTGAATGATCATTCATTATCAGATATAATGTCAGTGGGGATACTGTAGCGGTAAATTAGATGATTGAAGATGAATTTGGAAATTTGGTTTCCAATCACATGAGGGGTATAGCTTCAACCCACTTAGTGAAATAATCAGTGGTGGTAAAGATATGTTTATGGTCATCAGATGAAGTGGGGTTAATCTTCCTAATGAGGTCAAGTCTCCATGTATAAAATGCCCATGGTGTCAACATTGGTTTTAGTGTTTTTGCTAGGGCATGAATCAAATTAACATGCCATTGACATTTGTCACACTTTTTTACATATGCAGTGGCATTTGGGTCCATTATGGGCCAATAATAACTAGTGCACAAGAGATTTTTGGATAAGATGGCCCCACTATAATGAGCACCACATATTCCTTCATGAACTTCTCTTAACGCTAGTGTAGACTCTATCGATGTTAAACAATGAAGTAGAGTTCCATCAAAACTATGATGATAAAGGGTGGATCTAAGTAGAGTATAATGAGTGGAATGATGAATGAAGGCTTTGGATTGTTTTTGAGATACATTAGGTGGTAGGACTTGGTCACGACGGTAGTTGTAGAGGTCTGAGTACCAGATAAAATTAGGACCAACAATATCACAAATCATTACAATAGTTGAAGGTTCATGAGCTAGTGCTGAAAAGTGCTCGATGAAGAAATGATACTCTCTAATTTTATCTATTTATCAAATAAGAGAGCCAATATTAGCCATGGTATCATTATTTATATTAATAACCCTTGATATGTGCTCAAACTGAATGCTATAAATTTGTTGCTTAAGAGTGTCGACCATGGCTTTATATGGAACCAGCTTGGAATCTTTGGTCTGAAAATGATCTATGACTAGATTGATGATTAACTAAAAATCACCATAAACTTGGATATGAGATATGTTATAATGCATAGCTTATCAAAGTCTTGCAACAAGTGATTCATACTTGGCCATGTTGTTTGTATAAGGAAATCTGATTCTGAATGATTGAGGGATTAGATCCCCTTGTGGCATAATAAACAATAGTCTTGCCCCCAATCCACGTGTAGTAAATGAACCATCAAAATATAGATTCTAGGGCTGATCCTCAAGGGGCGTGTTAATGATAATCATTATAGATTTATCAATAAATTGAAACATGACTGGCTGTGTGTCTATGAGAGGGCCTTCAACAAGTTTATCTGCAAGAATTTGTCCCTTGATTGCCTTCTGATTGACATACTTTATGTCAAAATCATTGAGAAACATGATCCATTTATCCATTCTACCTTGCAAAGATATTTTAGATAACAAATATTTGAGTGAATCTATGTTTAAAATGACCATGGTCTTATTATTCAACATGTAATGGCATAGTTTTTAAGCAGTGAAGACCATGGTCAGACAAGATTTTTCAATAGGTGCATAGTTATGTTCATATGTAACCAAGGTATGACTTAGGTAGTATACAAAATGCTCTTTTTCATTATCATCATGTTGAGCCAAGAGTGCTCTTGGAGCATGGTTGATAGCTGATAGGTATAATGAGAATGGCTTTCCTAGCATAGGAGGTAATAAAATAGGTGAATTAACAGAATTATCTTTGAGTTGTTGGAAAGTTGTTTGGTACTGATCATCCCAGTGAAATGTAACTCCCTTCTTAAAAAGGTGTGTAAATAGATGGCACTTATCTATTAATGGAGAGATGAAATATTTGATTGACTCGATCTTATCCTGCAAACTATGGAGTTGCTTTAAATTGGTTAGTGGTGGCATCTTGGTTATAATAGGGACTTTAGTCAGATTGACTTCAATACCTCTATGAGACACAATGAGGCCAAGTAATTTGTCTGAATTTACACTAAACACACATTTTTTTTGGATTGAGTCTGACTTTGTGCTTCTATAATATTTCAAATATCTTACGCAACATTGTTGGATCGTCGGCCTTGGTTTTAGATTTTCCTAATATGTCATTAACATAGTCTTCAACCATATAATGCATCATATCATGGAATATGATATTCATGGCCTTTTGATATGTATATCTAACATTATTAAAGCCAAATGACATTACTTGATAACAAAATGTTCCCCATGGAGTGGTGAATGTTATTTTATGTTGGTCGTTTAGTGTTATTCTGATCTGGTTGTATCCTTAAAAGCCATCCATGAGTGAAAGCATTTCATAACCTACCATGGAATCAACAATCATGTTGATATTAGGCAAGGGAAAATCATCTTTAGGACAAGTTTTGTTGATGTCTCAAAAATTAGTACAAATTTTGATCCCTTCAAGCTTTTTACTAACAGGTACCACATTAAAGATCCATTTTGAGTAGTCATTAGATCAGATACATCCTGCTTCTAAGAGTTTTTCTAACTCTTTCTTTACCAATACAATAATGTGAGGATGTATCTTATGTAGCTTTTGTTTTATTGGTTTGGAATCATGATTAACCATAAGGTGGTGCATAACTAAGGCTGTGTCTAAACTTGGAATGTCACAATAGGTCCATACAAAGATATCTACAAATTATCTCAATAGAGTTGTAAAGATGTCATATTCCTCCTCAGTGAGGGACATGCCTAATTTTATCCATTTTAGGTCTAATAGAGTCTTGATATTTACCTCTATTGTATCTTTGACCATAAGGGTTGAACCATCTTATAGGATAGTAGGCAATGACTTGAACTATTGAATTATGTCAGGGTCCTTCATTAGGACTTGCTCTTCAACTTCTCCTAAGCATGATGAATATAAGTCCCCTAATGGGAGACCTAGCCATGTGATAAAAATAGTCAAAATTTTTTGAAGAATTTGATCAAATACTTGTTTTTTCTCAAATTTGAACTCAGATTCACATGCAAGTTCATCATTAGTGGTTTCCTAGTCTAAATTCAAAGAAAAATGAACACCCCCATCTAATGGTGCTTAAAACAGGTTTTCACCACTAGACTGGCCTTTATCTTTACTTTTTTCTTGGTCAAAAAGTGCCTTAAAGAGGTTTTCACTTTGGGACCTCGATGTTTTACTTATTTGTTTTTGGCTAAGGGTGTTCACTCGCTCTCTGAAATAGGCTGCTGGATCCAATGTGATTGAGAATCTTGATTTGTGATCTCCCAATGGTTGTCTCTAAGGCCTAAAAAGTCACAAAATGCCTCATCATTCTAGAACTCATCAATTGGTAGATTGGATTCATGTTGGTCCCAATCTTTCAACTGGGGATAATAAAATGGAAAAGGGTTGTGATGAATGGCCAGGATAAGGGTACAAATAGTATTGTTATCAAATAGGTTGGTTTTAGTTAGGTCGTGAAAGGTGAGGTAACTATCAGACTTTGCTTTATTGTTGGCATCATCACTAGTCCTTGGTGATGGAGTTTGAATAAGATATGTGGATTCACCCCCAGGTGGTTTAAATCCAAGTCCATAAGGTCTTTCATACTTAATCATGGAAACTGGCTCGATGGTTCCTTGTTGATTCAATCTAAGGCCTCTTCTTTCATAATTGTGATGCTCCATGATCTTATTGGGATTAAGGTACTTTGAATTTTTATAAAAATCAACTTGGTTGTCATTGTATAACCATGATTCATCCCCTTTAAGAGGGTCAGGTTCTAGTCTAGATGTTGGTACAAATGTGGTAGGTCCTTTATCTTTGTGCTTTTGTTGCCAATGCATATGTGGGGTGACTTTAGGTCGCCCAAAGGTTTTCAGATTTTGAGGAACATTGGAAATATGAAATGTATCATGGGTCACAGACTCTCCCTGTCCATTATTTTAAATGGTGAAATGATTATAAGCTTTAGGAGGTGGCATGTGGGAAAGGGAATCTAAGGTATTATGATCGATACAATTATTTGGTGAAGGATCAATAAGTATAGCCTTTCCTTTATCTTGCTTGAAATTTAGATTCATGTCATATTGATAATTGTAGCTTTGAAATTTGGCATCAAGATGCTTGTATTGTTCATATGGGTGTAAATCTCCTAGAATATTCACTTCCATCCTTGAGTGGAAAAACTTGATACATTGGTGTAATGTTGACAGGACTGCACAAATATCATGTAACCAAGGCCTATCTAGAAGCATATTGTATGATAACAAAAAATCAAGCACATGGTAAAGTGTATCATGGGTTAATGGCTGCATGATAACTGGAAAACCAATGGTGCCTTGTGAGTCTCTTTTCTAATTATCATAAGTTTTGATGGTTAATTTTTTTTGTTGGAGATCTACCATTGTGTACCCAAGAAACTTGATGATCTTAAGAGACACTATGTTGAGGCTATATCCATTGTCTATAAGGACACATTTCACTTTATATTATCTTATATAAAATTTTATGTATAATGGGTTATCATGGAGTAGGCCAAGGGAAGATATATCACTTTGGTTGAATGTGACTTGTTGGGCTAGAGCTAGGTGTCCAACCAAAGCTTGAAATTTATCAAGGGATATGTCACTAGCAATAGTAGATTGGGTCAAAAACTCATTTAAGATGTTTTTGTGGATTTAATGACATTTGTAATAAATGTAAAATATAAATTTGTGTTGGTGTCTTATGTAACTGTTCCATAATATCAAACTTCTTGTCTTGGTCAATAGTGAATGGTTTATTTTGAGGTTAAATAGTTGGTTGGATGACAGACAATGTGGCAAATGGTTGTGGGCCTGGGATAGTAGTCTTTGACCTTTGAGTTGTGATTACACAATCAAAATTAAATACTAGACCATTATTACTAACCAATGTTGGGAATGGTGTGGGACCAGACATGACAAGTCTCGATTGCTAGTGTACTCACATGTGATCACATGGAAAGGATGAGTTGTTGATATAGGGTCTAAAAGGGGAAGTCCTAATTTGCTAGTTTGCATGTATGCACTCCCAGGTCAAAGAAGGATTATCCATGTAATTGGTTGAATGTTGTTGTTTAGCAACAATCTAGGCTGATTAGTGCTTGGTTTAGGATTAATGGAGATAGTATTAACATTACCCCTTGCAATACGACCTACAACCCTATCATAGTCATGTGCAATTTACATGATAGGTTTTTTGGTTGTTACCATTTTGACCTTGGTTTTTTCCATTGTTCTATCATTGTGGGTTTTGCTACTAATTTTTTTGGTTCGGCCTTTGATTTTGATACTATTGATTTTTTTACTACGCTGACCATTATTGTCATTGTTGCTGATCATTTTGTTGTTATTGATTGTTATGTTAGGGAAAGAGGTTTTAATAAATCTTAAGAGTTTTATTAGAAGTGAAAGCACCATTATCCAATGTTATCTCCCCATTATCCAACATATTCTCAATTAAATCCTTGATTTGGACACATCTTCGTAGATTATGCCCATTGACCCGATGATAGTCACAAAATTTATTGTCATGGTACCAATCAGGATAAGGAATGCCTTGCGTATAATACTTTGGTATAGGCTAACTAATCAGATTAATGGAAGGAAGCTTATGAAATATAGACTCAATAGGTTCTCCTAGGTCATTAAAGACATGACATGCAGGCATGGTTCTCCTAGGAGGAGGTATTTGCAATGGTAAAGGCAACTGCATTTATTGTGTAGGTCTTGGTTGTTGTGCTTATAGTATTATTTGTAGAGTTTGTTGAGTAAGAGTAAGCTAAAAAGGTGGTGTAGTTAACATTTGCATCATTTGGACATGATGGGATTTAGTTACTCCATTTCCCACACCATTCCTATTATGGTTGAATTGCTTTGATCTTTCATGGTTATTGGCGTATGCCAATTACAATGCTTATGCTTGAATGGGATATTGATGTTGGTCATTTCCCTAATTGGTACTTAGATTTTGATTAGTTAAATTAATCTTTATGACTCTTTTATTGATGAGCACCCATTCGATCAACAAACCTTTATCAATGATCTCTTTGAAATTATGCACACATTGTAGTTCTAGATGATAAACTATCTCACTATGCAAATTTTTAGTAAACACAATGGTTAATTGTTTATCTAGTAAATTGTGAGTGAAACAACTTGCAAGGGCTCTCTATCAACATAAAAAACTTGTAAAACTCTTACCAGCTTTTTGCTTTGCTTGTGTTAAGTCCACTAATGAAATATCATGCTCGAGATTATAGGAAAAGTGTTGTACACATTTATCAGAAAGGTCATCAAAATCCACTACTAAATTTTTGGGAAACTTTAAAAACCACTCCAAGGCTTGTCCAACCAAGCTCCTTGGAAATAATAGCAAAAGGTATACATCACTAAATGCCACTGGTTGACATGTGACAAAGAATTTGGTCAAATGAGCCTTAGGGTCACCTTTCCCTTTATATTTGTTGAATTTTGGTGGTTCATATCTTGAAGAAAATGGCATCTACAAATACTCCATGTTGAATGGATAATAACACACATCATCCAATTTGAAATTTTTAATCTGTTTACCCACTTGAATGGCAGTAATTGCATCCTTCATTTGTTGTAATTCTTGGCATAAGAAATTGAAAGGAACATTGGTTTGTATAAGAATAGTGATTTGGGTAGATGGTTGGGAGGTCATAAGTTGGACACTTTGACTAGGGTATGATGGTGATACCTATTGGGGTATATCAATTTTATTGGGGAATGGACTAGGAATATGCATATGTGGATTAGGATATACATGAAATTGCATATTTAGTTGCATAATATTTTAGTTTGGGTTGGTGATAAAGGTTTTACTTAGAAGATTTTGTGGTCAGGATGGAGGGATATAACTATACTATGCTTGTTATGGTTGAAAAGGGACATGATATCGACTAATCAAATCTTAATGTGGAGTGGGAACTTGTGGACTAAGACCCTGTCTCTAAATTTGTGGCACATTTTGAACCAACAGTTGTCTAGTAGGTACTTAAGAAATATGGGGACCTCTTTGTTGAATGAATCCCTATGGAGAAGTGAAAACATCTTATAGATTCAACATCTATTGCTAACCAATATTTACATGTTGTTGACTAGTCATTGCTTGGTCTTGAATTGGCATATTAATCTATGAATAAAGAGGTATGTTCATCATTACCTGGTGAGGTGGAATGTTTGTTGCCCCTGATTGAGGTGGCAATGTATTTATGCTCTATTGTATTGATACACTAGATTATGTCTGTGGTTGTGGAAGACTACTTGTTACTTGTTGAGGAGGAGTAGGGTTCGTTACATTATATCATTGAAGCATGACAGTAGCCATTATTTGGTTACCTAATCCCATAGGTTGTACACTTGAGGATGTAGCTAGTTGAGGTTGGGGTGTAAAAACTCCTATTCCTTGGTATGATGACCTACTCATGGTATTTACTATAGGTACATGTTGTTGAATATTTATTTGTGTGTTAGTACCACTTTGATTAGGATTGAATGTTGTTTGCACATTATCCACTACATTTGGCTCACTATTTTGTGTAGAGGTTGAAGACACTTTTTCAATAATGAGCATATGCATCAAGTTATCAATCGAAGTGGTTTGTATGAATGGGTTGTAAATCTGATTCTCTTGTCCAGTTAACTCTATCAACACTCCTGTTGAAGGAACTAGGTCAATAAGAGGGTTACTCACCATGTCCATCTGATTGAAATCATGTGCTAGATTTAGATAGGTTTGATATGCTATCTGTATTTAGTTAAAGTGATCTTCCATGATGTTTTTGCCTTGATTAGATATATTAGGGTCTTGATACGTTGTTTGGACTAGATCCATAGGATTGCTAGAAGAAGCCTGTTGATCGTAAATGATATTGTGGGGAACTCTTACTAAACTTGGTAAATTTTTATGAGGGAAATCTACTAAAAACTTGGCCCTTACCTCTATAGATCTAACCAAAATCTCATCTTTGTTCTCTAGCAAATATCTCTCAAACAAAAATGGATCATACGTGGAAGCCGTATTAGTAGAATATGATTGTTGAAGAACTGGCTTGTGTATTGTGGGTATTATAGCTAGGTATTGTAAAGTTTTTTCTTAGTCTTGTTCTAAGTAAGGTGGTGTATTAACCAGATAGTTAACCAATAGATCTTGGCTTTGTGCCCTTAATTGAGTAGTATAAGAGGGATAAGAATCCATCTCATAAGTAATAAATAAATAAATAAGGAAATGGACTCAAGAGAGGATGGTTAGTATGGCGTTAGTTTCAAAATGAAAACAAAATAAAAGAAACACACTAACTAACATAACATCTCTAGGCCTAGACACTATGGAGGGCTTAGTTAACAAAAATAAATGATAAAAATAACTAAAAAGTAAGAAATAAAACACAAGAATTCCTTCACCTTCCTTGGATGCTCCATATAGCTTTGTAGTGGTGGCTTGCTTGACTTTGTGCTCATGAAGTCCTTGGCAATGGAAGCTTGTCTACCTCCATCTCTCCTTGGCACCTTTGGCTTGTGGCTTGGCTTGGCTTGAAAATAATTTGGCATGATAACACTAGTTTCTTGAAGATTTTGAAACCAATTTGGCATTATAACTTTACATAATCATGTCTTAAAAATGATGTGGTAAGGCCTCTTATTTATAGATTTTTGAAAATATCTAGAATCAACTTGAATCATCCATCTAAAGATTGAGATGTGTGATTGAGGATTAATTCAATTTTTAGAATTAAGTTTGTAATTATACTCCTCATGACATTGGAAAAAGGGGCAATTAAGAGGCATGGAGGGTATCATGGAAGGCATTGATGAGGAATGGAGGGTATGAATCTTAATATTTGTGGCATTTATGACCTAGGGATGGCTTCCCAAGAATGAGGTCACCTAATGATTCAGATATTCAATATTCATTTCTAAAAATAAGTTTTCAACAAGTTTCCATGGAATTATTAATTATGCCTTGATTTGGGTTAATTAGCTCTTAAGCATGTTTAAGCACTTTGTGCACAAATTACTCAAATTGATCTGAATGCCTTGTTATTGGTCCAAAATTTGACTGGATTGGAATTAGAAGTCAATATCAATGTGTTGGATCCATTATCCCATTTAGGATGTTATCAATAGCAAATAATAAAAGGCATGTGTCTTATGCAAAAGATTTAACAAAAAAGAGCAATTCAAAGCACTAAGTTACAAAATTAGCATTTTGACTCAAAATGATCTGATCAAAGTTAGTTGGCCCATAAATTGCATTTCCCCATTTAATGATACCTTGGCTAAAATTGGCACTTGAATATGTCAATTTCACATCATTTAGAATGTTTTAGTGTTTATAAGCCAAATTGTGCATTTTGGGTGGAAATTGGTCAAAACCCTGATTGGAGGTTATCAATGGCTAGATTTAGATGTCTACAGTTATAACCACCTATGGTAAAACTAGGAGAAACATTTGTTTATCATGCATTGCCACATCACTTTGCCATTATTGTTTTCATTTGACTGGCCATTTCTTGGATTTGAGAACTTGTTGTGACCTAGTTAGTTTTTCCTCAACTTTTGTATGGATAGATTTATTTTAACTTGATGTTATTTTAGGACTATGTGGGCCACGCTCAATTCATGTTGAGGTCACCTCAGTCCCCCTTTCCATATACTCTCACTATTTAATGAGAAACCTGACCCAAATGCTCTTATCATTTTACAAGTAGGTACCTTGTTATTCTCTAATGAGTTAAGATACCTCAAAATTCCAAAAACATTCAAATATTTCAAAAATCCAAATATATTTATCTTGTCTAAGCCTAGTCAGTTATCCTTGATTCACCCTACTAGGGCATGCTTATTATTTGGATTCTTTCTTTTTCTTTTGTTTTCAGGCTTTCTAGTTGTTTGTTTATTTCAAGTTGTTTATTTGTTTGTGTGTTTTTTGTTTCTTTATTTGTTGTTCACTTGCCTATTTTTTTGCCTTGAATTAGTCTATCTATATTCATTGGGTGATTCCTTGAGCACATTATTCTTGAGTCCATCCATATTCATACGTCAACATTATCATCATGGTTTTTATCATTGGTGCATTGTTTTTGAGTGTCTATTAGATCGGGGGTCAGTCTTTATGCTTATTTTGGCCAAGTCTTCATGGTGTTTTTATCATGATGCCTACCATCACATGCTACAACAAAAATTAGCTTCAAGAAGGTCTATAATCAATGCAGCCATAGAAGTTTCTCCTTGGCACCTTGGCAAATCCTTCTACCCTTGATCAAATCAACCCAATGACCATTCTAGTTGTATCATTGATAATAACGACAAACATCTCCTCATTGGTAGGTACAAATAAATCATTCACACTAATAAATCTTATTCTTCTATTTATCTATTTTATCACTTTGTGCCTGCTCATCTTTAATCTGTATTCTAAGTTATATCCTTGAATTATACTTGTTAATCAGCCCTAACTAGGGCATAATCATCTTTAGCTAATCCAGGTCCTCTTAATGATTATAACCACCTATGGACAAATCATTATTTTGACTTTTATTCTTGATTATAACCACCTCTAGGAAAATTAGTAATATTTAAAAATTGATGCATGCAAGTATTTTCTCATTTGTATTAATCTCAATCATGGGTTAATTTCACCTTTCTTCTTACTTCTTTTTTGAGGGACCATCCATCAACAAATGTGACGACCACTCCTTCGAGGGGCATCATCATAGGCTTCCCAAACACTCTAGAGATTTTGATTCAACCATCATCTTATTTTTGGTATGCAGGCCATCTCTCTTTATTTGAAAAGACATTGCTTTGCCTACAATTTACAATATCTTCCCAAACAGGGGTAAACTATAGACACCTAAAACTGGCCACTGATAACCTTCAACCAGGCTTTTAATCAATTTCCACCAAAATGCATAAGTTGGCATAAAAACACTAAAACACATTAAAATATTTAAAATTTTTATATTCAAGTGTTGATTTTTGCCAGAGTGTCATTAAATAGGGCAATGCAATTTATGAATCAACTAACTTTGATCAGATCATTTTGAGTCAAAATAATATTTTCGCACCTGGGTGCTTTGGATTGCTCTTTTCCATCAAATTTCTTGTATGAGACACGTGCCTTTGTTATTTTATGTTGACATCCTAAATGGGATAATGGTTCCAACACATCTCACATCAACTTCCAATTTTAATCCATTCAAATTTTGAGCCAATAATACAACATTTTGACCAATTTGATTAATTTGTGCACAAATTACCAAGGTTTTGCATCAAAGTTGACTAATTATATTTAAAGATAATTAAACCAAATCAAGAGCTTAAGTTAATTTTCCATGAAACCTTTTAAATATTTATTTTTAGAAATTAATTTTCATTAACTACATCATCCTATAGGGTGGCATCCACAAGCCATAAATGCCACAAATATCTGAATTAATGCCTCCCATGCCTCATTAAGACCCTCCATGCCTAGTTAATTCCCCTCTGTGCCAAATATTGATGAGCCTAGTTATGAATTTTAATTACATAATTGAACTAATCCTTAACCACACATCTTTATCTTGAGATGGATGGTTCAAGTTGATTCTAAACCATTCCAAAAATCTATAAATAGGAGGCCTTGCCTATTGAATTTTAAGCTCTTCTATGCCAAACATATAATTCCCAAATGCATTCAAAATCATTGCATCTTAGTGTTATAATGCCCAAATGTTGAGCCAACCCAAGCCAAGTCAAATCCAAACAAGGTGCCAAAGAGAGATGGAGGTAGCCACACCTCACTAATGAAGACTTCCGGAGCACAAACTAAGTAAGCCACTACAACAAGCATTTTAGAGCATCCAAGGAAGGTGAAGGAAGGTCTTTATTTCATGTTTTAGTTATGTTTTCTATTTTTCTTTTATTAACTAAACTCCTTCTTTGTGATAGGCTTAGGGTGTTAGTTTAATATGTTTTTGATTGATTGATTTGATTCACTAAGACAATACTAATATCCCCCTATTGCAATCCTATGTTCACAATATTTAAGGTTATTTTCATTGATTAATTGAAAGTATTTGGAGCTTTAGATACTCTCAAGGCATATTATATGTAATTGCATTTGAAATCAATGCTAGGACATGTTTATGGATTTTGTTGGTATACATTGCAATCTTACATTTAATTTATTCTTGTGTTAGTTTAGTTGTCAATGAAAAAAGGGTGGCCAAAGATTTGGTAGTAGGTGAGTTATGTGACTAAGTTTTTTGCTGGCCATCAAAGTACATGGTCCATGCCTAGTTAATTCCCCTCTGTCCCAAATATTGATGAGCCTATTTATGAATTTAATTACATAATTGAATTAATCCTTAACTACACATCTTTATCTTGAAATGGATGGTTCAGGTTGATTCTAAACCATTCCAAAAATCTATAAATAAGAGGCCTTGCCTATTGAATTTTAAGCTCTTTTATGCCAAACATATAATGCCCAAATGCATTCAAAATCATTGCATCTTAGTGCTATAATGCCCAAATGTTGAGCCAACCCAAGCCAAGTCAAATCCAAACAAGGTGCTAAGGAGAGATGGAGGTAGCCACACTTCATTGATGAAGACTTCCAAAGCACAAACTAAGTCACTACAACAAGCATTTTAGAGCATCCAAGGAAGATGAAGGGAGGTCTTTCTTTCATGTTTTAGTTATGTTTTCTTTTTTTGTATTATTAACTAAGCTCCTCCTTTGCGATAGGCTTAGGGTGTTAGTTTAATGTGTTTTTGATTGATTGATTTGATTCACTAACACAATACTAATATCCCCCTATTGCAATCCTATCTTCACAATATTTAAGGTTATTTTCATTGATTAATTGAAAGTATTTGGAGCTTTAGATACTGTCGAGGCATATTATATGTAATTGCATTTGAAATCAATGCTAGAACATGTTTATGGATTTTGTTGGTATACATTGCAATCTTACTTTTAATTTATTCTTGCCTTAGTTTAGTTGTCGATGAAAAAAGGGTGGCCAAAGATTTGGTAGTAGGTGAGTTATGTGACTAAGTTGTTTGGTGGCCATCAAAGTACATGGTTCAATAAAACTTCATCGTCTTGCTAATTTAGGGGACACATTGGCCATAACTGCATTGATTGTTTGCCTTGGAAGCAAGTCTACTTAAAAATGGTTAGTTATTTTCATTTTCCCTCATTCAACCAAGCTTTTCATGGAATGAACACTCTACATAATTCATTTTTGAGGATGAAACAAGGTGATTTGGACTTAGAGCTTTGTGACGTAGTGAAATAGATTTGTGGTGGGTATGTAAGTAGTTTTTTATGTTGATTTTTAATGATATAGAATGCATTATCAGTGAGAAAATGATATTCATTTCTTTGTGTGCATTCTTTTTTTGCATAACTTTTCCATATATACATGTGCAAGATTATGTAGTTGAAAGGTTGATGAAGCCGATCCGATATGAATTTGTTCATAAATATTTGCTCATTATGATAAGGGTTGACATTATTTAGTTGAGTCTATTGCATACAAATGCTATCTTGTTGGGTTGTGAAAGAAATAAAAGCTTTATTTTAAACTTGCATAATGAAGTGATTTTCTTGCATAAAATGAAAGGTATTTGATTTTCATGCATGAAGGAAGAAAAGTAGTTTTCCTTTTAGTATATTTTGACTCTTCAACTATTATGGATATATTTAAAAATCTATGAATTTGTAATCATTGAATATTACTTACTCTATGTAAATACAAGCTCAATTTCAATAAGGGCTTGTAGTCATATAGATATTTAGGGTTTTGTTGAAAGTTGCATATATTTAAACATATTACAATTGTAATGTACTCAAGGTGGTTGTTTTCATTTCTTCAGTCCCATTTTTATTATATGGGATGTTTTTTTGTTTAGCTTTACCACTGTGATATCATTTATTGCACAAAGTGAAACATTTTTGTTAGTCGTAAGGTATAATGGTAATTATTTCTATATATGCATGTATAAAAAATAGAGAGTTTGGAATCTCATTAGTGTTTGAAATGAATAATCATGGTTGATGTTTTATTCTTTCATGTAGTATTCTCTTGTTGAAATTATTTTATGCAATTTGAAGGTATTTTTTTTAGTGCCTAGATAGAGAAGTTAGAGAAATTCATCCATACATAAAAACTCTAAATGGAAAAAGTGATGGTTTGAAACCCTTGGCACAAGTGGTAATTATACATGTAGTAGATGAATATACATGGTAATTTATTGATAAAAGTGTTAATTTGGTTCACATTTTAGATTTCTTGAGTCTACATATAATACATGATAATTATTATCAGTTCTAGGAGAAATTGTCTATTTGTAGTTGTCTCAGGAATAATACATGATTTCATATGAAAATGTAATTTTAAATAATTTTATCTTCATGTGTTTGATATGAACAATTTCAAGTTTATTATGATTCATATTTTAAGATACAAAATATGTTTGTATATGAAGCTACTTTGGAATCTTTACTTCAATTGGTAGTTTGTTGTTTGTTTCTTGTCAGTTTAAGTTGTTAAGTTATTTAAGGCATTTATCATTTTAATGTTCTTCTTAAAGTTCTTTCAAATATATAACTATGTTAGGTTGGATGCCAAATTTATGATATTATAGCATAAATATTTGGGTAAGAGGTAATACACAACAACTTGGTGGTACTCCTTCATAGAGTAGTCATCATGAAATACCTTTTCTGGGGCTATAGGGATACTAATGCCTTCTCTAACCCTTTTAACTATGGAACTCATGTTTTTATCCACTTTGATATGAATGGCTATAAATTTTGGAAATTTTTGGATAATATACCTTCTTCTTCTTTACAAGGTAATATTTTTCATAAAGGTCTGAGATGATCTATTTGGTGATCTTGTCCATTTGGATGAGCTACGCCAGGTGAATATTCTCAACACATACACATAAATATTAAATCTATACCTAACACAAACATTATTTTTAACTATTCTGAGTTTTTAACTGATCTTAACCCAAATCTCACTAATTTAACCCTATATATGGTAATTGTTCCTAGACTTACTACACTTATACATGATGATCTTGAATCTTCAAGCAAAAAATGTGTTGGTATCCCTATGTCTAAAACCATGGGGACTTGTGTGTTGAAGAAAGTAAAATTTGAGATAGATGATGATTGTGGAGGTATGAACTTGGTTAAATTATATGCTACACTATTGGAGTACACTGAGCACCAGATAGATAAGGGGTCTCGTTTGATTGATTTAGTTTATGGGAGTGATTCTAATACATAGTAGTTGTCGTATAGTGATTTTATTTTGTTTGGTTTAGTTGTTTATATTAACTTTTTAAGAGACTTACTCTGGTACTGTTCATTGATACTTTTAGTTTTGAACTTCTTTCACAATGGAATTTCATACTCTTAAATAGTTACAGTTTTTAAACATTTCTTAGTTTTGATAGCATTGGTAGTTGCTCATATGCCTGTTTGGTGACTTTTAGTTATAAAGTTCATTTTTAACAGTGATTATTCAGTGTGTCCACACAATGTAATTGTTGGGATAGTTCATTTACTTGCCATTTGATCATATGATGTTTACTTAGAAAATATTATGCTAGTTATGGATTATGATGTTATATATTGTTTAGATCATTAGACATATATATTTATTAATTATGTAATTTATATGTACATGTAAATAATTATTTAAGTGATGCTTGAAAAGTTTCAAGCCCAACCCCCCCATTTAAAAATATTAATTTGGTCTATATTATTTTAATTCAATCTCATGAACTTTATTCTAAAATTCTAAAACATAAAGCTCTCAGCTTTATAACTAATAATAAAGTAATTGACTTCTTAAAGTTAATTAAATTTATAACCACAAGTAATTAAAGGTTAGTTACAACTTCAAAACACAACCACCTTCAATAAAGTTGTTTTATAATGACATTCAAGCCACATAACAAAGGGAGAAAATACACATAGATCAAACTATATATTTTCTGACGATGAAGTAATGTGTATAACGTCATGTACTTTACCCAAATAATGATGAAAACATAGTATTTTGTGACAAATTATTAGACTATAGATTGCATAGTGATCTTTTATTGAAAGATTTATTTGTAATCAAACTTAATTCAAAGTTTTCGTAATAAAATTAATTTTCATACTCCTACATTGATTATTTTACAAGTCCCACATTATTTATTTTACTATCATTTATTTTAGTTTGTTTGTTTTACTTTCTTAGTTGTTTAGACCCTTTTTCTGATTTAGATTAGTTTATTCATAGTTTATTAGTCTCATTTATTTCGTTCTTCCTAGATATTAGTCTTTTTATCTTTTTTCTTAGTTTCTTAGTCTTTAGGGTATTTATTTAAAAAAATAAAGTTGTTATTTGTACTTAGTTCTATTTTTCCTCATTTCTCTTTTATTCTAAGTTAATTTCTTAATTAGATAGTTTATATATTTTTAGTTTCTATTTAATTTCTTTAAATTAGATTTTTTTTTGTTGGAAAACTAACCTTATTTGAGTCCTTCCTAGAGGTTTCTAAGCTTATCCTTTTTTTTAATAATTATGGGGTTTTATTAGAGGTTCCTAGCCAAAAGAAAATAGTTTTATAGTAAACAACCCATAGGGATAAACTCGAAACCAAAACCATAGAAAGGCTTACTACAAACAGCCATACAAGAGACCCCAAGAAACTAGGGTAAACAAAAAACCATAGCCAAAAAATAAAACACCAAAAGAAGACCGAAACAGAGTACCAAACCAAAGAGACCAAAATAGAGAGAACATAGACAAGCCTTAGAGGTTGACTCCTATTTAAATCTCATCATTAATGTCATCCAAGAAAATGAGCTCATGGCCTCTGTAAATGTTGTCTTCCATCTCACCCAAGAATTCACACTAAAACTACTATCTCGGACCTTTACTCACTAAAATAGATGCCAAAGGGATGTTGGTGACAATAGGAGAGTCCAGTTCAGTTTCCATGATTAGAGACTTGTTGAACCACTAAGGCACAAAAACCCAACCCATAGAAACCCATTTAACTAACTTTTTCATCGTATCAACTTGAGTCTTATCATGATTAGGAGATTTTTGGGATTGAGCTCTACAAATGAGCCATGGGTGGCATAAAAAGAAACTTCCCTTTTGTGGGGTCCTATGAACTGACCTTTCTTCTCAAATCCTCCATAAAACTTAGGAGAACCACAAACTAAATCTCCAACACTCTAAAAGCTATTACGGGAACAAGCCTAAGGCCATTTGTGCTTGAAAATAATAGACTAGGGAGAGGAGATAAATCATGCAAAATAATTTTCTTAACTAACCCTACATGGATCTTTAGCTGCATGTAGAAAGAGACCAGCCTTACCACCACCTTCGAGTCAGAGACCAAAAACATCAAATTCGATGTGAATATAGCAACAATCTCAGAGTTCACCTTGTAATGGACTCCTTGCATCTAAAATTCTTGCCCAAAAACACTCAAAATATATTCAAAGACATCCTTCATCGACATCTAGAATATAAGCTTCAGATGGGCTCTTGAGATCAAACCATCAAAAGCCATCTCCCACACCTGGCTGCCATCGTAGATGCATGGTGTGGCCAGGGTGATTTTTGTGATTACAAGATCAATCCCACTTGCCAACACTTTTGCTTATGATTTGTTGTTTTTCCCATCCTAGATTTTCCTATACATTGCTTAGATGAGAGATATGTTGTTGTCTGAGATAATACAACCATCTCCTGAAGCTCCTAGATTCCCCTTGGAGGCTCCTTCGAAATTTAGTTTGAAATATCCTGCAGGTGGTGGAATCCAGTCCCACTTACCAATCCTACTCTAACTACCATTGACCCATTAATAGGGGGTTTATAGGCTTATTTTATGTCTTAAGTGTATGTGCATTTATTTTATTTATAAATGTATTTTATTTTATCCTTTTGAGGTGTCACTCACCTCTTTATTCTATTTATAAGTTTTGGAGTTACTTGCATATAACTCATCTCCCTACATATGTCACACACATCCTCCTCACTTGTAATAGGATTAAAAACACATATTAAAACATGTCCTTATAACTCTTTTTATCTTTTAACTTTTTATAAAGAAATCTCATAGGATTAAAAACACATATTAAAACATGTCATTATAACTCTTTTTATCTTTTAACTTTTTATAAAGAGCTCTCATTTCCCTTTCTTCAACACTTGCTACAACACAACTCAATCTTGTTGATCTAGTATTGTTATTATATTCTTGATTTTCTCTTGATCTAAGACCATTTTTCTCCTATATTCTTCATGCTATTATAATTGGATATTCTTGTTGCAAGCTTTCAATACTAGTGTAGGTTTTATTACCACTCGATGGTTTTCCCACTTGTCACCTTTATCTCAACTTTGGGACTTGTTTTTGTCAAGGTCATGTTATTTTGCATTCTTTTTACTTGTTTATTTCAACATTATTTCATGACCAAGACAATAAATCTAATATGGTATCAGAGCCCTATGATTTATTTAACATTGAATTTTGTGAGATGTGTAGGTTTGAAGGTGGAAAGAAGTAATTTTTCCTTTACTAACATTCTATTTTTTAAGCTTTTTTATGCTGTTAAACAAGTTTCTTTTCACCATTCTTTTTAGATTGGTTAATATTAAAAACTTATTATCTTTTAGATTGGTTATTTTCAAATATTTTTCCTAATTTTTTTATGACATTATTTCTCTCAATTTGTCATATTATTTATAAACTTTATTGCTTGTGCATGGTAGTATTTGGTAATAATATTATAGTGGTTTCATGTTTTATTTGCTTAATCTCTTTCTTTACGTGTTTATTAACAACAAATTTACTTCTACCAAATTTTTATTAGTAGAGTTTTTATCCATTTTGAATCATTCATTTTTTTGTGCATTGATCTACCTTGCTTTTGGCCCTACATTTTTCAACTCATTGGCCTCGTAATATTTTATTTTTTATTGTGTTTTTATTTTGTCATTCAATGTGACTTACCTCAGTATTATTCCTATGCATAGGGTCTTGTGCTTGGACTGTGTTCATGATTTTGGATTTTTAACCTATTTCTACCTTGTGTTCTTTTTGAGCACTTTCATTATTTTTTTCTAGTATGATTTTTTTCTTTCAACAAATTTTAAGGAGTTGTTTCATTCACCTCCAGTTATTTTCTATGTTTTTTCTCCTCATGTGGCACCTTTGTGAAAATATTCCCCCTCCCAAGAGCATCACCCAAGTATGTTTTCTCTTCATGCTATGTTTTTTTATTTTATTTTAGCATTGAGTGTTAATACATTTAATGCCTTTGCCAGGTGTTTATTTCTTAAGATTTCATTCATGATAAAAAAATTCTATGGAGTTTATATTATTAATAAAGAATTTTAATACTTGGCCTTTTCTAGTTCTAGCATTCACCATTCTACCTTTTTAGCTTAATATAGTTCTTTTATTTAAAACAAAAAAGGCACTAATGTAATGTCTGGGTAACACTTTAACTTTCCTTGTGCCATTCTCTTAAGCTTTAGAGATTTGTTCTTCTATGTGTATTCCTATCAATATTGTTATTTTTTTATTCATAAAAAGAATCTTAAACTTCTTCATAATACACACTATGGGAAAATTTATTATTTTTCATATTCAAACATTTATACAAGCCCTTTAGTAATCTTAAAATCTTTATCATTGTTTTTTTCAAAAACAAGCTTACTTTGCTTTTTGTTATATTCAATATAAAACCAAAATGCATTTTAATTATTTTATTTATTTTTAATTAAAAAACACACTTCTATTAATTTAAATAAAAAAATTATAGTACAATGCTAGTCATGCAAAAAACATGGGTGGAAAAATCACACCCTAAATGCCAAACCGAGTTAAGAAAGCCTCAAGAGAAAACAAAGTCCAAAATAACAGGCCACAACCCAATAATAAACAACAATTAAATTAATTCAAGTCCACATTAATCAAAAATATATAATGAAATAACATAAACATCAAGGAACACACTAAGTAGTAACTACAAACATGGCATTCGAAAGAGGAGGTATAGGTGGAGGGTCTTGAGGCTTCCCTCACCAGTCATCCTAGGCTGAGGGATATTCATCCATAGTGAGGGGATCCCAACCATCATTTTTTTGGTTAGTTTTAGTATCATGTTGCATCTACGAATCTTATAGGGAGAAGAGATGGTTAGCTCTAGTAGTAGGAACTTATCCTACATAAGGGGCCTCTACCCCCCCACTACCACTATTTTTGCCTTTATTAGATCTCTCAGAGGAAATAGATAGCAAGAGCAAGGAGAGGAGATCCTCTAATTGCAAGAGAAGTGGTGCCTCCCCCCATGCCTATGACTCCTATGAGGAGAGTGACGAGATGGGAGATTAGGTGGCTTAAGGCTAACTACACAAGGAACATTCCCTTAGTGGTCTAGGAGGACCTACATATGATGCAACTCAAGTTGGACCTTGTCCATTGACTCTAAATATGAAGGGTAACATTAAAAAACACAACTATGTCGGCTAAAGAAAAACTCTTTTCCATGATCTCATTATTAAAACATGCTTATTTTCTAAATTTCCATATATGAAATAAAATATCAATATAAAAAAATATGCCAAAATCTATTATATCTTGTAGGTAACATGGCATAGTCCCCAATGAGAGCCATTTTCCAAGTGAACATGTTAAACTTGAAGGGTTTGAAAAGGTATGAATCCATCTCTAGTCTGACTGGGCATGAAGGTAAAACCAATATAGATGTTTGATGGTTTTTGGGTGATGATAGGTTAGGCAAGTGGGATTTAGAACTCCCCTATGCTTAAGACAATTTCCCATGGGAAAACCCTAGTAAAGGATACAACAAAGGAATTGTGCCATTTTGGGTTTAATACAAACCACCCAAATATTATCAAATCTCTAGGCCCAAACTGGATAAAGGGATTGGAGAGACCATCAATGGTTAAGAGACTCTATGTCAATATGTTGAGGGGCTAAAAAATTATAACCCAGTCAAGGAAAATATCACCGAAATGGCATGGCCATAGGCTAAGACTAGTCTTTCCATCATAGAGTGAGAGAGAAAAATCCAATCTTGTGTAAGTAATCATCATGTATAGAACTCTACAATTTAGTAATGGTTTATGCATCTTACATACATTAAGAGAATTTGGCTTTTATAATATACCAAGCAAGCCAGTCCCTAAAGAGATTAAAAAATAGATCACCAATTGTGAGAATACCTTTCTTAAATAACCTCAAGCTTTTGATCTAAGGAACCATGGTAAAAGGGACATTATGGAAGGTTAGCTGAAGAGACCACCATAATGATTGGGAGTTTAGAGAAATATTGCTTCTAAACCCATTCCCCACCCAACTAAGGTGAGGTTTGAGTTTTTCCCATGCCTGCCAAATACTTTTCATGACAAATGTGCCCCCTAATTTGACAGATATTGGTGATATAAGCATGTTATGAAAGCCTATGCCTTACTAGGTTTCTTTGCTGAGAGGGCAACCTTAAGAAATGTAGTGTTGTAATAAAATTTATAGGCTTCATCACCTTCCAAGATTCTGATGATCCATTTAACCCCAAGAATAGTTCCTTAAATCTTAATTTCAATAAGCCCCAACCCAATAGATTCTTTAGGACAACAATAGATAACTTAGGAGACTTGATGAAAGCCCTAATTTCCTTCAAAGTTGGCCCATAAAACATCTTGTATAAGCTTTGATAAATTCATGTAGGAAGCATTTGAAGGGTCCCAATAAGATGAATGATAAACATGAGAAGTAGTGAGGACCTTAAACAAATCTAGAACTTTTTGGCCAAAGTCAAAGGCTTTGTGATCCAGAAAGAGATTTTTTTCTCCACTCTTTGAACCACATAAGACCACAATTCTATAATAGAGATTCTAAAAGAAAAAGGAATGCCTAAAATTTTAAAATAAACCCCCAAAAATATCTTTGCCATATATATCCCTCCATCTAAGGAATTTGGGCAATAAAGATTATTGGTAGTACTAGGTTTTATGCCATTAAATAGATGACCCAAATGCAAGGCAAAAAATGTCTAAACATTTTATGGCATGCTTGAAAGAGCCTTTATCCTCCTGTAGGGTGAGGAAGGAATCATCATCAAAATTACCATTGATTAAGTAGTGGTCTGAATTAGGTAGATAGATCCCTTTGACCAGACCCTTGGAAGCATAATTGGCCAAATGATAACTAAAGCCTTCAACAACCAACACATAAAGCATAGGGACTATGGGGCAACCCTGTCTGATGGACTTGTGGAGTTTAAAGTGTTGAGACATAGATCTATTGATGGTGATTCACATCCAACATCTTGAAATAAAATATTGACAATATGGACAAACTTAGGGCCAAGCCCCAGAGCCTGTAACATTGCTATAATAAAAGGCCATTTTATCTAATCATAGACTTTTTAAAAATCAATCTTTATGAACAAGGTCTTCTCGTTAGATATTCTAGACCATTCCATACCTTCTCATATAGAAATAACATTTATAAAAATTTACTTATGCTTAGTTTTATCACTTTGCATAATTAATGGAAATAAGTGCTTGATTTTGAGAGCTAATGCTTTGGCTATGATTTTGTAGGACACATTCAGTAAAGTGATGGGTCTCTAATTGGTAATTACCTCATGATCACCTATTTTGGGTATGAACTTGATGTTTCCCTAATTGATGAGGTGACCTAAAGAATTGGTTAGACTACTTTAGAATAAACTCTATGAAGATCAAGTCTAACAATATCCCATAGGTTTTAATAGAATTCACAAGGAAATCCAAAAATACTTGGGGCTTTATTAGAGGCCATTTGCATAACAACTTCCTTAAATTCATTTACATTTAGAGTTTTATTAGAGGAAACTCTTTGAGCTTCCATGAGTTTATAGGGGACCACAACAAAGCATTGAGAGAGGGCAACCTCACGAGCAAAAGATGAAGGTTACATTACAAAGACAACATGGTAGTGATGCACAAAAGCTTAGAGGATATCAAGGAGTCTTGTAAGCCTTTCTAAAGCACTTCTAATGGCTTTGATTTTGTTAGCAGCTTATCTTGACTAAAGGAGAGAAGAAAATTCCTTAGTTACCTTGTCTCTTACCTTTAATCAATGCATCCTTGCTCTATTTTGAGATAATTTGGCCTTCTAATCTTCCTTAACTGGGAGCTTGTGTCTCCACATGGCCATCTGAGTCTTCAAATGGGAGTTTAAAGATGTAACTTTTAATTTCTATAAAACCCTCATGTATTCATGGTTTGTAGCATTATGAATGCACTACCTGAAAATAGCCACTTGTTTTCCATATATCTGTAGGAAGTGTCCCATGTGGGTCTGGGGTCCAGGTTACAAATCTTGGTAATATGATTCATAGTTCATTCATGCTTGAGATGGGTAGTGTTGAGGTAGAATTGGGAACCCTTGGGTTTAACCTGAGGGGAGATCCATTTTATTCAAAAATAGATGGGATGGTAGTTAGACAAAAAAGAGTCTATAATGATAGACATAGGTTGCCCATGAACATGAGTAAAGAAGAAAAGGTCTTGTTCAATAAAGATAACATGGTTAAGGTGTTTAAGGACTTGATCTTCACCTTAATATAATTTAGACCAAGTGAATCATGAGGAATCTCCCTTTTTATGATGATTTAAGTCAAAGACCCCAAGTTAATTTTCACATATAAAACCAAACTTCCCTTTCTCCTACAAACCATCTCATGGCAAGGTGACCTTTTTTGTCTTCTATAGATTTTATCATGTTAAAGTCATAAAAAATAATCCAATGCACATCTAGGAGGGAATTAACTAACCATTTCCAGAGTAAGGTGTTTTCCAAAACATCATTGGAAACATATAGATTGACAATGTCAATAATGTAATTATCAAAGTCAAAAAGGGTCTAGACCTCCTGGTGGTGGGGGTTAGAACCCCAAGAAATTATAATTTGAGATAAGTCAGGTGTCAGTAAGGTGACAACTTCCCCATGTATAGAATCATGATAGGTGGCCTAACAAAAGACCCTAGGTTAGATAGTGCGAGCTACAGATTAGATCAAAAAGCAAAAAAAATTGACTTCTTATATGTATAAATATTTTATGTGAATAAAATGATGACAATTATTCCTGACCATATACTTACAAGTCAGATCAGTGAGTCCCCAAACATTCCAAGAATAAACTATCATTCGAAAACATCTAAATTCATATCATTTCCCTCAAAGAGTTTTAAGAGGGCTATGAACCTATTGAAATAAAGCTTGGAAGAGAGAAACCGCCTAGCTTGAAGGGTTTCCTTTTATTTGTCATATAATATTCATCTACAAAAGTAGAGGGTCCACATGAATGTCACATAATAACCTTATAATTGAGGGTTACAAGCTCCATATCTGATTCCACATCATTCACCCTTGAAAGGGGTTGCAACAAAGGGGCTAAAGGGGTAGGAGATGGGGAGGACACAAATTGAGCGACCGCCAAAGGGGACTGAGAAATGAGAGGTAGGAGTTTAACTTATGATGGTGTCGGGTCTTTACCAAAAGGGGCTGAGAAACTTGACCCCCTTGTGGGCCAGTAGATAGTTGGTTTAGGTCTAACATTGCCATGGGAAACAATATTTATCTCGTTATCAATCATAATCCACCCATCAGAAGATTGGGGTTTTATCCCATACCCACTTTTGTCCTGAGTGACTGAAGGAGTGGGGACCATTAGAGGACATTACCTAATCATGTGGTCCAAATATTGACACCTAAAACAAGTGTTTGGAAGGCTAATATAGAGCACACACTAAGAGAACCTATTGTTTCCCACTTGAATGTCGATGGACTCTTTGAGATATTTGGTGAAGTCAATTTTGACACATACCATTTTTTGAGGTAGGGTTGCATATAACTTTGGTTGCTTATGGTAGATAAAGTGGCCTAGATGCTTGATACCCTGGTCATCAAAGTTTCATAAAGGTAGAGGTAATCCTGAAAACTCTACCCATACTAGGATTTTGAGCTTAGCTTGTTCAGAGACTTGAAAGTCTCTGGTCTAATGGGAAAAAACAACAAGGGTGTTGCGAATAAATAATGGGCCATTATTAAAAATCACTCTAAAATGTTTAGGGTTTGTGAAATGAAACATGAAAAAACCCTTAGTGAGGTTTTAGACTCCTTCCAATTTCAACCCATGGCCTTGCCAATGGTTGTAAACCTATTACTTCAAATGGCTCTCTGAAGGAACTCAACCCATAAAGTAAACAACTAGGGTAAGAGTTTTAAAATAATGACAGGGTTTATCAAACTTTGGTAATTGAGAACCACATCTAGAAGATGAGAATCAAAGTTAAAATTAATACCTCATGGTAAATCTTTCAGATAAACTTTTGAGCTTGTTTTAGTGCCCTGGCTTGTTTGGTTCCCACTGGTGGTACTTACATTAAACAATGTAGTAGAGGTGGTGATAACCATTTAATGTAGGGGAAGGTGATTAATTACCCAAAGGGTATATGGGTAGCCTAACTCAGCACATTAAATGCACTATCAATAGCTCCTACCTAGATTAGACAGATCAGTGATGTGATAAAAGGTAGGGAAAACCCTAAAAGCCCATAGACGATAGGTGCTCCATACTCTCCTCTCTCCTTGAAAATTCAAATATCTACCTATTGAGATGATTATTCTCCTTTTTGTTTACCACATATGAAAAAAAAATTAGTAATTTTTTTCTTTCCCACCAAAAAAAAAGTATTTTTTTTTTTTAATATTTTCATGGATGTTTGTTTTCTCATAAGATACTTTTTTAAAGAATTTATTCTTTTTGACATTCAAATTTAATATGTCTTATTAAGCATTATTAAGGCCTTTAGGTGTTTTGGTGCGAACTTAAAATTTTCAAGTTAAATTATTATTTTGAGAGATTATATTTTTTAAATGCTTTTATATCCATGAAATATGTTATGTGGATTTAATATGTTTTTTTTCAAATATCTCAGTTTAATGTTTTTCATACAATAACTTTTTATTATACAAATCATAGCTATTGGGTATTATTTGGTTTTTTATAGACCTTAGCTTTTTTAAGAAAATTTTCAAAGTACACTCCTTTGGTTAATCATAATTACTATCATGGCTTTTAAATTAGCTATTTTTTTTAGCTTTTAAAAAGTATGCACAAACTCTTTCTTCCAAAAATGAAGATATTACTGCACTCAAACAGTAAATTACATGTCAAAATGATACAAATTCTAATTTATATAAGTCAATTATTGCACTTTAAAATAATTTTCATAATAACATGAAAACTATGCAATCTTCTTGGATGTTCTCAATGATAAATTCACATCTTTTGCTAATGGTGAAACTCTTTGTGCTTCTCAAAAACCTAAAACTTTATGGAACACTCCTTTTACCAACCCTAGTTTAAAAATCATATAAATTATGGCTATTTTAGGTGGTGTGCTTAGTATGAAGATGGTATTCTTAAACCTATTTTGTCTAAATCCAATGCAAATTCTAAAGGTCTTGGTTATAATGCTTCAAATACTTCTAATGAAAATTTGAAATTGTATTTTTCTCCACATCGACAGATTTATAATATAAATTATTTTGATTATACTATTTATAATGCTTATGCTTTGGTTAACAATGCTAAGCATTGTACGCATTGTGGCAAACACAAACATCATATATATAAATGTTAAAAATTACATCCATGCAATTTTTATGGTAAATCTATGCATAACACTTTATATTATTGAACAATGACTAAATCTCCTACATCTAATGGTAAAACCATTTGGATTCATAAAGAAAATGAATATTTTAGAGACTGTGATAAGTCTTTTTAAGATTGTAACATCCCCCATGGAGATTGTAAGTCTGATTTCCTCAAATTTATGATTTTTAGGGTTCTTCTAAGTCTTTTCAATGTTTTTGGGTTTTTTGGATAAGAAAATCAAGGGCATATTTATAAATGTACAAGGAACCATCCAACCAAGGCAAAACCACCTTAAGTAGAGGCTTAAACAATAACTAAACTATCTGTAATGGTTAATACCATGAACCAATAGTAGAACCTAAGGCATTGGGGAATATCACACAACAACAAGATTGGAATAGGGATGACACATGATGGGAAAATTATATGATGAAAATAAATTTAGAGGAAGTCTTGATGAACTATCAAGCAAGTAACACCCTTATTGACATATCCTAAAACACTTGTCTACAAAGAAGATACTGATGTTGATCAATTTGGAGTGCCTTTGGAAAAATAGTCATTAAATCTGCTCATACTACCCATTGGTCATAATCAAGATCATGATGGTAATAATAAACATGAGAAAGAATTAGAATAACTTAGGGAATGGTAAGGTAAATGGACAAAGATGAGATGGGTGCCCCTAAGTAAGAGTTCTCATAGATAATGATTCAAAATTAGTTAAGCATAGAAATGTTTGAAATGCATGATATTCATATGTTCCTTGAGCTCTTATCCATATGGTGTAGCCAACCTATATGCCTCAGAACCATAATTTATAGTAACAATAAAAGGACCAAGCTAGTTGGCTTCAAACTTTTCTTTTTTTTAATGCTCAACATTGGTGTTCTTTTGATTTTATTTTAGCACCAAATCATCACTCTCAAATTATCTGGGGAGAATGCATTGGTTTTAGTTATGGTATAGCTAGTTTTGATAGGCTTGCAAATGGTCCAGTGTTATTTCTCTTTTCTCATCTAAGAGGTCTAGCTCTTGCAATCTAGCAACTCTATATTCCTCATCATCAATGATATTCTATAGATAAATACGTAGAGAGGGAAACTTGATTTCAATAGGGATAATGGCCTTAAATCCAAAGACTAAGGAGTATGGTGTGGCTCATGTAGGTATGCAAGTACTAGTATGATAAACCCAAAAGGTTGGGAATAATTGTAAATGTTAATTATGGCCAACATCATTGACAATCATCTTTAGAATATTAATAATAGATTTGTTTGATGCCTTAAATTGGTCATTACCTTGTGGATAAAAGGTCAGTGACTTTTTATGCTTGATAAGGAATTTGGTACATGAGGCTTTGACATATTTGTTTTTGAATAGATAGCCATTAGAAAATATAATAGTGGTAGATGAGGTGATAATAATGAACTTAGAAATCTGCTTATTAGTTATATAAGTGAGGGGAATGGCCTCTATCCACTTAGTGAAATATTATTTATGAATTAGGATATGCTTGTGGCCATCAAAGGAAGTAGGGTTTATTTTCCCTATGGGATCAGGTCCCCAAATAGAAAATGGCCATGGTGTAGTGATTGGTTGCAGTGGTAGGGAAGGGGTATGGATCAAATCACTATGTTGTTGACAAGCATTTCATTATTTTACATTTTGACAAGTGCTTGTCTCCATTATTGGCCAATAATACCCAATTCGAAGGAGTTTCATGGAAAGGAACAAGATGCTAGTGTGGGCCCCACAAGTTCATTTTTGTACATACTTCAATGTTAATTTGGATTTTTCTCAAGTTAAACAATGAATCAACATTCCATCATAGCCTCTATGATAGAGCGTATTAACAATTAATGTGTATCAACTAGCTTTATGAATGAAGGACTTGTGTTGGGCCCATGATAGGTCGCAAGAAGAATTTGGTCATGAAGGTAGGTATATAGGTCTTAGTACCAAGGAAGATCAGGACCAACAATATCACATACCATCTTGGAATCTGATTGCATGTGAGTTGGTTAAATAAGGTTCTTAATAAGAAATTTATACTTTTTGACATTGCTAGCCACTACTAGCATAGACCTAATGGTCACCATGGCATCTATTGATCTATTGTTCCCTGGGTATTTGCTCAAATTGAATAGTGTCAAAATAAGGCTTGAGTTTGTCAACCATACTTTTATAGGGTATAATATTCTCATCTCTAGTTAGTATTATTTTTTAGCCCAATTAATGATCAACTAGGAATCCCCATATACCATTAACTATTAAATATTTCATTGTATGGTGAGAAGGAGTCTTGCAATTAGTGCTTCATACTCAGCCATGTTGTTGATACATTGGAATATAATATGGAACACCTTGGGAATGAGATCCTCCTATGGTGTGATGAACAAGATACCAACCCTAGATCCATAAGATGTGCTTGAGCCATAAAAGTACAATTTCCATTATGTGGATTTAATAGCTACTACTTCCAGAGTTAGAATTGACTCATTTAGGAAATCAAAGCTGAGTGGTTGTGTATCTAATAAAGGAGCTCTAGCAAGATGATATACAAGAACTTTCCCCTTAATATCCTTCTTCTTATGATATTCAACATCAAATTAACTCAACAACATTACCCATTTAGCCATGTGACCCATCATATTTGCCTTAGATAATAAATATTTGAGAGGATTGGTGTTGGCTATAACAATGGTTTTATTATTTAACATGTAGTGACATAATTTCTGGGAAGCGAGCACCATTACTAAAAAAGTATTTTCAATTGGTGTGTAGTTATTCTCATATGTTACAAGTGTCCTACTCAAATAATAAATTGCATGTTCTTTACCCCACTCATCATGTTGAGCCAAATGTTCCCCAAGGGCATACTTTATTATACATATGTAAATTAGTAATGGTCTTCTTGGTGTAGGTGGCATCAATACTGGCAGGTTGGTCAAATAAGTCTTAAATTGTTCAAAGACCTAGTGACAACTTGTCTACCATTGAAATGCTACACTTTTCTTCAAAAGGTGAGTAAAAGAATGGCATCTATATGCTAGTTGTAGAATGAATGATGAATGGACTAAATATTTCCCTATAGGTTGTGGAGCTATTTTAGAGTAGAAGGAGGAGGCATTTCCATAATGGCCTTGACCTTAACATGATTAAATTCAATGTCTTGATGTGACACAATAAATCCTAGTGATTTTCTAGAAGTGACATCAAAAATGCACTTCTTAAGATTGAGGCATACCTTATATTCATGAAGTCTCTCAAAAATTATTCATAGAACTTCTATATGTCCTACACATGTCCTGGATTTGGAAAGCATGTCATCCATGTAGTACCAAAAAATGTTGTGCATCATGTCATGGAAGATGACAGTCATGGCACATTGATAGGTTGCCTTGGAATTCTTCAAGCCAAATGACATAACTTGATAAAAAAATGTACCCCATGGAATGGTGAATGTTGTTTTGTGTTGGTCTTCAAGTGAAATTTGGATATAGTTATATCTTGAGAAGCCATTTATGAGAGATAACATCTCATATCTTACTATTAATTTAATTGTCATGTCGATGTTTAGTAAAGGTAAGTCATCCTTAGGTCACACCTTGTTGATATCTCTGAAGTTATTACACAACCAAATTTTTTGAGGTTTTTTTCTAGATAGAATGATGTTTGAGATCCATTTTGAGTAATTTAATGGTCAAATAGAACTTTCCCCGAATAGTTTCTCTAGTTATTCCTTAACCAAGATAACAATGCACATATGCATTTTTTGTAGCTTTTATTTGATTAGCTTGGCATCTAGATGTACAATGAGCCTATATACCAATAAATATGAGTCTAAACCTGACATGTCTACATAGTACCAAATAAAGATGTTAATGAATTCATTTAGGATAATAATAATGAATTAGCATTTCTTAGTAGTGAAGAACACACATAAGTAAATTATTTTGGGGCCATCATAGGAGCCAATGCTCACTTCTATGTTATCTTATACAAGTAGTGTAGAACCATCCTCAAGAATATTAAGCAAGGATGGAAACTGGTCTTCTTTAACTATTTATGAGCTACAAAGATCACCCATGTAATAAGAATCATAATCATCCATGTCTGACAGTGGGCAATTAATAAAGTATTTTGGAAACTCCTGAACTAATTATGCAAATATCTTATGTTCTTATTCACTGATGTTAAACCCAACTGTAATGCTTAGAATTAGAGGACATTGAGCTTCCTGAAGAGATAAGAAAACTTCCCCATCCAAGGGTACCTAAAATAGTTTTTCACCCATGGACTTTTATTTATCTTTGGTTTTTCCCTGATCCAAAGAAGCCTCAAAGAGGTCTTCACCAATAGACCTTGATGTTTACCTTGTTTATGACCAAGGAAGTTCACCTTCTCTCCAAATTAGGTGATAAAAGTCAATGTGAAATCAAATCCTTATTCATGATCACTACCTAGAAATTTATCTCTAAAGCTGATGAATTCGGTAATAGACTCTTCATTCTAGAATTCATCCAATGGTATAATTGAATCTTATTAGTCACAATCAATTAGCCTAGGATGATGGAAGGAAAGAGGATAATAGGTTGCAATGGTAAGAATAACATTGGTATTGAACAAATTGGTATTGACCATCTCATTATAGACACTATAATGGGACATTGTGTAACTATTAGGAGATTTTTCATCAATTAACGAAGTAGTATCACTCTCAAATCTATGGGATCACCCCCAAGTGGTGTGAATCCAAGACCTAAATTTATTTTATGCATTTTTGTAGGTACAAGTTCAAGAATTTGTTTTGATTTTGCCCTTAGACCTTTTCCCTTATATTCTTGATTGTCTATAATTATATTGGGAATGGGGTAATTATAATTTTGATAACAAGTAGTAAAGTCATCACCATACAACTAATCTCCTTCAAAATTGGTGGGTTGTTATTGGTTTGGTGATGCATATTTTACAAACACAAGTGGATGATTTTGACTAAAAGTGGACATTTTTTTCCATATCATGTTGGGCCTGCTAAGGATAAGTTTTGGCCTTCCATATAATTTTAGGGATTTGGACAATTTACTAATGTGAAATGCATATTGAATGAAATATATGGCAATGTTGGCCTCTTTAATGGTAAAGTGGGTGGAAATTAATTCAGGGGGTGGTTTAGATAAAATGGACACGAGGTCACTAGGGTCAATGTAGTTAAATTTTGGAGATTCATGAACTTTTCTTTTATTCTTCTTACCTACATATTTAGTGCTAGGACAACAATTATAGTTTCCATATTTGGCCTTTAGGTTTTTAAAATATAGTTATGGGTATAGATCACCAGGAATAGTGACCTCTAATCTTGAATGAGGGAATTTAATGCATTGGTGTAAAGTGGAATGGAATTCTCATAATTCATGGATCCAAGGATGACCAAGAAGTAGATTATAGGGTAGCTTTATGTTAATTACATGGCAAAGGGTGTTGTGGGTGACAAGCCCAACAATGATAGGAAAATAAATAGTACCTATAGATTCTCTCTCTACATTATCATAGACTTTGATCATAATAGTATCTAGCTGCATATCCATTGTTGTGTATCCCAAATGTTGGATTAATTTCAATGAAGATATGTTTAACCCTAAACCATTATCTATGAGAACCCATTTGACTCTGTGGTATGAAATGATGGCTTCGATGTACATAGGATTATTATGGAGGGGACCAAGGGATGAAATATCTCTTTGATCAAATGTGAATTATTGACCTTGGGACAAATTACCCACAAGTGATTGGAACTAGGTTAGATCAATGTCATTACACACCTTAGATTATTAGAGAATGTCATTTAATATTATTGTATGAACTTCAGATGCATGCAAGATATCTAGGATAGAAATTTGTGTAGGAATTTTGCTTAGTTATTCACCAATATTATACAACTTATTAGTAAATGAGGTCATTTGGATTTAGATAGTGTAGTGTCCTAATTAGAATTGGTATTGGTATTAGAGAGTGGTAAAGGGTCTTGGAGAGTAACTCTTGGATGTCTAGTTGCAAATGCATAATTATAGTTGGGAAAGAGTTATCTGAACTAGGTAAGGCTCTAAGAATAGTAATTCTTGATAGTCGAGGAGCAATTGAATTACTCTGACCTGTATCATAATTTCTTATAAGCAAAGACAGTGGACCCAAGATGGAAGGACTAACACTTTGATGAGTGTTAGATAGTGTACAAGGAAGGACTTTGATAGTAGTGATGTAGTTATTTGTAACACACCCTATGACATCCCCATAATCATATGGTACACTTCAATAACCAACTTGGTTATTTTGGGTGTCATGATCTTGATTATGATTGGCTTGGTTCTGATTTTGGCCTTGTCCTTGACGTTGATTATGACCCTATCATTGGTTCTGATTATGGCCTTGCCCTTGATTCTTATTATTTATTTGTTGTTGATTGTTGTGCTGAGGAAAGGGGTTCTATTATATACCCATCTCTTGGTTGGTATCAAGTGCTCTTTTCTCAAACTTGATTTCCCCATTTTAAGCAAATCTTGGATAAGATACCTTTATTTCATGTACCTATAGATTGCATGACCAAACACATGATGGTAATCACAGTACTTATTATCTCAATACCATGCTAGTTTGGATTGACCATCTAGAAAGCATTTTAGAACAAGCTAAATAATCATATTAGCTGCTACCAATTTTTGGAATTTGCCTCGATGGGCTCCCCAAGGTCATTGAAAACTGTCTTAGTAGTGGACTCATAATGGGGGAACTCTTTGTAATGTGATCATAGGGTTAGGTGGGTTATTTTGGATAGGTAGTGGCTACATTATTTGTACATGTTTCACCTCTATGACCCTATTACCAAGCATGTTTTTATTTTTAACGAAGGTATTTGACTTTTTAGTTACATTTACTTGAATTAGCACTTGATTTTGGTTTGGCACTTGATTTTGTTTTGACATTTGATGTTAGTTTGGCCCTTGGACTTGAGAGTATATCTTTACCAGACCCTTTTCCATAAGTGATTTTTCAATCTACACTCCTTTGTCAATTATTTATTCAAATGTGCTTGCACAATGAAGCCTTAGATAATGGGCAACCTCAACATTTAGGTTTTATATGAAGATACCTTCTAACTATTTATCCAAAACATTATGTGGAAAATGAAAACTTAGGGATATCCACATTTGTAAATATGCTGAGAAACTTTCTCCTCCTCATTGCTTAACATTGCATAAATCAACTACCGTCAGTTTGTGCTCTATGTTATAGAAATGATTGATAATTTTTTTTTATAAGTCATCGAAAGTGGTTACTGACCCCTTTGGTAGTTTGAGGATCCACTCCAATGCTTTTCCACCTAAACTACATGGAAACAAGTGAAGAAAATATATAATGTTGTAAGATGCTTCTTGGAATGCAATGAAAAATTCATGTAAATGCTCTCTTGGGTCACCTTTCCCTTTGTATTTATCAAACATTGACAATTAGAAATAAAGGGGGAAAGGTACATAGAGAAAGTTGAGGTTAAAATTATAATGGAAGATTTCATCATTTATATTTCTTAGGCATTTGGTAACCTACTTGAAGTCTAGAAACAATTTATTTCATTGTATTCCACTTTTGGATGTTAGGAACATTTTATGATGAAGGGAAGGTGTTTTACTATATTTGATGGCCTTGGTTGGCATTAACATAAGTAAGAATGGCTCCCCTTCATGCAATTCTATTAGGGATATTTACCCTATAACCTATATTCTAAGTTTCACAAGGGAATTATTATTGGTTCAGATTTGGATTGGACTACATAATGTGCTGTTGGTTTAGAGGAAGTTGTTGCTACAAATTGTAAGGGATCTATTATTGTGGATTGTAGGGGGTCTATTATTGGTTCAAAGGAATTTATTATTGGTTTTATGAAAATTATTATTGGTTCATAACAAGGCATTATTATTTCAAATTAGAAGTAGGGAATGAGTATTGGGAATGACCCAATGCTTTCTACGAGGGTGGATCATTGGTAACCTATTATTGTAGATTGTTTGGCACTTATACATTATTTGACACTTGTACTTTGGAAAGGATCTCTTGGTGGTTTAAATGGTATGTTGCATGCTAAGTGGAACTTTTTATGTAGTATTTATTGGAATGACATGTTCAAAGGGGGCTAATAGATCTACATTAGAGGTAGCATTGACTAAAGGTTGTTATGATTACACGAGTAACTAGTTTTGATCTATAAAGGTGACATAATTGAATGGCATTATTGTTGAAGAAGTAGTTAAATCAACTACCAACTAATCGGTATATCATTGTTTAATTTTTTGTGTTATATAAGTAATGATTTGGTCATATTGGGATGGATCAATACGTTGTTCCTCCCTTTGCTGGATATTGCAATGGGTAGTTTTATATTTTGAATAAGGGGCTAACTTTGGGTAACAACTAAGTCTTGATGTAATTATTCTATGTGAATAAGACAACATAATTGGTCTATGGGGAAGTTAGGTGGGAGTTTGGCTCTGGATTCTAATAGTCTTAGAAGTTGTTCATCCTTATCTTCCATGGTTTGCTATTTAAATTGACCTTGACTAGTTCTGATAATGGGAGGGAGGTCTTAAAACATGGTTGGGTGGTCTTCACTATCCTCATTGTATTTAGAATTTCTAAGGTATCCTAAGGGATCGTATAAAAATTCTTCCTCAAAGTGAGTGCCATAAGAGACCCCGTTGTGCATGTACCTAGGCATGCCTCAAATGTTTTTTTGAACTAGAGAAGGGTTTGGACTTTGTTTGATATTTGAATTGATTTGTTTAAAATTTTGAATGAGATTGAGTGGTTTTGGACTTGAATTAAAACTTGAAATTGGACCTTAGAATTTAAATTTTGACATAAGGAAATGTGAGTTTGAGACTAAGAATGGGATAGATGACATAAAGGTACCAAATGAGACAAGGTTTTATTTTAATTAGAGCATATAACACCATAAAATAAATAAGGATGGTTTGTAAAAGTGGGTAGGTTAACACATTAATGTGCGAATGTGTAAGTATGTGATTTTAAATGTTGGTTTCTATATTTTGATGTTTTTTTTTTAATGTGGTTGTGAATCACAATACTGGTTTTGACAAAGTACTCAAGCAATCATGAACATAACTTAGAAATTGACACATGTTTATGGCTTAATCATCGAGTTGTTTTTATATACTTGCCTTTGAGAGGATAAAATTTAATGGTTCATTAAATAAATTATTTCAATTATTGGTGGTATTTTAACCCCACCCTTCTCTCAAAGGTCTATATTAAAAGGCAATCTTTGGGGTTGGATACTTTTGGATCCCTCTATCAATGAAAATGTCACAAAAAAATGATTTTTATTATAAGTTTTCATTTGGAAAACTAGCTGGTCCTGATATACCTTATGGTATATGGGTATTTTAGAACAATCTGTTAATTGGATTCAAGATTTTGTGGGCCATTAACCAAAGGGCCCTGTCCCTTTACAACCACTTCAGTAATTGGGTTCTCAGAGAAGTGCTATCAACATTATTAGGATTTGAATAATGTGCTAGATAAGATACCACTAGTGTGACCTCAATTTCTATACCCTATCAAATAATGGGGTTGGTATAATGCTAGGATGTGACTTCCTAGGTCACCACACCCTTAAAGACTAGTGGAAAGGTCATGAACTCCACCCCACATAGTCAAAAAAATGAAAAATTAAAAACATGCTTTGTTTCTGATTCTTAGGACCCCATGGATAGGCAAGAGAAGAGCATACTTTGAAATCCTTTTTCGGATAGACAAGCTAGCAAGTAAATTTATGTTTTTTTGCTCACCTAGGCTCCCTAAAGGGAAAAACAGAAACATATGTAAAATGGATTAAACAAAAAAGAATGTAAATAAAAAGCCACTTACGATAATAATAAAATGCATATGATCTTAGGATCCAAGTCAAAGTGGATGTTCATTGTTAAGCACCAAATAGAAAAGATGGTTGAAATTTTCCTTATAAAATTATGTAAAATACTTTTAAAAATATCAAAATTTGCAATACAAATGATTAAGTATTCAGATAATGATTGTGGTTGTTAATAAGAAGTTGATTTCTATAAATTTTAAGTCTTGAGAAATTTTTACATAGAGTGACTTCACCATATACTAGGGTAATCACATTGTTCAATAACATGATCCCATCATTTTCAAGTCAAACCTATTATTCTATAAGGAGTCAAAGATAAACATTTGGTGATTTCATCAATTAACAAGATGAAATCATCAATCATTGAATAAGTCTATCATTTCAAAAAAATGACAAATAAAAAACACAATTTACCTTTTTGAAACCTCACTATTTGTCTATCAACCCCACTGATTATAGCTTGTTCTTGTTGTTTAGTAGTTGGAGTTCATTGATTACAAAAAAACACAGTGAGATGTAGAACATCAAATTCATTGTTTATTAAGGTAAGTGCATCGATTTAGTAAAAATCATGCCAATTATAAGGTCAAGTCCACCAATATACTAATTTATACAGAGCAGACAAAGAGTAGTATAAAGTGATCCTGTCAATTTTTAGTTCAAAGTCATCATTTATGTGAGATATCCCACCATTCTACAGGGTGATCTTGTTGATATCTAGTAAGAGAAATACATGAAATTTAGAATAAAAGGGAAAAATAAATGCCATTAATAATCAAATTTTATAATTATAAGACTAAGAAAGTTTTCAAGGAGTTTTATGGGGTGCACGATTTCATTAGGTTTGCCAAATGTGAAGCAAGATTCAAAAATAGGTTAGTCCATTTGTTAGAGAATAAAATAAAGAATATATAACAAAAACTAATATACTAAGGCTACTCCCTTGGTTGGGTAAGGTTTATGAGGTAAAGAAATAACCAAGAAAACATAAACAAGATAGGCTATACCTTCCTTGTGGACTTTACCATCAAAGCCAGTCCACAAGCATGATTTTGCTCATATATAGAAATTAAAATATTTAGCAATGTCATTAAGCTAGTGCCTCCAACATCTCCTCAAGATTTATTGGATTGGTTTATTAATTAATTGGAATAATTGGTAAAGTGTTTAGATGGATTTATGCATGGTTTCTTTGCACTAAAAAATCTTGTTAAAAGTGTGTAATAGCCTTGGTATTTATAGATTTTGTAAATTAATTATAACGCTAAGATCTAGATCAAGATGTGTGGCCACAAATGGAGTCAATTTTTGAGGTGAAGACATTGATTATTTTGGAAAGAGGATGCATCAATAAGGCATGGCTTGCCTTAATGCAAATATTTATCCCATAATACTTAATGCATGACAACTTTTAGATGATGTCATGATGAGGTCATAATTCAAATATTTGTTGAACTTTGAATATGTCATAACTACATAAGTAGCTCACTTCCATGGATTTTTAGTTTAGATTTATTTGATTTTCTTAGCTATTTATTCCTAATTAATTTTTAGGTGCCTTATGCGATGCCGAAATTTGATTATTTCAATTTAGTTTATTGCCCCTGAATGTTTCCTACGTAGAAATAATTTGATTCCTATTGAATTAAATGAAGACAATATTTGGTTATATTGTCATGCCCCAATTAGGGATGTATCAATACATTTCAAAAATTACACATGATGTTTGAGAATGAATTAGAGTGTTTTAGTGATGTTTGGTCCAATTTGTGTGTTATTGTGGGAAGTCATTTTAACTTGTAATTTTAACATGATAGTGGTGAGAATTGGATGTTTAAACTTGGTAGTATTGAAAAGGTTATTGTTGACCATTTTTAACATGGTCAAAATGGTTCAACTCCCTATAGTCAAAATATTTAATAGGGGGTTGATTATAATGTCATAGGGTGTGTTGTAGTTCATCTAATGTCATTTTATATGCCATTATAATTTTGGTCATTATCTAGTCTAGTCTTTGTGTCATTTGATATCTTAGAGGTCATTTTAGAGTCATATTTGAAAGTGGTAGGTCTTCATTATTATCAATGCATTTTGAGTATGGATCAGGTTGCCAATGGATGAATAGATGGATAGTGTTTTAGAGACCCTATGGGATGTTAATAATGCTTGGAATGACTTAATAAGCTCCTGGTATTCATCTGGTTCTTCATTATACTCATCTAGACATCTTAGGTCTAGTGGTAGAAATATTGAGTACGCACTTTTTTGATGTCATAATTTCTAAACATAGACAAGTTAGGGAGAATCGATCATTTGGGTCTATTCACATTAGTCCCAAGAACATATGTGCCAAGTTATAGGTCATCAACCTAAGTGCAGTAGAAGATATGAAGATCCAAAGTTGGCCTCTCGATCAAAATCTACTAAGTTTCCATACTTATCCAATTTTTAAGGAGCTCAAATAAAGCTAAGTGAGCATATTGACAAGGCCATATCTCACATGTGCAGTAGTATTAGGAGAAAATGATCATATGGGTTTGTTCAGCTTGGTCCCTAGTTACTACATGCTAAGTTTTAGATCATTCCTCGAAGTATAGTAGAATTTATGCATGTTTAAAGTTGGCTCCTTAGTCATATTTCATTAATTTTCCCATGCTTAGCCAAATGAACTAGACCATCACCAAGACATCGCACACGATCAAATAGACCAACCAAATTATGCATTTAATATCTTCACTTAGAAGGCTCTCAAAACCATAGGATCAAATGTGTTCAGTCCTTTTAGCGTTAAGAATATTTCCTAAAATTTTGGTACCTCCATGATTTTTGCACTTCAAGATCTAAGCCTTCAAAGTTGGACTTGTAACACAAGATGTTCATGCTAACATCAAGTTTTGGATAGAGTAAAGGAAATCCATTCGAGTTTAAATTTGATGATCTATAGGATGTCAATGATGGTCATGTGAATGTCAAATGATGAGAATGATGATGTCAATTTTAAGATTATGGCATATCCATTTGGTTTTAAATAGTGGGTCCCAGTTGATCTAACGATCTATGTTGCATCATACATCTTAATCTATTGGTGTGAGATGGGTCAAATAGTCAAAGAGCTCAAGGGGATGACACATGGCATAAGCATGAGGTTATATACTAATAGTGAATCTTAAGAATTAACATGCATTTGACACATGTTGTAAGCTAGAAGTAAGTTGATAAGTCAAGAGCAAGATCAATAGTTGGTATTTGATTGTACATATCAAGATTGATGATTTGAGTGAGAGTCAAAGGTCAAGGAGCTCTGATTAATGTAATTTTTCCAACTATCATGATATTAAGACTTTGGGTCAATGATTGATGGGGCGCATAAAAATTTGAATCATAAAGATTCCATAGGAGATCGATAGGTCGAATTTGAATAGTTTCCAGATGAAAAAGATAAACACATGTCCAAATAGTGACAACATATTTTAGAATAGAATGAACAATGTGACAAGAGAATGCTACATGGACAAATACATAGGATCAAAGATTCTAAAGTAGATCAAGCTCTTTAAACTCATTCATGACCATGAGAGCTTAGTCGAGGTCTAGGATGAATAGTGACTGCCAAATGTGAAGAATGAGGTCTAAGAAAATAAGGAACAATTAAAAATGGTGAATACAGGTGTCTAGAATATATCTAGTAGTTATGGGAACATGTTATGACTATTTTAACATATTTAAAACTCCTTTAAATAGTGCATATGTGTTGAATCTATTGGTTCAATTTTAAATGCTCAAGAGATGTTTCATGATGAAAGCAATTTCACAAAGGCTAGCCAAAAAATCTCTACACCATTTTGGAAAAGTCTATCATGGATTATAGGGACATATATCTTAAGAATAAGTCATGGTTTGTTTCACACTCAATTGCACCTGAAACGTAACTAGTTCTCATTCCTGGACATGTGTTCCAGTGACTCTTGAATTTCTTTCTTTTCTTCTCTCTAAAGTTCTATAAGTAGTTGCCATTTTATCCTTTATGGATTAATACCACACCATGTATGGTGAATCCCTACTATATTTATGTCATATTTTTCCTTTAGACATTAATTCAAGTTTATTTATAAGTTATTGAATAATGGTCTAAGTGTGTAACTAATTTATAGTGATAAGAAGTGATAATCCTCTACCCTTCTTTCCTTTATCCTTCCACACCTAAGCAAGAATTCTTAGTCTAATAGGTCATATAGAGTGTAGTTAAGTGTGTCAAACTCTTTCAAGTGTATAATTGTCCTTAAAATGTGTTATTTGCCTTCTAGTTCATTTTCCTTATGTTGTTTCACACATCTCACCTCTATATTGAAATACTCATGTTAGAACCTTTTAGAGCTTTGAGATTGATTTGTATGATTTGATTTATTATGCTTGGAATATGATGGTCACATGGAGATAATATTAGTACATCAGCTCCCATAGAGTAGGTTCCATTTATGCAATTCTAAATCTTTTCCCCCATAAGCAAGCAATAGTTAAAGTGATAAGCATTGCACGATACATTCAAGGTGATAGCCCTTTAAATCTAGAGGCTCATTTCCACAATGGGTACACCCACATACCTAGAAATGTCCCCATGTTTCCAAAATATGGAAGAGGATTGAACTCCCTCTTCTAGGATGTGATATTTGGTGACAATATTTTTGGCATGCTCGATGGGACTTGTCTCCAAGACAATTGGTCAAGGTTAATGCTAGTCTTGACAACATCAACTACAGGTTGACATGCTACTCAATATTTGGCAATGCCATCAAAATAAATCTTTTTATAGTCCATTTGTCTTGTTATAAAATTTCTTCCATAACTCATGTTTCTCACTAGGTCAACCTCTTGAGGAGTTCTTAATCCCATTGACCCATTCTTTCAATCGGAACTTCAAATTGGAGTTCAATACCCTCCTCCTAATTTGCACTTTGGAGAACCAATATATTTTGCTATAGAGGAAGAGGTTGAATAAATTAAGGAAATTAAAGATACAAAATATTTTAAAGAGTTTGGAAAATAAATGGCTAGACCTCATGCTTTCCCTATATTTGACATAGAAAATCCAATTCACCTTTAGGCATATGATGTCATTCCTCCTAATGCCACAAAAGGTGTGCCCCTATTCAATGGCAAGAATCATGTTACACCTAGTGAGCAAATTAGAGTTGTCTCTAACTTTTTCATCTTACATAATATCACTCAAGAAAATATTGCCATTAGACTTCTAGCCATGTCCCTTAGAGGGAAGGATCTTGATTGGTATCAGACTCTATAAGGTGGATGCATCACATCATGGGATGAATTTAGAGTGTTGATGGCTACAAGATTTAGAAATGAGAGTGACCATGCCTCTCTCATACACCTGCTAAATGTAATCAAGAGAGGATCCATAGAAATAATGCATGATTTTAACAAGAGATTCTAAAAAACTTGGAATAGACTGCTTCGTCCTATGAGGCCACCTCCCAACATTGTGTTGTTAACCTATTTGAGAGCTATTAGCACTATAATTGCTATCATATTTCAATCTATGGGTGGATTCACTCTGCTTGAAACATATGAAATTACTATCAAAGCTAAAATAATCTCATCCAAGCTATAAGATTGCCACCTAAAGTGTTTATGCCTCCATTATCTCATGCTTTTGTTGATGCTTTGAATGTGGCTCAAACTCCTAATGTCAATACCAAGCCTAGATCTACTTCTAAGAAGGAGGATAATTTCATGGATAAAGATGAATAAATTCAAATGTTAAGAGCTCAACATAGGCAAGCTAACATATAAATAGGTGCCTATCAGAATTCATATCCTTATTAGCAACTATATGGTTAGTAATTTGGAAGAGGAAAAGGCCAATGGAAACCTAATCCCAAAAGGACTACCAATGCATATAATCCCAACTCTACCACCAATGCAAGAAATATGGGTGAATTCATAGCAACTTGGTGCAAGGTGAAAATTTGTAGTAAAGATAATTTATGGATGCTAACAAACATGGATAATAGGATCTTATTACTCAGCACAAGTTTATTCCTATCTACTGAGGATGAAGTTATGATATAGACAAGTGGAAGTAGATAGTCTCAAGAAGAGATCTTCACCAACTTCATGGTCAAAGACACCTTCGTGATTAACCAAGTAACCTCAGTCACAAACAACACTAGGGCCAAAATAAATGCTTTAGGTAGAGATAGTAATGTGCCTACAAGTTCATCCAATCTTATTCCAAAGTAACAAAGCATGGTTTGAAGTGGGATAATTCCAAAGGATCCTACACTTCCATCAAATTAGAATGTTGGAAGTAATGTTCAAGGCACTCCAACTCCTTAGAATCCAAACACTTCCTTGCCTCCAAGAATATAGGAGAAAGTAGGTATGTATTCTTTAAACATTATAGATTCATTGAAAAGTACTAAAACATCCATTTATCTTTTGGATTTTCTACATTTGTCTGGTCAAAAAGAGCTCTTACAAAAGTAGTTATCTATTATCCCTACTAGTGTCCCTCCTTTAAATCAAATTCAAAGTCATGTTGACCTTGAAAGTGTCCCTAATACCATTGCTAAACCATCCACTAGAGCTGAGAAATCTCTTCCATTCTATCTCACTCTCATAGTGGGTGACAAGTTGGTCCATAACTACATAGTTGATAGTGGAGCTTCAACTTCTGTCATGCCCAAAGTTGTGTCTGACAAACTACACCTAAAATATGAGCCACATAGCAAAGGGATCCTTAAATTAGATGATACACCTACCAAGATAATGGGGATGATTAAGAACTTGAAAATTTTCTTGCATGATTGTTTTAGTTTCCCCATGTTGCAAGACATAATTATTGTTGATCTCCCAACCCACTTTGTAATCTATTTATCAAGAGACTTTACAGCCAAAATAGGTGGCTACCTCTTAAGATGATTGGTAATTATTATATTTTAGAACAAGCTATGGGGAAAAGGTGACAAATAGGACACAACCTCTTGCAAGGTTTCATATTGAACCTTACATTGAGACAAGTTCCAATTTGAATTATGTTGTTCTTGAAGAGAAGGATTCTATTGTAGATGATGGAAATTCTTCCGTGCTTGAAGGAATTTTAGATCTTTTTATTGATGAATATGGTGATAAAACTTATGACCATGACCCTTATGCTCTCATGGAGGAAACTAATATGGGAGTATATTGTATACATGAAGAAGGAATACTGACACATCTACTTGTCAAGGAAGAAGATGAGATGTGGAAAATGTTTTTTGACGGTTCAAGAAGTAAAATTGGTGCAGGAGTTGGTGTCATTTTAGTCTCCCCATCTAAACAACAATACTATGCTTCATATAGATTACATTTTTGTTTTAACTGCAATGTGGCTAAGTATGAAAGTTTAATTCATAGCCTTCATTGGGCAAGGAGAAAAGGAATCAAGAACTTACAAGTATATGGAGATAGTGAATTAGTTGTTCATTAAGTTAGAAATGTGGTTGATACCAAGAACCCTTTACTTAATTCATATAATCATAGGGTATGGGATTTACTTGAAGATTTTAATGTATTTAACATACAGTCAGTCCCAAGGGAATAGAATAATCATGCTGATAGACTAACTACATAGGAGCTCAATTTGATACTTCCACTACCATAAAAAAGGAGAAGCAATATCACATTAAAATCATTATTATACCTTCTGTACCTGTTAATGAAGTGTCTTGGCAAGTGTTTGATAGTGATAAATACATTGCATGCTTCTTACAAAATGAGGCTAAGTTTTCTCCAAGGAATCAAAAAAGACTCCAAGAAAAATTGGGTGATTAGATTATGCAACCAAGGACAAATAAGATACCTAAGGGTCTGGTGAGCTTAGAAAGTATATTCAATGAGAATGATCAAAAGAAGAAAGAAAAGGTGAGTATGTATATATAAGAAGAGAATTATGAAAGAGTCTTGATCTTCAAAGATAGACTCCTCATACTAGGCAAGGTATGTTATACATTAGAAAAACAAGCATTCATTCATTTGTGCAGAGAGTTTCATGATATATTCTCTTGGGACTATAAGGAACTAAAAGGATTTGATCCTTGACTAACACATCATACTATTGAGTTGGAACTTGGAGTTAAACCGGTTAGTCAAAAATAAAGACCCATCAATCCTAAGGTGGAGCAACTCATGAGGTTAGAACTAACTAAACTCCTTGAATTTGCAATAATCTTTCATATAAAGAATTCAATATGCGTAGCTACCTTGTGCCTATTATAAAGATGAGTGAGGAGATCAAACTTTGTGTGGACTTTAGGGATCTTAATAGGGTGTCACTCAAATATCACTATCCCTTACCCTCAATGGATCAAATTCTATATATTATTTTAGGTTCTCAACATTTATCTATTCTAGATGGATACTCAGGTTATATTAAAATTCAAGTCAATGAATATGATCAATTTAAGACAACATTTACCATTAAATGGGGAAATTTTTATTATAAGAAGATTTCATTTGGTTTATCAAATGATGGTGCTACCTTTTAGAGAGTAATGGACATGGCCTTCAAAGGTTTGATCAATGAGATGTTGTTGGTTTATCTAGATGATATAACAGTGTTTTTTAAGGATGCTAATGAACATATACAACACGTGAGACAAGTTTTTTAAAAATTACACAGTTTGGAGTATCTCTTAATCTAAATAGATGCATCTTTGTTGTTCATGAAGGTAAGCTCTTATGACACATTATTTCCAAAGATGGTTTGGCTATTGATCCTAAAAGGATATAGGCTATTCTTGGCCTATCATTGCCCTTGAATAAGAAATCTCTTCAGAGTTTCTTAGGCAAGATAAATTTTGTAATGATATTTATACCTGGTTTTGTATCTTTGGTGAAACCTATCACAACCATGCTTAGAAATAATCAAGTCTTTTCTTGGACTAAAGAACGTAAGAGCAGTTTTGAAGCCATTAAAAAAGTAATTGCACAAGCTCCTACTCTTATGAATCTTAAATTTGCTAAAGACTTCATGTTGTATTCATTTGCTAACCTTGATATTATCTCAACCACATTAATGCAAAAGAATGATAAGGGTGTGGAGAAACTTATTATATTTTTTAGTCAAGGTTTAGAAGATTATGAAGTCAAATACACTTTTATGGAGAAATAAGTCCCTATTATTGTGACAGGGCTAAAGAAGTTTAGGCATATGGTTTCAAACAATAAAATTTATGTTATGGTTTTTCTTCCTAGTATCAAGGAGTTTTTATTGAGTAGAGACCTTAGTGAGAAGAGACCAAGGTAGATCACTAAGGTAATGGAATATGATGTTGATATCAATGTAGACACCAAAATAGTGTCAACCCCCCCTTGGTCCTTTTCTAACTTCAACATGCCTAACCTATACTTTATTAATTTAAAATACTTATTTTAAATTAATCATCCCCTTTAGACACCTCACCTTGGATTCCTCACCCTTAGACCATTTATCACCCTATGACTAATCATAATTACCTAAGACCTATTTCAACTCTCCCACTAATTATTGTGCCTATTAAACCCACCTTTGGACTGTTCACCAACTACAACTAAACTTGGCAGGTGGAGGAATAGGCAAAAGGCTAAAAATAGCCTTTTTACCCATTCTCTAGCCACCGATGTCAGTTAACCGTCAGCCGACACTGGCAAAATCACCGACGTCAGTTACTTAAAACTAAATTCTAACCTTAACTACAAGGCCCCGAAGGCAAACTCTCTTGCACCTAAATGTGAATTCTCTTGCTCCCAGATCTGAATTCTCTTGCTCCTCGACTCTTTGCACATCAAAGGCAGGCTTTGGGATGAGGCATCAGCATTCTATCATCATTCTCCAGGCTAAGAAACTTTGTAGAATTCACTCCATACCAGATTGAAACATTGCATGAGGTCTTTAGGATCAGCCATAACGGGAACAAATCTTCCACACTTTTGGTTCTCCACCAAGAGCTAAGTATTCTTTTGGTTTATATTTCAATATTTTTAAAATGCACTGGTAATTAGTCCATTGGCTATTTCTGAGTACTATTGAGACCAAATTTGGCTTTCTTCCTGGAGAGGCTGAAAAGCCTTCCTTTTATCCTGACCCATTTTGACAACCTATCCCCTACCTTTGTCCTTTCCCAGACCATATTCACTGTCCTGCAATCCTACACAAGCCATTAAACTCCTATAGACCTCTCAGACTCCTTTGTCAACCAGAGACTCGTCCAAGGACCATTGCCCCTATTGACGTCAGCAGCCTAACCGATGTTGGCAATCTTGACCAACCGACGTCGATAGAACAACTGATGTCGGTGACTGTGGAAGACTTACAACAGGATACAGGTATGCATTGTCTACTTTTTGTTTCTTAGTCTTTCATTATTTCTCTTTATCTGACATTCTTTTTATCAACTAGTGGATTGTCATCCCTCAAGGAAATCTTTACACTTCTGGGACTGAGCATATCACTTGGCAGTCCACCATATATCTATCTAACATTTTCTTTGTTTGAGTCTCTTTCTCTCTATAGGTGTCTTCCTCCACAGCCAAAGATGAGCTCCTACAATGTCTGGATAACAATGCGCAACTTAATCTAGGTATTATCTAACCCCTGACCATTATCTTTAGTTTCTTATTTCTTCTGAATGTAAAAAGTGAACATGAGTAGAAACATTCTGGCATGCCCGGTGGGACCCCTGGAGTTTTCCTTGGGTTCATTTCTTTTCTTCTAAAGGCAACATTCATATAGGTGCATTAGATTCTCCTCTTGCATCCTTCTTCTATCTCTTTATTTTGAAAGACACCATTAGCACAAGTTAAAAAGAACATCTTTATTTTTCTTCTTGTCACCTTTTTCTTGCATAAAGTAGTGAAAATTCATACTCTTAACTTTTTCTCCACTTGTTTGCATTTAAACATCATTTCAATTTGGGTTAAAAATCTATTACATTTCATTCCTTCTTAAATGCATATTTAGCCCTCTCACTTAGTAATTAAAAATGCATTATGAATAAAGTGTAGTACACATATGTTATACAACTAGATCAAAAGCACATTAAATTAAACATTTAAACATACCTGAGACAAGGCCCGACTAGGATTTCATCACCTAGCAGATACCTTACCCTTCTTGGCGATCCTACTTGGATTTCACCACCAAGAGGAGGACCCACTCTGTTCTTTGGCAGAGTATAAACTATAGGTGAAGTATATATTGGCTAAGTGACCTAGCTTGGCTCTGGGCTCGTGAAGTGAGGGAAGTAAGCTCCTAGCACCAGGCCACATATGGAACCTAATATAGCTTTTGAGCACCAAAACTTAACCCGAAACCAACCTTAGACTGCCTCTTTTAAAACTTGTTCTAAAATCCCAATCCCCAAACATATTCTTCTAAGGCATAAGCCACCACGACTCTAAAATTTATTCTTAGAAATTTAACGTTTAGAGGTTGCTTGCCTTCATCTTTTCTACTGTTCTTATCTAGTTTTTTGAGCTGGTGAGGACACATCATTTTGAGACCCAAAAACAACTCAAATTTTTTCTTTTATTCCAAAAACTTTTAGTTTTTTGAGTTTTTGGAAAAACACAGACACTGACATCAATTTTTCCACCAATGTCAGCAACCTTCTTCACTGACATCGATTATACCACTGACGTCAACAACACTCTCCATAACTGACATCGATTATTTAACTGACGTCGATCACCATCAAGAATATTTCTTTCAAAATAGCAAGCTTAAAACCCAACCTTTTTGCTGTCAAACACAACCTTTTGGTTTTTTGAAATTGAAACACAGTTTTTAAAACCTAAACCCTTTTGCTTTGAATGGTTTTGACACGTAGTCAGGCCAAATCCCTTATTGACCATGCGAGGCAATAACCACTTCCACCTTTGCCCTCCATAACAAGTCCTCTAATGGAGTATCATTCAGACACTAAGCGTATTCCTGTCCAACCAACCCCAACTCAACCTCCTATTATTTTTGAGGGAGATTAAAATTTTGAGAGATTCCTTGACCACAACGTCAAGGCTCTCCAACACTATCTGCCATGAAGTCAAACTCGAGACCCTTCAGGTAATCCTACTTATAGGATGCCAATTTCCTTGGGTGAAGCATAATGATATCAACAGCGTTCACTACCCAACCCATAACCACTCAAGCCACTACCTCAACTAGTAACTTGACCATGGCCAATGTTCAAAATTTGGCCTCCCCGTCTATTTTTGGACTAACCTCCATCGGGGTTTCTATACCCCCTAAACCACAAACAATGCAACCAAGTTCTACACCTTTTCAAAACTTGATTGTCTCTACCCCATACACTCTTACCCCCACAAATACAAGAGTGACTACGTACCCTTTAACCAGTGTTGCCACCATTCAATCACCATTGGTGGCATCTAGCCAATTTGTGCCCTCCAACTTCGTGGCACAAGCCCCCTTGACCTCAACATCAGTCCCTATGACGCACTACCAATATGTTGCACCTATACAAGCACAACCAAGTATGTCATATACCCCTCCTAATGCCTACCAGGTACCTTACAACCTAGGGGTGCCCCACCTGTCAATCCATCGATCAATCCAATCAAGATGTTGATGGATAAGATGTCTAACCTTGAGACATCCATTTTTGGTTCAAGCAATGTTCTATCATATGAACAAATTTGCAATGAACCCATCCACCCTTCAGTCCTTATTAAACCATATCCTAGCCAGTGGGAACTCCCCAAATTTACTCGCTTTTAGAGTAAAGAGGATCCACAACAACATCTACGAGCGTTTAGACACGCTTGCTACCTTATAGCACACGATGACGCGTTATTACTACGCACATTTCCCATGTCACTTTCTGGCGCTACCCTTGACTGGTATAGCTTTATTACCAATCATTCTATCTTTTCTTTCACTCAACTATTTCTTGACCACTTTTCAATCAATATCACTAAAAAGGTCTCCATTACAAACCTCTATTCTATCAAACAATTCGACGATGAATCAATAGCTGACTTCCTTGCCTGTTGGAGAGGTTTGATCAACCAACTCTCCTTTTCATTGCCTCAACATGAGCTCATTGAACTCTTTTCAACAGCATGTGCCAAGCACATCTCATCCACTTTGTGGGTTCAAACATTCTACAAATTTGATGAAGCTTTCACCATGGCCAGAAAGCTTGAACTCCGTGTTGTCGAAGAAGATAAGGTCAAATTGCGTAGTAACACAAAATCTAATGACCCTTCTTCGTCCAAACCTTCTTCCCACTCCAAGTCCAAAGGAGTGGAAAATGTTGTGGTTCTTAGGTCATCATCCTCTACCACAACTAACCAATCTCAGCCTTCCACATCAGACTACATCACAAGACAATTCCAACAACGGCATGTACAACGTCAATATACTCCAATAAGAGAACCTTATGCTTCCATGTTGGATAAACTAGTCAAGAAGGGGGTCCTCAATCTCCCTCAAATCTGACCACCCCAATTTAACCCCTCAAAAGCTATCCCTACATGGTATAGGGAACATGACTTTTGTAGTTACCATCGCGTCAAGAGCCATGACATAGATAATTGCAAAACCTTCAAAAATGTCATTCAAGACATGTTAGACAAGGGGGATCTTATTTTGGATAACCCAAATGCACCAGCTAACCAAAATATATATATATTTGGGCAACCATTCCCTAACCATCCCCCTAGTCAGAACAACATTCAGACCATAGCCGATGACCCCCAAGAGCGTAATATACGCATGGTCAACATGGTTTCTAACCAACCTCTCCCACAGACTGAAGAGGTTAGTTAACCTATTTCTCCATCTCAGGTAGAAGAGCTTTCTTTTCCTATTTGTCCACCACAGGTAGAAGAGCCTTCTTCTTCTATTTGTCTACCACAGGTAGAGGAGCCTTCCTCTCCTATTTTACCTCCATAAATGGAAAATAGTCTTCCATCCACCCCTCTTTCACATGAAGGAGAGTCTACTTGGACCTCTCCCATATTAGAGGATGTTTTGATGGCACCAACATTGGTGGCCTCGCCTTCATCCTTATTATCATCAATAGGAGATCATACTTTCTGCGCTCCTCGACCACACGCGGAAACCTTGATCATCCATACGCACTATCCTATCGAAGAGCCATAATCTCCAATCCCTTCTCCGTCGAGAGAGGAACTCGCCACCTCACCTATTTCGACTGAAGAAGATTCAGTGAAGGTAGACTTGAACCTCACCCCACATAATAGTGGCCCTAACACCAAACTAAAGAAGGCTACTAAACCACATCAGAGAATTCCTCCCCCACCTTCATCATTGCCCTCTATTTTGGGCCCATAGCCATCTACCTTAAAAGGAGTACTCCCTACTCCAACACCTCACAGAGGCAAATTGCCTCCATTACTCCTTCAACCCATCAAAAACATACTTCCACCAACAAATCCAACACATCTTATCAACAAAGTGTCATCTTCATGTGTGGCCATGCCACCAACTAAAAAGGTGACACGATAAACTCCCTCAACAACTCCTACAAAATAGAAGTTTTTAACCTCCACTACAACAACAAGCTCAAACCCATTAATGGTTTCCTATGCTCTATTACTATGCCAATTATTGCAATCCTCTAGCATCACTCTCCCACCTCTTAAACCATACCAACCTCTCAGACCAAAACCCACTTGGTTCGATGACACTCAAATCTGTGCGTATCATCGTACACTTGGACATGACACTGAGCATTGTTGTGCTCTTAAAGTTGTCATTTGTCAACACCTTAAAAAGGATACCCTTCTTAATAAGGATCCTCTTGACCACCCTTTCAACAAATCACCGACACCATCCCAAATCCCTTCACCTAAATCGGGATCCCCATATAAGACTATGGTCCCTTTACCACCTTCCACTCCTTTATTTGAAATCAACACTGTTCATGTGGCTACTAGGTCCCAAATCATGAAAGATAAAGGAAAAGACCAGGCTTCTACACCTTTAACATATCTATTATTCATCAAGACCTCTCAACCAACACAACCCAATATTTCTATCTTGGGCACATCTCGACCATCATCTCTAGGGGAAATTCCTCCTAACTTCTCTAGTCCACATGGCATTTGGTATAAATGACTTGTTGACTACTTGACATATTCTATCATAGCTCCTAATCTCTCTAGCAATGCATGACAAGCTTTTATCAAAAGTACTACTCGTTACACCATGCTAGGGGGTCTTCTCTACAAATGAGGTCTCGACGGCCTCCTTCTCTGATGCATAACAACCACTAAGACTTCCCATGTCATCAAACAAGTCCATGATGAGATTTGTGGGGGACATTTCAGTGATAATGCGGTTGCCAAGCGCATCCTTTGCCTGGGCTATTATTGGCCCACTCTTAACCAAAACTGCAACAACTATGTTTAGCATTGCATCAAATGCCAACAACATACTAACCGACTTCATGACCAACATTGACCAAAACATGCCTATAACAAAAATTTGAAAGAGAAAGATTTCAAAATCAAAGATCTCGTCCTTATAGAAGACCAACATGTGACCAACATGGAGAGAAGCAAATGGGGCAAGTTTGCTCCTAATTGACTCAAACCTTACATCATAACACAAGCATGGATTAGGGACTTATCATCTATCTTCTCTTGAAGGCCGGCCAGAACCTAAGCCCCTTAATGCCTTGCATCTGCGACCATTTTATTGTTAACCAAGTACTCATTCACTTGATATTTAACTTGAGCTCGTCTCTTGAGCAATCCCTGTCATCCTCATTCCTATTCCTTTCAACCCTTTCTCCCCATAAACATTAGTTAATCCTTTTTGCATTAATACTTTGTCCTACTAAAAGGAAAACCCTTAAACCTCTATAGGCTATTCCATGACTAAAACCTCAGTCCACAAAACATATAAAACTGGGATGCCTATTCAAAGGTCATAAAACTATAAATGTAGACTGTTCCCTCAAAGGACAGCTACATAATTGTTGTAATTGATAGACTACTCCCTTGAAGGATAGCTATTCTAAGACATTCAACCATACAAAGCAAAATATAGACCAATCCCTCGAAGGATGGCTATGCCCAAATCTTGCTACAAACAGCACTCTCTCAGAAGCTTCTTGCATTGATCAGCTTCACATATGACCACAAACCAAAACAACATCCCCACGTAGACTTCTCGCATTAATCAATCTACCCAAAAAAATTGATTGACAAACTATTAAGTCATGGACTTGCCTATAGTCGTTCTCAAGGTCACCTATAAAAGGAGCAAAGTTATCCTTGCTAAAAAGGGTTACGCTATCCTCACATCTCACATTACCCCAACATACCCAAGGGATTTTGAGCTCACTTAACATCAAGTGATTTGAATACTTCTCTAACACAAACAATGGTCAATGATGAAATGCATGAACGGGGTTTTGTTTGCAACAACCCTATTTATGCTATCATTATGATCCTTGTCAATGAAAGGGCAAAACACCTTTCACTTCTTTTGTCACATACAACCAAATCATTTTCTAACCAAACCAAACCAAAACATTTTCTAGCCATTAGCATAACCTCATGATTTATTTAATGCAAATATCAATTTGTGTTATGTAAATTATCATAGCCCATTCACACTAGTTTCTATGGAAAACAATACACATGGAAACTAACAACCAAACACAATTTATGTCAAGCATATATCATCACCAATACAAATAGTGTTGAAGCATAAATAAACTCATTTTATTTTTAGCATACATCCATCACCAATATGGAAACTTGATAGGGATGAAAAACCACATAACCTATGTTACAGAATACACCATCACATAATATGGAAAAGGCTATAACATCGTCATACACTCATCATTTCAAGCATGTACCATCAAACATATGGGAAGTGTTAAACCATTAACATGACCAAACCAATTATCAACCTCTTTGACTCTTTCTTCCCTTTTAGGGAGAACTACATTGGCTTGAGGCCCTTAAAACAGGGGCTATGTAGGCAGCACTCAGTTGACATGGAGTCTTCTGAGGTTAGCTCAGCCACATTCATTCGTTTGTCTACCTAACGAACCAACCATATATCTTTTTAATCATGACTTAACCTAGTCAAACCCAGTCCATAACCTACCCTCTTCCCTTTTGCTGAGAACTACATTGGCCTAAGGCCCTTCAAATAAGGGCTATGTAGGCATCACTCAGTTGACATGGGGTCTTTTGAGGTTAGCTCAGCCATTCCTTCATCTATCCATCTAATGGACCAACTATCTATACCAACCTAAAATCATGACCAAACAACCAACCCTGACACTATAGAAGTCACCTTAGATTTCTCATGGGGCACATTAGAGATCGCATACATCTCCCCATCCACAACACCCTACACTTGAGATGACTTATATCTCAGCCTAACTCAACCAACAACCTTAAAGATCATGACTATCTCCTCAGACCATGACCACTTCTGAGACAACTTTTCCTTGGTTGTTTTGATTGCATAAGCTACCTCACGAATAGTTAGCAAATTATATGCAACCCATATTACGACCCTCACACCTATTATCGGGTCATGCTCAAGTTGATCCCCAATATTTGTGACATTTTTCATGTTTTCTAGGAGCACTTCTTGATCCTGAGATACTTGGAACATGACTACCATTGGAGCTATAGCTTGGATTGAATAACCCAATCAGCTATGACTAAAAGTTGGGGCTCAGTTATTTCAATTTTAGCACTCCTCGACCTTTGACTACAATAATTTGACATACCTATCACGTGAAGTGGTATACATGCAATCTCAATTATTGCAGCATTCACACTCCAACTTCACCATACACATCCACTACCTATCAAATCAGCACCCGATATCAGGTTACCTTCCCTCAACTCCTGCTTTGAGGGGGAATACCTCATTCCACATCTTGGGCAACTTACTCCTATTTTTGTCTTGTAGTTCATCAGAACAACCAACATGACAAAAATGACCTTATCCCATACCTGGGGCAACTTACTCCTATTTTTGTCTTGTAGTTCGTCAAGAACAACCAACAAGACAAAAAGAGGCAAATGTAGACACCAAAATAGTGTCAACCCCCCCTTGGTCCTTTTCTAACTTCAACATGCCTAACCTATACTTTATTAATTTATAATTCTTATTTTAAATTAATCATCCCCTTTAGACACCTCACATTGGATTCCTCACCCTTAGACCATTTATCACCCTATGACTAATCATAATTACCTAAGACCTATTTCAACTCTCCCACTAATTCTTGTGCCTATTAAACCCGCCTTTGGACCGTTCACCAATGACAATTGAACTTGGCAAGTGGAGGAACAGGCAAAAGGCTAAAACTAGCCTTTTTACCCATTCTCTAGCCACTAATTTCGGTTAACCGTCGGCCGACGCCGATATAATCACCGATGTTGGTTACTTAAAACTAAATTCTAACCTCAGCTGCAAGGCCCCGAAGGTGAACTCTCTTGCACCCGAATGTGAATTCTCTTGCTCCTAGATCTGAATTCTCTTACTCCTCGACTCTTTACACATCAAAGGTAGGCTTTGGAATGAGCCATCAGCATTCTATCATCATTCTCCAGGCTAAGAAACTTTGTAGAATTCACTCCACACTAGATTGAAATGTTACATGAGGTCTTTGGCATCAGCCATAATGGGAACAAATCTTCCACACTTCTGGTTCTCCACCAAGAGCTAAGTATTCCTCTGTTTTATATTTCAATATTTTTCAAATGCACTGGTAATTAGTCCATTGGCTATTTTTGAGTACTATTGAAACCAAATCTAGATTTTTTCTTGGAGAGGCTAAAAAGCCTTCCTTTATACATTCACTTTATATAACCTCTCTTACCAATATACTTATACATACATAGATACATGATACATATATATACACACACATACATGTGTGTCTATATGTGTATAGTGTATCATATATGTATGTGTATATATGTATATATAATATTAATTATTATATAAATATTGTATAATATATATCATAATATTTGCATATATTAAATATTAATTATATATTATATATGTTAATCACCAAGATAAATCCTGATCGACCACAGTTGAGATCTTTATCTAGTAAAAACATAAGCCCCCTGATTGAAACCAAGGGAGTTGTGGTTTTGACATAGATATAATATGATAAGAGGTTATAGTAATATCTTTACACAAAAAGTGCAAGCCATTGTAGACTAAATCATTGCATGGTGATTCAGGTCCATGTAGGTTTGTACCCATAATTAATTTATATGTACTGTATTATATGTTAATAAAGTTTATGAATTAATATTATATATTATATATTTCAACCATCATGTAACCCAATAAAATGTAGCAATGAGGTTGTTAGCAACTTCTTTCAAATGGAAGGTACTCTAGTGGTATAGATGTTCTCCCCTTGCATCAATGAATAGCTAGGATGAGTTTGGAGAGGTCCTATGTAAGCATTTTAAGGACAAGAGTGATCATCTTTCACTTGTGGAGCAGCTCACAAAAATCAAGATATTTCTTAATGAGTTCACGGTGGATTTCAACTAAAAATTACAGAAGACCTGGGATAAAATTCATGTGGTAATCAAGCTTAGACCAAAATATTCTTTTTTGTACTATTTGAAGGCTCTCAACTTAGATGTAACTATAATGATCGAATCCATGGGATGAAACACGCTACTTGGAGCTTTTGAAGTAGCAATTAGGCTTGAAAATTGCCTCATACAAGTAGGCAAGTTAGCTTCAAGGCCACCAATGCCTCTCTTCCTAAAAATACATTTTCTTACTCTAATTGTCGCTCTAACTCTAGAATCAACAAAAAAATATAAAAAGCTAGTTGTCTCTTTTTAACATAGTTAAGCTAAGATGAAATTGATTGGCATGTGAAAGTTATCCTTAGTTGTTCAATGATAATTGTGCTAATGTGAAGGATGGGCATGTATAACCATTTTTTGTGGGCTTGGTAAATAATTATTGTGTTCATTTTTGTTGATAGCTCAATTAAGTTAATAATAGAAGGATTATTGAAAGCCATTGATTATATTATTGATTGATTTAACCCTTGATGGAATGCTTATTTGGGAATGATTTTAGGATCTTACCTTATTCTGTACTTAAATGTGCATCTATCTTTTATGACTGAGCTCATGCTGACGGTGGTTATAACTATTCCCTTAAATGGTGATATGAATGGATGATTCTAATGTTTAATTTCTTGTTGGTAATGGAAAGAGTGAACATAGGTGGTGGATATCTTAATACTATGTTTCTCTCAATGTTATTTTTATCTTAACTTTATACTAAGTATAAGTTTTTCTTGTGAGCTTGTATAACTAAGTATAACTTTATACTAATTATCTTTCTAGAGTCATAACTATAAGAACCTATCTTTATCCTTGAAACACAGTCAACCCATTTGACTATCTCTTATGATTTTTCTTTCCTACTCAATCATCCAAATTCTTACCATTCCAAATCTTTATTACCTATAGAACATAGTCGACTCATTTGACTTTATCTCTTAAGGTTACTCTATTCTATCATCCTATAAAACACAGTTGAGTTAGTCATCTCAGTCTCTTACAATATATTCTAATTACCTTTTTTCATAAAATAGTTTACTTTTTTGACTTTGTTTCCTACCAAATATTCTGCGTACCTTCTCTGAGAATGCATTTGATCCATTTGAATCTATACTCTCTAGCTAATTGTGTAACCTTTAGCTAATTTAGTCATATTTATGAATTCCTATCTAGTCAATCTCATCCAGTACTTAGATGACTTTGTTCCAATATTTCACCTTTTCTCTTTAATCCTATTTTCTAATTCCAAACATCATGAAATCCCCTATTATAATCTTTTTGGATAACCTTAATCCATTTATACAATACATGGGGTATTCTTTCCTTCTTATAGGTTCTTATAGTTACAACCTGTCCCCTACCTTTGTCCTTTCCTAGACCATATTCACTACCCTGCAATCCTGCACAAGCCATTAAACTCCTACAGACCTCTCAAACTCCTCTGTTGACCAAAGACATCAAATAGAGACTCGTCCAAGGACCATTGCCCCTATCAACATCGACAGCCTAATTTACGTCGGCAATCTTGACCAACTGACACTAGTAGAACAACCGATGTCGACCACTATGGAAGACTTATAGTAGGATACAGGTATGCATTGTCTACTTTTTGTTTCTTAGTCTTTCATTATTTCTCTTTATCTGACATTCTTTTTATCAACTAGTGGACTGTCATCCCTCAAGGAAGTCTTTGCACTTATAAAACTGAGCATATCGCTTGGCAGTCCACCATATATCTATCTAACATTTTCTTTGTTTGAGTCTCTTTCTCTCTACAGGTGTCTTCCTCCATAGCCAAAGAAGAGTTCCTATAACATCTGGATAATGGTGTGCAACTTAATCTAGGTATCATCTAACCCCTAACCATTATCTTTAGTTTCTTATTTCTTCTGAATGTAAAAAGCAAAAATGAGTAGAAACAATCAAAGTAAAAAAGTTGATAAGAGGTAAGGGCCTTTATGAACACCTAGCTTCAGATCTTCATGAGTCAAAATAAGAAGTTCTAGCAATCACAATTATTCACAACCAATTAGTTCCTTACCTATATAGACTTGGACATAGAATGTGATCATATTTCTTCAGAATGGTGAGTATCCTAATGGCATGAGTAGATAACAAAGGAGGTATTTTAGATTGTAATCTATTCCCTTTTGTCTTGTGTGTATGGTGTAATTTTTAGAAGAGACATTAATGGTGTGCTACTGAGATGTGTTGATAATGATTAGTTTGGGGCATTACTTGAGAAGTTTCATGATGGGACAGTAGGAGGTCATTTCTCTCTAAGAACCACAACTACCAAGATCATGAAGGCCACTTATTACTAGTCTAGCCTCTTCAAGGATTGTTATGTTTTGGTGACAAGGTGTGTACAATGTGCTTTATTTTTAGGAAAATAGAAGTTTGGAGCCCTTCTTCTAAAGCCCATCCAAGTTGATCAACCTTTCATGCAATGGGGTCTTGATTTCATTGGCATGATAAATCCCCCATCAAGTATTGGTCAAAAAAGGATACTCACAGCAATTGATGATTTTACAAGATGGGTTGAGGTAGTAGCATTTAAGGAAGCTAACAAGAATGTTATCTTGGAGTTCTATAAGAGCATCATAACAAGGTTTGGCACTCCTACTATTATTTCAGATAATGCTCTTACTTTTTTGAGTGTTGAGATAGTTGATTGGGTAAATACTAACAAAATATTTTTGAGCACTTCATCCAAATATTATCCCCAAGGTAATGGGTTGATTGAATCTACTAACAATAACCTGATCAAAATCATCAAGTAACCTTGGATCATAACCAGAGGGTTTGGCATACAAAATTGAAGACAACCTTATGGGCTGATAGGATAACTCCCAAGAGGTCAATAGGGAATTATCCTTTGATGCTTATCTATGGTAGAGAGGACAGGTTGTCTATTTCTCAAGAGAAATGTACCTTAAAATTGGCACATCAGTTAGATCTACTAGAAAACACTTCTATGGAGGTAAGATTGATAGAAGTAATGGAGTCACATGAAATTAGAGATAAGGCTCATTAAGCTTTGGAAATATTACCAAATATTGATGAAGAGGTCTTTTGACAAGAAAGCAACTCCAAGATCATTTCAAGAAGGTGACATAATGTTAAAATGGGATGGAGATAGAGAAATACAAGGGAGGTTTACAAAATTTGATACTCTATAGAGTGGACTATATGTCATCGTCAAGTGTAAGCAAAGCAATTCTTTCTAGCTAGCAAGGATGAAGAGAGAAGAGTTGCCTATCCCTATGAATGGGATATATTTGAAACCTTGTTATTGAGTGGTAAATTTCAATGCTGTAAATAGTAGAGTAGGTGTGTGTTTTATTTTATTGTGTGGGTTGTGTTCCCTAAATATTCTAGTTGAACATATATTTGTCTCTACTTTGTGTTTTATCCTTTTTTTTTCTATTTTTGTCTATTGTCAAAGGCATTTATGTGTCTATCTATTGTACATGTGACTCTATAGCCTAATGGATAGGATTAGGCAACTAGTTATGGCATAACAAGTATGCCACCCTTGGGAAATCACCAAAGATGTTGACCATTTTTACCATGATCAAAATGGTTCAACCCCCTATAGTTAAAATCTTTAATAGGGGATGATTATAATGTCATAGGGTGTGTTGTAGTTTATCTAATGTCATTTCATATTCCATTCTAGTTTTGGTCATTATCTAGTCTAATCCTTGTGTCATTTGATATCTTAGAGGTCATTTTAGAGTCATATTTAAAAGTGGCAGGTCTTCATAGTGATCAATGCATTTTGAGCATGGATCAAGTTACTAATGGATGAGTAGATGGACATTGTTGTAAAGACCCTATGGGATGTCAAGAATGCTTGGAATGACTTAGGAAGTTCCTGGTATTCATTTGGGTTTTCATTGTACTCATAAAGACATCTTGGGTCTAGTGGAAAAAAAATTGAGTAGGTACTTTGCTGATATCATAATTACCATGTATGGATGAGTCAAGGAGAATCGATCATTTGGGTCTATTCATCTTAGTCCTAAGAACATATGCACCAAGTTCCAAATCATTTGTCTAAGTGTAGTAGAAGAGATAAAGATCCAAAGTTGGCCTCTTAATCAAAATCTGCTAAGTTTCCATACTTAGCCAATTTGCAAGGAGTTTAAATAAAGCTAAGTAAGAATATTAACAAGGCCATATCTCACATGTATGATAGTTGCAAGAGAAAATGATCATATGTGTTTTTTCATCTTGGTCCCTAGTTGTTACAATGTAAGTTTTAGATCATTCACTCAAGTGTGGTAGAAGTTATGCATGTTCAAATTTATCTCCTCAATCATATTTTGCTAAGTTTCCCATGCTTAACTAAATGAACTAGACCATTTCCATGATGTCACATAGGATCAAATGGACCAGCCAACTTGTGCATTTAATATCTTCACTTATAAGGCTATTGGGACCAAGGGATCAAATGGGTTCATTCATTTTGGCCTCAAAAACATCTCCTAAAAGTTTGGTGCCTCCATGATTTTTATGCTTCAAGATCTAAGCCTTAAAAGTTAGACCTACAACACAATACATTCATGCTAATGTCAATTTTTAGACAAAGTAAAGAAAATCCATTTGAGATTAAATTTTATGGTCTATGGGACATCAATGATGTTCATGCAAATGTCAAATTATGAGAGTGAGGACATTAATTTTATCATCATGAAGTTGTTGTTGGATTCAAATAGTGGGTCCTAGTTGATATAACAGTCCATATTACATCATACATCTTGATCCAATGGTGCGAAATGGGTCAAACAATAAAGGAGATAAAGGGGTTGACACATGGAATAAGTACATGAGTTGATAAGTCAATAGCAAGATCGATGATTGGCACTTGATCATATAGATCAAGATCGATGGCATGAGCGAGAGTCAAAGGTCAAGGATCTCTATTCAAATTCAATGTTTGCAAATGTCATAATCTTAGGACCTTGGCTTGGTGATCGATAGCCAGGATCAAAAGTTGAAGCAAAGAGATTCCATAGGAGAATGCTAGGTTGGATTTGACTACTTTTAGATGGACAAGATGAACACATGTCAAATAGTGACAAGTATATTTTAGAATGGAATGAATAACATTGCAAGAGAATGATATATGGACAAATACATAGGATCAAGGATTTTGAAGTAGAGCAAACTCTCTCATGCATGACTATGAGAGCTTAGTCGAGGTCTGGGATGAATAGTGACTGCTAAATGTGAAGAATGAGGTCCAAGAAAATAAGGAATGCTCGTAGATAGTGAATACAAGTGTCTATAATATAGCTAGCAATTAGGGGAACATGTTATGGCTATTATATCTTGTTTCAAACTCCCTTAAATAGAGCATATATGTCAACTTTCCTAGTTCAATTTCAAATGCTTGAGAGATAGTTCATGATGAAATCAATTTCACAAAGGCTAGTCGAAGAATCTATGCACCATTTCTAAAAAGTTTGTCATGGATTAGGGGGAAATTTATCTTAAGAAGCATTCATGGTTTGTTTCACACTCAGCTACACCTACAATGTAACTGGTTCTCATGCCTGGACATGTGTTCCAGTGACTTTTGAACTTCTTTCTTTTCTTCTCTCTATGAAGTGCTATAAGTAGCTACCATTTTGACCTTTGTAGATTAATACCACACCATGTATGACAAATCCTTACTAGATTGATGTCATATTTTACCTTTAAACATTAATGCATGTTTGTTTCTAAGTTTTTGAACAATTTTCTAAGTCTATAAGTGATTTATAGTGATAAAATGTGATAATCCTCTACTCTTCTTTCCTTTATCCTTCCACATATGAACAAGAATTCCTAGTCTATAGGTCATATAGAGTATAGTTAAGTGTGTCAAACTCTTTTAAGTGCATAATTATCCTTAGAATGTATTATTTTCCTTCTAGTTCATTTGCCTTGTGTTGTTTCACAAATCTCACCTCTATGTTAAAATACTCATGTTAGAACCTTTTAGAGCTTTTAGACTGATTTGTATGCTTTGATTTATTGTGACTAGAATATGATGGTCATGTTGAGATAATATTGGTGCATCACCTCCCCTAGAGTAGGTTCCATTTATGTAATTCTAATTCTTTTCCCCCATAAGAAAATAGTAGTTTAAGTGATAAGCATTGCATGATACATTCAGGGAGCTAGCCATTTAAATCTAAATGCTCATTTCCACAATAGGTATGCCAACATACTTGAAAATGTTTCCATGTTTCCAAAATATGGAAGAGGCTTGCACACCCTCTTCTAGGGTGTGAGATTTGATGACAACAGTTATAAATCACTAGGAATTATCACTTCTATTCCAGAATGCAAGAATTTAACACACTAATGGAGGTTGGATGGTACTATTTGCTTTTCATGTATCTTTGGGTGACCCAAAAGGATGTTTTAAGGAAATTCAAAATCTACCACATGAATCAAAGTTTGATCTGTAATGAGCCCCATCATGATAAGAAGATAAATAATGGCATTTAATTGTCATTCGTTATCATCATAAGCCTTTATTGTGACAATTTGTGGTCCAAATAAGAATTATAAATATCTCAGGCTCTTGATCAAATTAATATTATAGAGGTTAACACTAGACCCATCATCAACAAGCACTCTTTTAATTGTGTGACTTATAATGACGACCTTAATATACAAGGGGTTGTTATTATTTAGACCAAGTGGAGACATATTCTAGGGATCAAAGGTAATATGTAGGGTGGGTGAAATGTATTCCACAAGGGCTTGGAACTGATTAGGATCGATATCATTCAAGACTCTTAAATCCTAAAGGTTTTTGTTAAGGATGTGATGATGAACAAAAGATAATGTTGGAAAATCCATCATGGACATTTGGGTGGGAGTCTTCTTGAGTTGTTGGATGATGTCACATTCACCTTCAGGAGTAGCTAGAGGAGGCCTTTTGACATTGAATTTTGGTGATGCCTTTTGGGGGCATGTTTTTGGGGGTACCCTTAGTATAGTGATTTTACCACAACAGCTAGTAATAACATAATCTAAAGAGGGACCTTTGAATTTAATTATAGGATGGTTTTGAATAGAAGGTCTTTCAGGTGATTTGGCCTTTATCTTGATAGTGTCAACATGATGTTTACCATGGTCAACATGGCCAATGAGTGGGTCATAATGATGGGGGGTTCTTATGTAGTCTACATGATTAGAAGAGGAAGATTAACCTTGGCCCCATTGTACATTTTTTGTCTTTCATTATGATTTATAAATGGGTCTTGATATATACCAAGTTATTTATTTTTAGAAGGTAACTCTTCTCCTTCAACTTACATCTCTCCTTTGTCAACTAGGTCCTAGATGTATTTCTAGAGCTACATGCATCTATAAGTGTCATGGCCCTCAAATCTATGGTAGATATAATAATCATCTTCCTTATACCATGCAATTTTGGATTGACTTTCTTTAAGTGGTTTGGTTTTATGAAGCATAATCATATTGGTGAATATGATCTTCTTCAAGACATTCTCTATAGGCTCACACAAATTCAAATATTGGTGCTTTTAAGATTTCATCTTTAGATTAAATCTAGGAATAATAATTCTTGATTCTCTTTGAGATGTAGGATCATTTGATCCTTAGATGGTTTAGATGTTCTTGGCATTTATCACTCTGTCGCCAATGACATTCTTATTCTTGTTGAATAATTTTGGATTTTCTAAGGGGTGAGTTTTATTTTGATCAGTCTTTTTAAATAATTTTACTATCCTCTTAGCAATGAGAGCCTTCTCAATTTGGATGCCTTTTTTCACAATTTCATCAAAAGCTTCAACATAGTGTAGTTGTAATTGAAGAGATAATTCTTGATTAAGATTAGTGATGAAGATAGTTTCTAATTATTTTTTAGGAACTGAGTATGGGAATCAGCTTGCTAGGCTTCACCATCTATGTAGAATGATGAGAAACTTTATTTGTTCCTTTGTTCAACATTATATAGATCTAAGAGGGTGATTTCATGATCCACATTGTAGGAAAATTATTTGAATAAAATTCTCAGTTAGATCCACAAATGAGGTGATCGATTCCTTAATCAGGTGCATAAAACATTCAAAGGTGTGTCCTCTAAGACTATGGGGGAATAATCCAAGCATATAGGCATCAATGTATTCCACTTATTCACAAGAAATGGAAATTTCCTTGACATGTTATCATAAATCTCCCTTTATTTTATATTTGTCAAACTTAGGATATTCAAAATGAGGTAGGAAAAGATCACATAAGATGTTTATGTCAAGTGTGTAGGGACATAGATATTCAAATTTATACTTCTTGTTGCATGACCCTACCTCTATTCCTTAGAGAACATCTTTCATTACTTTAAATTCTTGGTCAAATTATTTTAGCCCTAAATTGAGATGGGTCAATATAGTATAGGCTTAAGAATATTTAGATTAATAAACATAAGGGTGATATACATATTTGTAGTAGGCCAATTAATTTAAAAACTTAGAAAAAAATATCTTGAATTTATAATGCTGAGATATGCTAAAAATAGAAATTATAGATATGGATTGATATTATAATAAATTAAAAACAAAAAGATTTATCTAGTTTGCTATGCATGTGTAGAACTAATATGAAATAAGATAGAAGAAAAATGGATCTAAATTTTGGATCAATTGTCAAATTCTAGAAATTTGCATTATGTGGCCTTAGACACTTATGTTAGGTCTAGATGATTATGTCGATGATACTATTTGATTTGGATGTAGGTGTGTAGTATAGAATATCAACTATATCTAGGTGTGATCACCTGCAACCTTCAGGGTTTCTATTGCCTTTGCTTTGGTGTTTTTAAATCTCATGCACAAGCTATCACTTTCTGTTAGATGATCAAATCTTAGCTTTCTCATCCTTGGGGTGCTTGGAAAAAATGAGTTAATGGGCACATGGTATCGGGCTATCCTAAGGAACCCTATCTCAATGGGCACTTTTTACATATCCAATACTCTTAAGAGGAATTCAAACTTATGTATTTCTCCCCTACATGTTGTTTTATGTGTGTGTCAAGATGCAACATGTGATAACAAGTACATAGAGTGACCTATCTTGTAACTTGGAAAATATGGCTCATTGAATACTCCTTGAATACTTTTAACCTATATATGGGTTGTCCTTATGATCGATATTGAAATAATAAAGAATACATAATTTTTTCTCACTTGAATGCATTATTGAATGTTTTTGTAAGTTTCCTTGTGAGTTGTTAGGTCTATGTTAGGTGAGGAATGAATGAGGATTGAAATTGTATACATACCAATCCCTTTTAGAAATATCTTTCGTTAAATCACTTAGGCCAACTATATGGATATGTCTCATTTGCAAATTTGATGGCTTTAAGGCAAAAGATACTTAGTTTGACATAGGACACTAGCATTAACATAGGTGTCCAATTAAGACACAAGTGTATAGGAAACTATAAAATAGGTACAGATCCAAAACTTACAAAGGATGATAATAAGGTTTATAGCATTTTGAATAATATAGAATTCTTAGTCATTAGAATAAAATATGGTCAGACTAAGAGATAATAATAGGCATAAGAGATAGTGGATACGAGCCTTTTGATAGTAGGAAGGTCTTATAAATGAAGGGTATAACCATGAGAAGTACTTATCAATTATACAAGACTGACGTGATATATAATTCAGATTTAATGTCTATATTTTCCCCCATTTAATCTAGTAATGAATTTGTTAGTTTAAAGGAAAAGAAATGAATACTTGGGTGTGTATAACATACCTTGTCTTTGCTTGAGTCCCACTTGAGTGATTTATTAGTGACTGACTTGTAACCAAGAGCATGTTACAATATATAATTAGTGCATATAATCTAGAATAGAAAGAATTTTAAATGATTGAAAGTAAAGATATCAAGATTAGGAGTACACCTGTCTATCAATGTAACCATCTTACCTTTTGGTAATGTGATTTGAAGAGATGCTTTATTTTGAAGCTTTGGAGTTGATATTATGACAATAGTAAAACCTATAATTGTAAATATATATAAATATTAGAGAGTAACTTGCCCCAACCTTAGAGAAAGGTGAGTTGTCATTTAGTAGTTGACATTAGCTCAACCATGCAACCTAATCATACTTTTAACCTGGTGAGCATGAGTGATCTAAGTTCACTCACATTATAAATATGGTGTGGGTGGGTGTTTTGATTACTCCATACTATAAACTTAGTAAGATTCAGTGATGTAATCACCTCAACCTTGCAAAAAAATAACCAACTACTATAATAGATTGGCTCAATAACAATCCATAAAATTTCATGTTGAAAATATTGTCATTGATGTGAAAGGTCTAGCACTATTAGTGATAAAGATCCCATTGCATTTAATGATGATTTTAATAGTTATATATTAGCTAATGTGTGTTAATATTTATTTAATATTAATGAATATATTTTTGGCTACATATAAGACAAAAGAAGGGCCCATGGAGAAGTCAAAGAGTCATGGGGTAAAGACAAAAGAAGAATGGGAAACATTTTCCAATGAAGAGTCATCTTAAGGAATTCCAAGAGTCACTAAGTGAAGACAAAAGAGGAAGGGAACAATTTCTCATGAAGGGACACTTTGAAGAATATGAAAAGTTGCCAAGATAAAGACAAAAGAGGAAAGGATGCTTTTGCTTATGAAGGGTCACCACATGACTTTTCAAATGCAAGGATACAAAGGGTCATGCAAGTTTGGCACCATTTTCCATGAGGATTGAAGGGTCACAAAGGGGGAAGGCCAAAGGTCATTTGGAAAGCTATAAATAAAGGCTTGAGAAGCCATTTGTAATGTGTGAGAAAGAGTATGATTTGTATTTTTTATATCTAGCTTAGAAGAGCAGAAGAGAGAGAGGAAAGAGATATTGTAAATGAACTATCATTTGTTGAGATAGCAACATTAAGAGATAGTTGTGTGGTATACACAAAAGGGGTTGGTGCTCATGTGGGTTGGTGCTCATGAATTATTGTTGTGTTGGTGCTCAACAAAGGGGTTGGTGCTCCTATGGGTTGGTGCTCATGAATTATTGTTGTGTTGGTACTCAAGAAAGGGGTTGGTGCTTCTGTGGGTTGGTGCTCATGAATAGTTTCTATGTTAGTGCTTATCAAAGGGGTTGGTGCTCCTATAAGTTGGGGCTTATGAATATTGTATTTTGATTTGTTGCTCATTCATATACTTGAGATTGTTCTCTATGGTTTTTCCCACATTAGGTTTCCACGTTAAATCTAAAATCTCTCTCTATCTTGTGTGGTGTTTATTATTTTAGTTTTATTACATATCTTGAATGTATGTTAAAGTGGAATTTGATTAAGGAAAAGTTTATAATATTTATGATATACTGATTCACCCCCCTTTCAGTATATCCCGTGATTAACATTCCATCCTAGTGTAGGCTAAAGTTTATAGAAGTATTTGAAATCTAAAATTTGACTTGAATTTTTAATTTAAGGTGTTATTTTTATATGGAATATGCACCTCATATATATCTCAAGCTGAAACTTGTGTATAAAAATGGTACCAATGTATAGAATGCTTCCACAAGTGTGTATTGAAATCACATTACTTTATAATTTTGGATAATTTTTAAAAAATTCAAGTGTAGAAGACATGTTCCCATGACAATCCCCCACTAAATTATGAAACTAAGAGCCAATATAAGTGTGGAGAACATGTTTTCATAACATGCCCCTAGTGTAATCTAGAAATACTAAATACTGAATAAGTGTTGAAGTCATGACTTTTTGCCATGTCCCCACTAAAATTTGAAATTGTGAAGGTGTGAAATTCATGCATCTATGACATGCCCCCACTGATATGCCCTCCATTTTGAGGTGAGCAGAAATATAAGTTGGTAGTCACCTTATCTCAAAATGATAAGATAACTATGTTGTTCCCAAAATCTGTCACTCATTTTTGGGACAACATATGAACTATTTTGGTCTTACAAGCCAAAATTCTCTTTTCCCTTCTCAAAAAATTGTTCTGAGTATTCAAATTATCTATTATGAAAGCTTTTTTAGATTTCTACAGACTTTGTAGGCTTATTTCTATGGACTCTACAAGCTTATTTCTATGGGCTCTGTAGGCTTATTTCTACAGACTCTATAGGCTTATTTCTACAAACTCCGCAGGGTTATTTCTACAGACTCTACATGCTTATTTCTACAGACTCTACAGGAAAGAAACAAGTTCTCAACACCTAGGTGATTTCAACATTTGGGTCAACGTTTGGTTCAATGTTTGGTTCAAAGGGATGGTTCAAGAAATGATTCAAATGGGAAGTTCAAAGGAGTCTTTAAAAAGCCTGAAGGATAAGTGCCCTTGCGGAGGGCACTTAGGTGCCAAAAAGATCTTTGTGACTTTTTTGAAAGGCAATTTTGGAGATCAAACAGCCCTTGCAGAAGGTAGGTGATGTGAAAAATGGACCGTTGTAAAAGGCTGAAAGGGTAAGGTTTTCTTTGAAAAAGTGAACAAGGTAGAAAAGTTAAATTCCTTCGAAATTGTTTAAGGCAAAAGACAAGGCGAATTCTTTTGGATAAAAAGTTTGAAGGAATTCCTTCAAAATTTTGTCCAAAGGAATTCACTTGAAAGAAAAAATCCTGAGGGATAAGTGAGAAGTGACTAAGGCAAAGGAAAGAAATCCTTCAGACAAATTGTCTAAAGGATTTGAGGAAGAACGTTGCCCAAAGGACCTCAAAGGGTAGGTACCCTTGCGGGGGGCTCTCGATGAATAGAAAAAGTGCCTCCCTTAAGTCTCAAAAGGACACCTTTCAAAAGGATTCAAAGACTAATCTTGACCAAAGGAAATCTGAAAGAAATAAAGCTAAAGGAATTAACCAATGGGTGATGGCCCGTGGACGTCAAAGTTGGGCACCATGAACTAGCCATTAGAATCCAGACATCAGATGACACCCCCACAGACATCAAATTTAGGGCAACAAGATAATCATTGATTTTTAAAGGCTTGAGCGTGGACTCAAATGCCTTCAAAGGCCTTAAGGCCAAAAGGAAGAATCGCTGAGAGAAGAGCATAAGGAGCCAGTAAAGCTAGGAAGATAGCCTCGAGAGCTCAAATTCTAGGAAAAGACAAAACCAAGAAGAGACAAAACTAGAAAAAGACAAAGGTTAAAGACAAACTCAATGACCAGCTGAAGAAGGAGCTAAAGGAGCTAGCAAAAAAGAGAAAAGATAGCCTGAGAGCTCAAATTGCAATAGGAAATAGGGAAAGACCAAAAATATCTGTACAGGAGTTATTCTAGTAGGTGGAACAGCCCACCAAGAATATATTTGAGTTTGTAAACATTAAAGGTGTGACCTATTTTTCTCCCTTGGAATAAAGGCAAAGTGGAAAGCTACACAGATATTTGGTGAAAGACTAGACAACCCAGGCCTAGGAGAAGACATTTGAGATAAATCAACATGCCACAGTTAAGGTAGCTGCCCTATTCTAGCATGGGCTCTTTGACTAAATTAAAAATGCTTTTAAGGCATTAAATGTAGCATGGTTCATTCCATGAAATAGAGTGCCAAGATTTTCTTGGCTACTATATATTTTAATCTCTTATTTTGTGTAAGGGGGATCTCTCTATTATCAGAAGTGAAACTCTGCCCAAATTGAAAGGAATTTACTGAGACTTTGAGCTCATATTATTGATCATATTTCTTTATTTGATTGAAAAAGTAGGTTACTTTTAGAATTTGTGTTGTTATAACTTGTGTCATTTTAGGAGATTATTCTTATATCTATTTACTGAATGCATTTTTGTCCATCTAAATGAAATAAATAGAACTAGTGGAAATAATCAGAAAGGTGTCTTGAAGCCAACTGTGGGAGACTTTGTGCTGCCACAATTTTCTTTAGTGTGTTTATCTATTTTTTGTTTCTATGTAAAGGACCTTGGAATGACTTTGTGCCCTCATTGTCATTTGTATTTCACTCTTGGATAGTTGAGGTGGAGACTTTGAACTTTCCTCATTCTGTCAATTACCGCCCCTTGTTACCAGTTACTTGTTATCTACCTGAAAGGATTCTTGTTGTTAGATGTAGGCCACTTCTGAAAGAAGAAAAGTGTCTCTTGTCATTTAACCAAGTTTTCTCCTTTGTCTCTAAACATCATCTCTGAAAAAAGAGAGATGGATGGTGTTGTCCTACCCCTGAGCATTATTTTTTGCATATATATATAATATATAACTCCTCATAGTTATAGGGAACCTCCCCTTGATGAGAGGAGAGATTTGTCCCATTTTGATGTGTTAAACTTGCACATTTGGCTGACCAATCTCCTTATGATATGGTTGAAATCACCTATTTTATTCATTAGTTAGCTGGTGACAAAATATTCACCCAATAATTTTTGGTGACTCCACTGGGGAAGAATGCACAGTTTGAAGTCTCAAGCTTCAAGTTGAAGCAGGGCCAGTTCTTTTCCATTTTTAATCTACAATCTAGAAACTCCATGCTATACTAAAAGCCAGAGAGCCCAAGTTTTTGTTGACCCTATTTTTGAGTTGGTGCAGCAAGACAACTTCAATTTGTTTCCTCCACAACTTCAAGTTCAACGAACTAGGAGTCTTCCTCCTATCAATACCAGGTCACCAATACAAGGCAAAGCTTCTTTTTCTACTATTAATAGAGCTTTGCCTATACATACTCCACCCAAATTTGTTATCCCCACTTTCCATAATCAAATCATGGTGGTTTAAGGCCCTTGGGGTAACTCTTTTGGACCACTCAATTTAATTCCACCTCTACATGAGCTACCATGCAGTTCAAGGAAGAATTTCCTTAAACTCTTTGGTGATGGGAGAGTTCATTCTGATGAACATATTGTATCTTTCAGCATAGCCTATGGTGTGATAAGCATGGAGTATGAAGATGTAGCAGTCAGGCTATTTGTAGAAACATTGTAAGGTGCTACTGCAGATTGGTTCTACCATCTATAGGCCTAGACTGTGACTGACTGGAACACTCTCAAAGCTAAGTTCAAAGCAAAGTTCAAGCCTATAGAAGATGCACATGCCTTATTGGCCCAACTCACATTGATGAATAAAGAGCCTCATGAATCAATGAGGGATTTCATTGCCAAATTTGACAAGCTGAGGAACATGATTCCCATGATTGCTCAGCCAACACATGAGAACCTTAAATATTTCTTTATCAACTCACAGCTACCTGAAGTGAGTTTTTTGCTGAGATGTACTAGCCACATAGACCTTGCTACTACCCAAAATCTATCCACTGAGGTGGAGGATGATCTTATCTTGGTAGGAAAGATAAGAAGAGATCATAACAGAGGTAAAATTTCTTCATCCTTAGAATATTCATCTACAGGCACCACTAATCCAATGGTGCAAAAGTTGGCCAATGAGTTGCTTGCTCTTAGAAAGAAAATGGCTCAAGGGATGTCATCTACTCCTTCATACAAAGATATACCAAGGAGGACATTCCCCAATCAATCATACCAAGGCAATGCTGCCAGGAATCAAGGGCAGCCAAATCATCTTCCTCCTACACAAGGGATACTTGCCATTAAAGCTCCTCTAACCAATTTAGTAATTGGATATCTTGAAACAGAATCTGATTTCTCTTTCTAGCCTGAATTAAACCAAGAAAATGATGTTGATCTCTTTACAAAAGACCAAGAGAAATCAGCTGACAACTCCAACATTAGTTTTTTGAATTACCAAGATGAACCCAGAAGTGAAGGTAAAGCAGTTGAGGGATCATACAATGTGTTCACCCAGTCTAAGAATTAGTAAGTCCAACAAGCTGATAAAGAAAAAATAGATGAGCAACCTCAACCTACAATTTCAATTTCCAAATGAAGAACTTCTCTGCCTTTCTAGCCAAAGGACCCAATGATTGCTAAAAAAGTGAGTACTCCAAACATGCCTTCACCTTCAACTTCAATTTCATAGACCAGTCCTTCCCCCCATAAAAACTAGAAGGATGAACTCCCTTCCCCTTTTCATAATTTATTTTAGACATGTTACATAGTTGACCATGTTAAAAAAACTAAAATTCAAATGTCTAAATTTGAATTCCTACAATCCAACCCTAAGTAATTGTATAAGTTAGTAGAATGTGTGAACAATAAAACCATCCCTATAAAACTAGTTGTTCCAAAGGTAACTCCCATATCCATCTGGAACAACCTTGTCATTGCTCTTCCTGCTACTCCCAAAAGGACTAAACCATTTTATGTCTCTATGTTGATAAATAGACATCAGTTGAATAATTGCATCATAGACTCAGGTGCATCTAACAATGTCATGCCTACTAAAGTAGATGAATCCCTTGGTCTCACACTGACCAAGATATTTGGGAGATGTTTCTCCATGGAGAACAAATAAGTGCCATTGCTAGGACAAACCAAGGATGCCCAATTTGTATTTACAACATTCTCAGAAAAGAGAATCAAGATGACAGTCCTGGTGGTCAACATCCCAGCCTCATATGGCATCCTTCTTGTGCAAAATTTCTGCAAGGATGTTGGTGTTGAGTTAAGCATGGACTTGTCTGAGGCAAGGATCTCAGTCAAAGGTGTTATGAAGAGATTGCTCCCTGAGAAAGAAGTAAAATATGTGGTCACTCAAATATCAGCGACTGAAGCTCAAATTATGTTTGAGTCTTTAGGCATGGGTAATTACTTATTATCTACATAGGAAGTTCATGAGGCATCTGATGAAGCTCCTAAAGGTGACAATCTAAAAATTAGTTCAAATAGAACAATAGAAGATAGGGTAGAGTGTAATGAAAGTGTAGAATAATTTACCCCTCTAAATGAAGAAAAATCTAAGGTAAGGTCAGCTTCTGATGATGTATGGATACTAAAATTTGATGGCAGTTGTTCTTCTACTAGTTCAGGAGTCGAGATTGTGTTGATATCTCCCTAAGGAGATGTTTTTCCTTCTTCATATAAATTACAATTCTATAATACCAATAATACTACTGAATATGAATTTCTACTACTTAGATTAAAGGCCACCCAAGACAAGGGCGTCAAGCTCTCTCATGCCAAAGGAGATGCCAAACTAGTGGTTTATCAGGTGAAGAACCTATACCAAATAAAAAATGAGAGATTATGCCACTACCACAATCTGGTTTGGGATCAAATTGAAAGCTTTGATGCTTTCAAAATCTTTGTACTTCCTAAGAATTCAATGACCGAGCTGATGCTTTGGCTATTTTAGTAACTCTTTTATTTCGTCACTCAAATTTTAAAGGAGACAAGTACTCTATCGAATTGGTCCTTCAACCAAATGTGCCTGACAATGCCAATCATTGGCAAGTGTTCAATGGTGACAACTAAATCATTGCCTTCTTAGATAAAAAGAAAGCTTTGAACAGCTTCACTTCGAAGGCAGTGAGCCTCAGAAGCTTGAACCAGCCCCTGAATCAAGTTCAGACGTAGGTGAAAAAATCCTACAACTTAAAGAGAATAAAATCCCAAAAGGCCTAGTTTCCCTTGAGAAGCTATTTTACAAGCATGACAGGTTCATCAAATAGCAACAAATGGATTCAAGCTTCTCTCAAGAGTTTGAACAAATAAATTTGGGTACCAAGTAAAATCCTATGATGGTGAACATTGGGAAGTGCTGCACTCAAGAAAAAAAGTTTAAATTCACTATTTTACTCTGCCAGTACATGGATGTCCTAGCATACTCCTATGATGATTTGAAGTCACTCAGGCCTGAAGAAATTTGCCATGAAATTCCTCTCAAGAGTGATTCAATGTCTTACAAGAAAAAATCTAGGCAGTACAATCTAAAGATACTAGGTACTATTTTGTTTAAAATATAGAAAATACTGAACACCAAAATAATTTTTTCAATCCATCATTCCACATGGATTGCAAACATAGTACCTGTGAGAAAAAGAATGGTAAAATTTGCCTTTGCATGGATTTCAAAAATTTGAATCAGTCATCTTTAAAGGATAACTATCCTCTACCCATCATGGACCAAGTTCTTCAGATAATGACCAGTTTAGGAATGTTATCAATGTTAGACGGCTTCTCAAAATACAATCAAGTTGAAGTTAGTGAAGCAGACTAGCATAAAACTACCTTCACCACACCTTAGGGCACCTTTTTATATTGAAGAATACCATTTGGCTTGATAAATGCTGGCACCACTTTTCAAAGAGCAATGGACCTTGATTTCAAAGATGAAATGAGTAAGTTTATTGTGCTATACCTTGATGACTTGATCATATTTTTCAAACATCACCCTAATCCTGTGCACCATTTGCAACAAGTGTTGGAATGCTACTGCCAGAATGGCATTTCTCTAAATCCCAAGAACTCTATTTTTGGAGTAACAAAAGGGAAACTTCTCGAACACATTATATCCTGAGAAGGTATAAAGATTGACTCAGATAGAGTCAAGTCCATCTAGGAGCTTACCTTGGCTACAAATAAGACTGCAGTTTACTCTTTCTTCAAAAAAGTGAATTTTTTATAAAAGTTCATCCTTGAATTTGTAGAGAAGACTTGCCACATTGTAAACATGATGAAGGGAAAGACCACTTTCAACTGGACTGAAGAAGGCAAATTGGCATTCCAAGACATCAAAATAGCTATTGCCCACGCCCTAATTTTAGTTTGTCCAGATTATACCAAAGATTTTACAGTGTATAGTTATGCTTCTGAGCACACACTTTTAATAATTTTGGTTCAACAAAATGAATAAGGTGTGGAATCTCCCATATCTTTCATGAGTTGTCCTCTCAATGCTCATGAATTGAAGTATTTAAATATGGAAAAGCATATTTATGCAGTGGTAAAGGCAGTAAAGCACTTCCATTTTTATATCTTGAATTCACATGTTATTGCCCTAGTTCTTGATACCACAGTCAAATCCATATTAATTCAGCATGAGTTTGGATCTAAATAAGGCAATTGGATTGCCAAAATCTAAGAGTTTGATCTCATTATCAAACCAATGAAGCTTGTATGAGGAAGGGACCTCTGCCAATTGATTTTTGACAATAGACCTGAAGAATTCAGGCATGAAGAAATAGAAGTGGAAGACACGCTAACAGCCCTCTTTGTCTCCACCACGAATGAGTGGTATTCAAGTATTGCTCATTTCATTACTTATGGTGAGTGTCATGTCCACCTATCTCATAAAGAAAGGAGGACTACTAAATTGAAAGCTGTTAATTTTGTTCTATGAGATATCGGCCTATATAAGAGGAGCCTTGATAAAGCATTCCTTTGTTGCGTGGATAAAGAACAATACAACCAACTTTTGAAGTCCTTCCATAATCTAGCTTGTGGAGGAAATTTTTCTATTCTTGTAACTACCCATAAGATTCTATGAGCTAGGTATTACTACCCTACTCTATTTTAGGATGCATACAAATGGGTACAAAGATGTGAACTGTGCCAATAGTTCATTGGAAGACCCAAGTTATCTACTTTGCCTCTTAAGTTAGTGGTGATAGAAGAGCCATTTCAGCAATAGAGAATAAATTTCATTGGTGTTGTAAACCCATCTTCAAGCACTAGACATGATTATGTCCTCATAGCCATAAATTACTTCACCAAATGGGCGGAAGTAATTCCAAACAAGCATGCTACTTTAGAAGTGGTATGCGATTTTCTCAAGGAAAACATCATTTTCAAGTTTGGAGTCCTAACCAAGATTGTGACAGATAATGTAGCCTATTTTTCTTCTCATGAGATCACTCAATTTTATTTTTACTATGGAATTACCCTCTCCCACTCCTCTAATTATTTTCTATAGGGGAATGGCCAAGCTGAATCAAGCAACAAGAACCTGGTGACCATCGTCAAGAAGCTAGTGGATGACAACCAATGAACCTGGCATAAAGCATTAGTTGATGCTTTATGAGAAGATAGAATTACACCCAAGAGGGTGATAGGTATGTCACCTTTCCAACTTTTGTATGGTCTCAATACAGAGATACCCATCACTCTAGAATTGCTAGCATTAAAATTGGCAAAGGTGGTTGAAGATCAAACATATGAAAGCTCCATCGATAAGAGGATCATGTGCTTAACTGAGCTAGATGAGCAACAAACTATGGTGGTGGACCGAATTATTGTGCATCAAAGTCTGGTGAAGAAGCTCTTTGACCAAAAAATAAAAACATGTGATTTCTAGATTGGATATCAAGTTCTATTATGGGACAAGAGGAGAGAACCAAAGGGAATGCATGGGAAATTTGATTCCCTATGGAGAGGCCCATTTACTATCCATCAGCTCAATGGTGAAAATATTTTTCTATTGAAGTATCAAGATGGCATGCACTTTTTTTGTCTCACAATGGGTAGCATTTGAAGCACTTCAATTTTTGAAGTATGAGATAAGATCATCTGTACATATATATATATATATATATATATATATATATATATATATATATATATATATATATATATATATATATATATATATATATATATATATATATATATATATATATATATATATATATATATATATATATATTTGTATAGTCTTTAGTTTTGTTTTGTGCTTTTCATTTTCATTTTTGGCACCTTTCTTTTTTGGGTAGCATGACTCCATAGCCTAATGGCATACTTGAAGGCACTGGAGATTTTAGTTTCTACTCCCCTCAGTTATTTCAAAATTTCAACTGAAATAAGTTCCCCAACTGGAGCTAGCTGTTGTTCCCAAAATTTGTCACTTATTTTTGGGACAACATATGAACTATTTTGGTCCTACAGGCCAAAATTCTCTTTTCTCTTCTCAAAAAATTATTCTGAGTATTCAAATTCTCCATTATTCAAGCTTTTTTAGATTTATATAGACTCTACATGCTTATTTCTATGAACTCTGTAGGCTTATTTCTACAGACTTCACAGACTTATTTCTATGGACTATGCATGCTTATTTCTACGGACTCTATAGGCTGATTTCTATGGACTCTACAGGAAAGAAATAAGTTCCCAACACTTAGGCAATTTGAATTTTTGGGTCAATGTTTGGTTCAACATTTGGTTCAAAGGGATGGTTCAAGAAATGGTTCAAATGGGAAGTTCAAAGGAGTCTTCAATAAGCCCGAAGGAAAAGTGCCCTTGCAGAGGGCACTTAAGTGCCAAAAAGACCTTTGTGACTTTTTGGAAAGGCAATTTTGGAGATCAAACAGCCCTTACAGAAGGCAAGTGATGAGTAAAACGGACCATTACAAAAGGTCAAAAGGGTAAGGTTTTCTTTGGAAAAGTGAACAAGGTAGAAAATTTGGAATTCCTTCATAATTGTTCAAGACAAAAGACAAGGTGAATTCTTTTGGATAAAAAGTCTGAAGCAATTCACCTGAAAGAAAAAAGCCTGAGGGAATAAGTAGGAAGTGACTAAGACAAAAGAAATAAATCCTTCAGACAAATTGTTCAAAGTAATTCCTTCAGACATTTTGTCTGAAGGATTTGAGGAAGAAGGCTACCTGAAGGGTAGGTACCCTTGTGGGGGGGCTCTCAAAGACCATGAAAAGGGCCTCCCCCAAGTCTTGAAAGGACACCTTCCCTTAAAAAGGATTCAAAGACTAAGCTTAGCCAAAGGAAATCTGAATAAAATAAAGCTAAAGGAATTAACTAATGGGTGATGGGCCCGTGGATGTCAAAGTTGGGCACCATGAACTAGCCATTGGAATCTAGATGTTAGATGATGCCCCCACAGACATCAAATTTAGGGCAACAAGATAACCATTTATCTTTAAAGGCTTGAGTGTGGACCCAAATGCATTCAAAGCCCTTAAGGCTTAAAGGAAGAACTGCTGAGAGAAGAGCACAAGGAGCCAGTAAAGCTGGGAAGATAGCCCCAAGAGCTAAAATTCTAGGAAAAGACAAAACCAAGAAGAGACAAAGCTAAAAAAAGATAAAAGTTAAAGATAGACTCAGTGACCAGCTGAAGAAGGAGCCAAAGGAGCTAGCAAAAAAGGGAAAAGATAGCCCTAGATCTCAAATAACAACAAAAAAGAGGGAAAGACCAAAAATATCTACACAGGAGTTATTCTAGTAGGTGGAACAATCCACCAAGTAGATATTTGAGCTTGTAAACATTAAAGGTGCAGCCTATTTTTCTCCCTTAAAATAAAGGTGAAGTGGACAGCTGCACAGATATTTGGTGAAAGACCAAACAACCTAGGCCTAGGAGAAGACATTTGAGATAAATCAATACGCCACAGTTAAGGTAGCCACCATGTTCTAGCATGGGCTCTTTGACTAAACTAAAAATGAATTCAAGGCATTGAATGTAGCATGGGCCATTCCATGAAACAAAGTTCCAAGCTTTTCTTGGCTAGTATATATTGTAATCTCTTATTTTGTGCAAGGGGGATTTCTCTATTATTAGAAGTAAAACTCTACCCAAATTAAAAGGCATTTACTGAGACTTTGAGATCAGATTATTGATCATATTTATTTGTTTGAATGAGAAAGCATGTTACTTTCAAAATTTGTGCTGTTATAGCTTTTGTCATTTTAGGAGATTATTTTTATGTTTCTTTCCTGAGTGCGTTCTTTTCCATCTTAATGAAATAAATAGAACTAGTGGAAATAATCAGGAAGGTGTCCTAAAGCCAACTATGGGAGACTTTATGCTGCCACAATTGCCTTTAGTGTGTTTGTCTATTTTTTGTTTCTATGTAAAAGACCTTGGAATGACTTTGTGCCCTCATTGTCCTTCGTATCTCACTCTTAGGCAGTTGAGTTGGAGACTTTATGCTACACCTCATTCTATTAGTTACCACCCCTTGTTACCAGTTACTTGTTACCTACCTAAAAGGATTCTTGTTGTTAGCTATAGGCCAGTTCTAAAAGAAGAGAAGTGTCTCGTATCATTTTAACAAGATTTCTCTTTTGTTTGTGAGCATCATCTCTGAAAAAGGAGAGATGGATGGTGTGTTCCTACCCCTAAGTGTTATTTTCTGCATATATATAGTATATAACTTTTCATAGTTATAAGGAACCTCTCCTTGATGAGAGGAGAGATTTGTCCCTTTTTGATATGGTAAACCTGCATATTTAGCTAACCAATCTCCTTATGATGTGGTTGAAATCACCTATTTTGTTCATCAGTTAGCTGCGACAAAATATTTACCCGACAATTTTTAGTGACTCTACTAGGAAAAAATGCACAGTTTGAAGTCTCAAGCTTCAAACTGAAGCAGGGCCAATTCTTTTCCATTTTTATTCTGCAATCTAACAACTCCACATTATACTAGAAGCTAGAGAGCCCAAGGTGTTGTTGACCCTATTTTTGAGTTAGTGTAGCAAGGCAATTTTGATTTATTTCCTCCACAACTTCAAGTTCAACAAACTAAGAGTCTTCCTCTTATTAATACCAGGTCACCAATACAAGGCAAAGCTTCCTTTTCTATTGTGAGTAGAGCTTTGCCTATACATACTCCACCCAAATTTTTTATCCCCACTTTCCATAATCAAATCATGGTGGTTCAAGGCCCTTGGGGTAACTCTTTGGCCCACTCAATTTAACTCTACCTCTATATGAGCTACCACGCAGTTCAAGGAAGAATTTTCTTAAATTCTTTAGTGATGGGAGAGTTCATTCTGATGAACATATTGCAGCTTTTAGCATAGTCTGTGGTGTGATAGGCATGGAGTATGAAGACATAGTAGTTAGGTTGTTTGTGAAAACATTGTAAAGTGCTACTACATACTGGTTCTACCATCTATAGACCCAGACTATAACTGACTGGAACACTCTCAAATCTAAGTTCGAAGTAAGGTTTAAGCCTATAGAAGATGTGCATGCCCTATTGGCCTAGCTCACACAGATGAAGAAAGAACCTCATGAAACAATGAGAGATTTTATTGCCAAATTTGACAAGCTGAGGAATAAGATTCTCATGATTACTCAGCCAACACTTGAGAACCTTAAATATTTTTTCATCAAATCATAGCTACCTGAAGTGAGTTTTCTATTGAGATGTATTGGCCACATAGACCTTGTTGTTACTCAATATTTAGCCACTGAGGTGGAGGATGATCTTATATTGGCAAGAAAGATAAGAAGAGATCCTAATAGAGGTAAAAATTCTTCATCCTCAGAATATTCATCTATAGGCACCACTGATCCAATGGTGCAAAAGCTAGTTAATGAGTTATTTGCTCTTAGAAAGCAAATGGCATAAGGGATATCATCTACTCCTTCATACAGAGATATACCAAGGAGGACATTCCCCAATCAATCATACCAAGGCAATGCTGCCAGGAATCAAGGGCAGCCAAATCATCTTCCTCCTATATAGGGGAAACTTGTCATTAAAGCTCCCCCAACCAATTCAGTAATTGGATAACTTGAAATAGAATCTGATTTCTCTTTTCAGCCTGAATTGAACCTAGAAAATAATGTTGATCTCTTTGCAGAAGACCAAAGGGAATCAACTGACAACTCCAACATTGGTTTTCTGAATTACCAAGATGAACCCAGAAGTGAAGGTAAAGTAGTTGAGGGATCATATGTTGTGTTCACCCAGTCCAATAATCAATAAGTCCAGCAAGCTAATAAAGAAAAAATAGAGGACTGACCTTAACCTATAATTTCAATTTTCAAATGAGGAACTTCTCTGCCTTTCCAATCGAAGGACCCAGTGATTTCTAAAAAAGTAAGTACTCCAAACATGCCTTCACCTTCAACTTCAATTTTGCAGATCAGTCCTTCCCCTCCTAAAAACTAGAAGGATGAACTCCCTTCCCTTGTTCATAATTCATTTCAGACATTTGACATAGTCGACCATGTCAAGAAAACTAAAATTCAAATGTCTAAATTTCAATTCCTGTAATCCAACCCTAAGTAATTGTATAAGTTAATGGAATGTGTGAAGAATAAAATTATCCCTATAGAACTAGTTGTTCCAAATATAACTCCCATGTCCACCTGAAACAACCTTATCATTACTCCTCATGTTGCTCCCAAAAAGACTAAACCATTTTATGTTTCCTTGCTGATAAATAGACATCAGCTGAATAATTACATCATAGACTCAGGTGCGTCTGACAATGTCATGCTTGCTAAAGTAGATGGATCCCTTGATCTCACACTGACCAAGACATTTGGGAGATATTTTTCCATGGAGAACAAATAAGTGCCATTGCTGGGATAAATCAAAGATGCCCAATTTGCATTTGCAGCATTCCCAAAAAAGAGAATCAAGATGACAGTCTTGGTGGCCGATGTCTGAGCCTCATATGACATCCTTTTTGGGTGAAATTTCTACAAGGATGTTGGTGGCAAGTTAAGTATGGACTTGTCTAAGGTAAATATCCCATTCAAAAGTGTTATGAAGAGATTGCTCCCTGAGAAGGAAGCAAAATATGTGGTCACTCAAACATCAGCGCCTGAAGCTCAAATTATGTTTGAGTCTTCAGGCATGGGTAATTACTTCTTATCCATGGAGGAAGTTCATGAGGTGTTTGATGAAGCTCTTGAAGGTGACAATCTAAAAATTATATCAAAAAAAATAGCAAAAGATAGGGTAAAGCACAGTGCAAGTGCAGAAGAATTTGCCCCTTCAAACAAAGAAAAATCTAAGGTAAGGTCAGTTTTTGATGATGTATAGATACTAGAATTTGATGGCAGTTATTCCTCTACTAGCATAGGAGCTGGTATTGTGTTGATATCTACCAAAGAAGATGTTTTTCCTTCTTCATATAAATTATAATTCAGCAATGCCAATGATACTACTAAATATGAATCATTGTTGCTTGGATTGAAGGCCGCCCAAGACAAGGGCGTCAAGCTCCTTCATGCCAAAAGATATTTTGAACTGGTGGTTTGTCAAGTGAGGAACCTATACCAAACTAAAAATGAGAGATTAAGCCACTATCGCAATATAGTTTGGGATCAAATTTAAATCTTTGATACTTTCAGTATCTCTATAGTTCCGCAGTTCTTAGAGAATTCAAAGATTGAGCTAATGCTTTGGTTTTTTTAGCAACTCTTTTAGTTTCTCACTCAAATTTTAAAGGAGACAAGTACACTATCAAACTGGTCTTTTGACCAAGTGTGCATGACAATGCCAATCATTGGTGGTAAGTTTTAAATGGTGATAACCAAATCATTACCTTCCTAAAATAAAAGGATAGCTTTAAATAGCTTCACTTTGAAGGCAGTGAGCCTCAGAATCTTGAACCAACCCCTGAATCAAGTTCAGACATAGGTGAAGAATTCTTGAAACTTAAAGGGAATTAAATTTCAAAAGGCTTGGTTTCTTTTGAGAAGCTATTTGACAAGCATGACAAGTTCATCAAATAGCAACAAATAGATTCAAGATGCTTTTAGGAGTTTGATCAAATAAATTTTAGTACCAAGGAAAATCTCATGATGGTGAACATTGGGAAGTGATGTACTCAGGAAGAAAAGTTCAAGTTCACTGCTCTACTCTACTAGTACATGGATATCTTAGCATACTCATATGATTATCTAAAGTCACTCAAGCCTAAAGAAATTCACCACGAAATTCCTCTCAAGAGTGATTTGGTGCCTTACAAGCAAAAATCTAGGTAGTACAATCTAAAATATCAGGTACTATTTTGTATGAAATACAAAAAATGTTAAACACTAAGATAATTTTCTCAATCCATCATTCACATGGATTGTAAGCATAGTACCTATGAGAAAGAAGAATTGTAAAATTTGCCTCTGCATGGATTTCAAAAACTTGAATCAATCATCCTTAAAGGATAACTATCATTTGCCCATCTGGAATAAGTTCATTAGATAGTGACCAATTTAGAGATGTTATCAATGTTAGATGACTTCTCAAGATATAATCAAGTTGAAGTTGGTGAAGCAAACCAACAAAAGACTGCCTTCACCACACCTTGGGGCACCTTTGCATATTGAAGAATGCCATTTGGCCTAATAAATGTTGGTGCCACTTTCCATAAAGGAATGGCCTTACTTTCAAAGATGAAATGGGTAAGTTTATTATGGTATACCTTGATGACTTGACCATCTTTTCCAAGCATCACCTTGATCATGTGCACCATTTGCAACAAGTGCTAGAACGCTGCCGCTAGAATGGCATTTCTCTAAATCCCTAAAAGTCTATTTTTAGAGTAATAAAAGGGAAACTTCTTGGACACATTGTATCTTGATAAGGTATAAAGATTGACTCATATAAATTCAAGTCCATCTAGGAGCTTAACCTACCTACAAGTAAGACTGCAGTTCACTCTTTCTTTCATAGAGAAGACTCACCACATTGTAAACATGATGAAGGGAAAGGCCACTTTTAGCTAGACTAAAAAAGGCAAATTGGCATTCTAAGACATCAAAATAGCTATTACCTACGCCCTAATTTTAGTTTGTCTAGATTATACCAAGGATTTCACAGTGTATAGTTATGCTTTTGAGCACACACTTTCAATAATTTTGGTTCAACAGAATGAAGAAGGTGTGGAATCTCCCATATCCTTTATGAGTTGTTCTCTCAAATCTCATGAACTAAAGTATTCAAATATGGAGAAGCATACTATGTAGTGGTAAAGGTAGTAAAGCACTTCTATTTTTACATCCTGAATTCACATGTTACTGCCCTAGTTCCTGATACCACAATCAAATCTATATTAACTCAGTAGGAGTTTGGAACCAAATGGGGCAATCAGATTGCTAAAATATAGGAGTTTGATCTCATTATCAAACTAACAAAGCTTGTATAAGGAAGGGGCCTCTACCAATTGATTGCTGACAATAGACCCAAAGAAGCCAGACATGAAGAAACAAAAGTGGAAGACATGCCAATAGTCCTCTTTGTCTCTACCACAAATGAGTGGTATTCAAGTATTGCTCATTTCTTTACTTATGGTGAGTGTCCAACACACCTATCTCGTAAAGAAAGGAGGACTATTAAATTGAAAGCTGTCAATTTTATCCTATGGGACAATAGCCTGTATAAGAGGAGCCTTGATGGATTGTTCCTTTGTTGCGTGGATAAAGACCAACAGAACCAACTTTTGAAGTCCTTCCATAATCTGGCCTATGGAGGACATTTTTTTTCTCCTGTAACTGCCCATAAGATTTTGTGAGCTAGGTATTACTAGCCTACTCTATTTCAGGATGCATACAAATGGGTATGAAGATGTGAATTGTGCCAACAGTTCATTGGAAGAGCCAAGTTAGCTACTTTGCCTCTTAAAATAGTGGTGATAGAAGAGCCATTTCATCAATGGTAAATCAATTTTATTGGTGTTGTAAACTCATCTTCAAGCACTAGACATGATTATTTCCTCACATCCATAGATTACTTCACCAAATGGGTGGAAGTAATTCCAACCAAGCATGCTACTTCAGAAGTGGTATGTGATTTCCTCAAAAAAAACATCATTTCCAAGTTTAGGGTCCCAACCAAGATTGTGACAGACAATGCAGCCTATTTCTCTTCTCATGAGATCACTCAATTTTATTTTTACTATGGGATTACCCTCTCCCACTCCTCTAATTATTTTTCATAAGAGAATGGCCAAGCTGAATCAAGCAACAAGAACCTGGTGACCATTGTTAGGAAGTTGGTGTATGATAACCAACAAACTTGGCATAAAGCATTGGTTGATGTTGTATGGGCAGATAGAATTACACCCAAGAGGTTGATAGGTATGTCACCTTTCCAACTTTTATATGGTCTCAATGCAGAGATACCCATCACCTTGGAATTGCTAGCATTAAAATTGGAAAAGGTAGTCGAAGATCAGACATATGAAAGCTCCATCGATAAGAGGATCATGTGCTTAACTGAGTTGGATGAGCAGTGAACTATGGTGGTGGACCAAATTTCTATGCATCAAAGTCTAGTGAAGAAGCTCTTTAACTAGAAAACAAAAACCTATGATTTTCATATGGGAGATCAAGTTCTGTTAAGGGAAAAGAGGAGAGAACCAAATGGAATGCATGGAAAATTTGATTCCCTATAGAGAGGCCCATTTACTATCCATCAGCTCAATGGTGAAAATAGTTTCCTATTAAAGTATCAAGATGGCATGTCCTTTTTTCTGCCTCACAATGGGCAGCATTTGAAGCACTTCAATTCTTGAAATATTAGATAAAATCATCTATACATATGTATATTTGTAGTCTTTAGTTCTATTTTGTGATTTTTATTTTCATTTTTAGTGCCTTTATTTTTTGGATAGCATGAATCCATAGCCCAATGGCATACTTGAAGGCACTGGAGATTCTAGTTTCTAGTCCCCTCAGCTGTTTCAAAATTTAAACTGAAGAAAGTTCCCCAACTGGAGCTAGCTATTGTTCCCAAAATTTATCACTCATTTTTGGGACAACATATGAACTATTTTGGTCCTATAGGTCAAAATTCTCTTTTTCCTTCTCAAAAAATTGATCTGAGTATTCAAATTCTCCATTATTCAATCCTTTTTAGATTTCTATGGACTCTGCAAGCTTATTTCTATAGACTCCACAGGCTTATTTCTATGGACTATGTAAGCTTATTTCTACTAACTCTGTAGGTTTATTTCTATAGACTCCACAGGCTTATTTCTATGGACTCTATAGGCTTATTTCTATGGACTCTGTAGGCTAATTTCTATGGACTCTACAGGAAAGAAACAAGTTCCCAACACTTAGGCAATTTCAATGTTTGGGTCAATGTTTGGGTCAACATTTGGTTCAAAGGGATGGTTTAAGAAATGGTTCAAATGGAAAGTTCAAAGGAGTATTCGAAAAGCCCGAAGGACAAGTGCCCTTGCAGAGGGCACTTAGGTGCCAAAAGGACCTTTGTGACTTTTGTGAAAAGCAATTTTGGAGATCAAACAGCCCTTGTAAAAGGCAGGCGATGAGCAAAATGGACCGTTGCAAAAGGCTGAAAGGGTAAGGTTTTCTTTGGAAAAGTGAGCAAGGTAGAAAAATTGGAATTCCTTTGGAATTGTTCAAGGCAAAAGACAAGGTGAATTCTTTCGGATAAAAAGTTTGAAGGAATTCCTTTAGACTTTTGTTTGAAGGAATTCTCGCAAAAGAAAAAATCCCAAGGGAATAAGTGGAAAGCAAATAAGGCAAAGGAAAGAAATCCTTTAAACATTTTATTTGAAGGATTTGAGGAAGAAGGCTGCCCAAAGGACCCTGAAGGGCAAGTACCCTTGCGGGGGGCTCTCGGTGACCAGGAAAAGGGCCTCTCCCAAGTCTTGAAAGGACACCTTCCCTTTAGAAGGATTCAAAGACTAAGCTTGACCAAAGGAAATCTAAAGGAAATAAAGCCAAAGGAATTGACCAATGGGTGATGGGCCTGTGGACATCAATGTTGGGCACCATGAACTAGCCATTGGAATCTAGACATTAGATGACACCCTCATATACGTCAAATTCAAGGCAACAGGATAACCATTGATCTTTGAAGGCTTGAGCATGGACTTGAATGCATTCAAAGGCCTTAAGGCCAAAAGGAAGAACTGCTGAGAGAAGAGCACAAAGAGCCAGTAAAGCTGGGAAGATAGCCCTGAGAGCTCAAATTCCAAGAAAAGACAAAACTAGGAAGAGATAAAGCTAGAAAAAGACAAAAGTTAAAGACAAACTCAGTGACCAATTGAAGAAGGAGCTGAAGGAGCTAGCAAAAAGGGAAAAGGTAGCCTGAGAGCTCAAATTGTAATAAGAAAGAGGAAAATACCAAAAATATCTATGCAAGAGTTATTCTAGTAGGTGGAACAGTCCACCAAGTAGATATTTGAGCTTACAAACATTAAAGGCATGGCCTATTTTTCTCCCTTGGAATAAAGGAGAAGTGGACAGCTGCATATATATTTGGTGAAATACCAGACAACCCAAGCCTAGGAAAATACATTTGAGATAAATAAACATGCCACAGTTAAGGCAGCCACCCTATTCTAGCATGGGCTCTTTGACTAAACTAAAAATGCATTCAAGGCATTGAATACAGCATAAGCCATTCCATGAAATGGAGCACCAAGCCTTTCTTGGCTACTATATATTGTAATCTCTTATTTTGTGCAAGGGGGATCTCTCTGTTATTGGAAGTGAAACTCTACCCAAATTGAAAGGCATTTACTGAGACTTTGAGCTCAGATTGTTGATCATATTTCTTTGTTTGAATGAGAAAGCAGGTTACTTTCAGACTTTGTGCTATTATAGCTTGTATCATTTTAGGAGATTTTTCTTATGTCTATTTCCTAAATGCATTCTTGTCCATCTTAATAAAATAAGTAGAATTAGTGGAAATAATGAGGAAGGTGTTCTGAAGCCAACTCTGGGAGACTTTGTGCTGCCACAATTGCCTTTAGTGTGTTTGTCTATTTTCTATTTCTATGTAAAGGACCTTGGGATGAATTTGTGCCCGCATTATCTTTCGTATCTCACTCTTGGGTAGTTGAGGTGGAGACTTTGTGCTACACCTCATTTTGCTGGTTACAGCCCCTTGTTACCAGTTACTTGTTACCTACTTAAAAAGATTCTTGATGTTAGTTGTAGGCCACTTCTAAAAGAAGAGAAGTGTCTCCTGTCATTTCACCAAGATTTCTCCTTTGTCTATGAATATCATCTCTGAAAAAAAGAGATTGATGGTGTTTTCCTAACCTTGAGTGTTATTTTCTGCATATATATATATATATATATATATATATATATATATATATATATATATATATATATATATATATATATATATATATATCCTCATAGTTATAGGGAACCTCCCCTTGATGAGAGGAGAGATTTGTCCCCTTTTGATGTGATAAACCTGCACATTTGGCTGACCAATCTCCTTATGTTGTGGTTAAAATCACCTATTTTGCTCATCAGTTAGCTGGTGACAAAATATTCACCCAATAAACTCTATAATCTATGAATGTATCATGTAGCATATAAGAATTTAATGTCTAGGTAGATATAGAAATGAGGTACATAATATGTGATCACATCAAGTCCTAAGATGAATGATGTAAATCATGGTAATTTCTAGATAATAATAGTAAAATCTCAATAAGAAATCGAGCACACACATAAAAACACTCAAAATCAAATCAAAAGACAATGGTCTAAGGAGGCCTCAAACAAGGGGCATGCTCAAGTGCCACACAATCAAAAGGACATGACTTATTCAAATGTCCATAAAGCATGAAATGACATATTTCAATGTCAACATACAAACCATGACATATGTAAATGTCACAAGAGGAAAACATAGGCATGAGGGTTATGATCAATGGAGCATATTCAAATTTTCAAATGAGCAATACAATGCAAGACAAGACACTCAAGAAAATGCATAAATAGAAAGTATAGAACATAAACAACGAATATAAACATACCATACTAGTTCCCAGATATATGTGTTAGCAAAAAAAGTTACGTACAAAACATATCAAGTACATTACAAAAGATATAAGCATGGATAAAGGCATGTGTAAGTATATAAGCTCAAGCACAATAATCGAAAATGACCATAGGATGATATAAACTAGATGTATCATAATGAAAAATACAGATGCCCCCAATTTGCAAATTTCATGAGTAGAGAGAAGGCCCAACATTTGAAAGTATATAGATCATGTGTGTGGGTATGTCTGTATCACAATAAAAAAAAATTGTGAAACATGTGTATATATAAAATTATTATATGCTATCCATCAACATGGAACTAAAAACATAGATGCCAAAATGCTAATATAACATGTAAAATCTATTAGAAAAAGACTTTTGAAATTTTGAATTTTTTTTGTGTATTTTTGGAATATTTGAAAAGACAAAAGACTATCCTATGATCTCATCCAAAGGATGATCATAGGTACCTCCCCACTATGAACTTGGTGTAATAAGTTGATTGTACTATGAAGGATAATGCATATGTGTAATATCTAGCATTATAGGATTTATAATGATCTATGTATGAATAATAGGATTATGTGGTTGTGAAGGGACAATAGAAGGACTATGGGTTTTTGTAACCCATCATTGAATGCTCTATGTTTTTTTTGAAGTAACAATAATAAGAACTTGTTTAGGTGCTCTAGATATCTGAATATGGTGCGTAGTAGATAAGGATTCCATGGAAGTTATTATGTGTCTCTGATGTAATGGTCTCTAAAGTAATGACCACCTAGGAAAGGGGATTGCATGTTGCTTACCCTTTCATGGAGGATTAACCTTGGTAGCTTTGATAATTAACTACCTAGGTATAAACTTCTTTTATTCAAGTGTATATTCACATGGAATTCTAGAAACTATAATTATCACATGAAATTATTATTGGCATGAATGTATTTAACACATCTATGCACCATAAAAGGTACATTTCATAGTGTATGTATCCAAAATAATCCCAAAAACATACCAAAAATACATGTATAAGGGATAATGGAAAAGGTAGTGACCACATGTGTTATGACAACTTGTAAAGGTAAGTCTATCTCACCAAGAATCTGATGTGAGGTCCCATCAAATGCTCTAACTAATTTAGTAAAAAGATTTAAATCATCATGTGTATAACCCAAATGTGTAAGTATTGTCATGGTCCAAACATTTTTTTTTGCACCATTATCAATCATAACACTGTATATATATTGGTGATCAAGGTATGCTTTAATGAATAATGAATGAAGATCTGAGTCATCATCCATAATCTCAATATCATCAAAAGTAATAGAAAGTATCTAAATCATTGGAGGTGTATGTTTCATATAAGTACCAATAACGTCATCTAATGGGTTCCCATGATGTGATGGAGGAGGATGTGCATTATATTCCATTTTCACTTTTGGTTCCATCTTAAATTGGTCTTACAAAGGATTTTTAAATATCTTATGATTTTTGTGATCACAAGGTTGTGAACCTGATTCCTTTGGAGGATCATCAAATATAGTTTTTATGTCATCAATAAGGTCCTAGATATTATGCTTCAAGGTAAACCACTAGTTTTTAGAATGCCCTTGGCCTTCTGATAGTCACAAAAAACATTGGTAACATATCCTTTAGGTAGAGGCTAACTCATATCAAACTCTACAGGATGAGGGAAAGATATGAGCTAACACTCGAAAAGCTTCAAAGGTAATTAATTTGGAGACTTAGGTAAGCATGTAAATTGTCTCCTTGGGGCATTGGATAAAACAAGTTGATTAGGTTATTATGACACCACGTTAATTGTGGTAGTTGTTTCCTATTTAGGCTTGTGGGATTTACCTTATAACTTGGTTTGATAGTAAACTTGATATTTTGTATAGTTATTATGTTTGTTACATAATTAAGTTTGTTTGATGATATAAGTTTCATTTCATGATCGTGAACAATATGGCATAAGCCATCGAAAGATTTAAACTTTTTGAAAATAAAGGATAGATGTAATGGGGCAAGTAAACTTTATTTTAATATGTGTTGAAGTTCTTTATCTACCATTGGATTGGTCATTTTAGCCAACATTATCTTGTATATTAAGACATACACATTGATAGCTTCATTAGTTCCTTGGTTGATTTTTGAAATTTTGGTATAGGAAACAGTTTTGGTAATATTGATAGAGAAGTGTGCCAAAAATTGATTTGCAAGAGGTTGAATGCATTTACGAATCAGATTGGTCAACCATAGAACCATGTTAGAGCATAGTCATTGAGGTTCTTTGAAAATAGTTTAGTCAAAAGTTTATCATTGGAGGTATAATCAAGGCATGCCACATAGAAATATCAAAGATGTTGTTCAAGATCACCTTTTCCATCATAAAATATAAACCTAGGTGTAATGAAACTAGTTGATAATGGGTGCAATGATATCTAAGGTGTAAAAGGGTTATGAAACACCTCTTGTGAATCAATATCATAAGGTAATTTCATGAAATTTTATTCAATATTTGTATCTTTAGCTTGCACTAATTCTATAATTTAGACAAGAGCTTGCACCTCTTGGTCATTAAGGATTGAATCTTGGGAAGTCACCAATGGAGGTGTACCCATATGTTGAGTATATATAGTCATTAAAACTAGTAATTGGGTAAAAGTATTAATGTTTCTCATGTAAGATATAGCAATAGTAGGATTTATTTTAGGGAATAATGGGGTAAACACATATGCAATGTCCTTATTAGAAGTATTAAGTGGTGATGTTCCCAAGGGGAGGGTTCTTGGTATATGGGGTGACCCATAGCTCTAATAGCATGATTAATAGATGGACATGCTTGTTCATCTATGTTTTTTGCCTTTTTATGTTATAATATGGTTCTTAGGATGTCATCAAGATATTTAGGGTTTTTTCATATGCAGTGTCAAAACATAACAAGATATTATACTTGCTCTTGATCTATTTGATCACATTCATTATTTTCATTAGATTCATCATTTTCGTGATCAAAAACATCTTCTATGATAACCTATTCAATATGCAGTTAAATTGCATAAGTAGCATCTTCATTAGGTATAGGATTGGTTACTTCGTTGGTTTGAGCCATCTTAGGTGGATAATGAGGAAGCTCTAGGTGTTTAATAGAATCACTAGCTAATCTAGGGCTACTCCTAGGTTACATATAAATGAGAGAGCAAATATATAAAAAAAGTATAGCAATGAAAAACCTCAGAAGGATAAATACCCTAGGATAAGCTAGGGTATTCATAAATATACAAGTTAACCAAATGTTGTAACCCTAAATTGAGATGGGTAAATATAGTATAGAGTTAAGAATATACAAATTAATAAGCACAAGGATGATAAAAATATCTATAATAGGCCAATTAATTTTCAATCTCAAATAAATAATATCTTGAATTTACAATGCTGAGATATGCTAAAAATAAAAAGTATAACTATTAATTGATATTGAAATGAATAAAAATAAGATTACTTAGATGGTTTATTATGCATGTGAAAATATAATATGGAACAAGTTGGAAGAAGACTAGATCTAGATTCTGGATCAATCATCAAATTCTATAAATTTGCATTTTGTGGCTTCAAATGCTTATGTTGGGTCTGGATGGTTATGTCAATGTTATTCTCTAACTTAGATGCATATGTATAACATGGAATATTAAATATATCTAAGTGCAACCACCTAGAGCCTTATGGATTTTCTATCATCTTTACTCTGGTGTGTTTAGATCTTGCACATAGGCTATCACTCTTTGTTAAATGATCAAACCTTAGCTTTCTCACCCTTGGGGTGATTGTGTAAAAAATGGGTTAATGGGTACATGGTGTCAATCAACCCTAAGGACCCCTATATTAATGGTCATTGCCTACATAGATGATAATCTGAATAAGGCTTATGACTTATGTAGTTATCCTCTACATGTTGGTTTGTGTGTTTATCGAGATGCAATGTGTGATAAACAAGTACATAGAGTGACCTAGCTTGTAACTTAGAAAATATAGCTCATGAAATGCTCATTTAGTAATTTAGACCTTTAGATGGGTTATCCCTATGACTGATATTGAAATAGGAAAGAATATGGAAGCTTTGTTCACTTGAATGCTTGATTGAGTTCTTTTATTAAGTTGCCTTGTGAGTTGTTAGGTTTGTGCTAGGTGAGGAATGAATGAGGATTGATCTTGTATATATGTTAATCCCTTTTGTAAATATCTCACATTAAAGAACTTAGGCTAACCATAAGGATATGTTTTATTTGTAAATTTGATGAATTTATGGAATTTAACACTTAGTTTGGCATAGGAAACTATTGTCAATGTAGGCAAATCATTAGGACGCAAGTGTCTAGGAAGCTAGAAAATAATTATAGGTCTAAAACTTGAAAAGCATGATAATAAGCAGGTTTATAACAATTTGAGTAGTATAGAAGGCCTAGTCATTAAAATAACATATGGTCAGACTGAGAGATAAGTGTAATCATCTAAAATTGACACTAGAGTGATAAGAGTGTTAATTGAGACCACCCATTCCTAGCATAGCCCTAGACTTATCTTAAGGCCTATTTAGACACTTATCTAGATTTTATGTGGGGCACACACATCCCTAGACAACTTAAAATTAGTCTTAGACCCATCCTTAGGCATCCAGACCCCTATTTCCTTGAGTTTTACCACTTGACACTAGTGGCATAAGTGGACAATAGTGTCACAACGTTATTATCCTATTTGGGTGTTATTATCATTTTCCCTCTTTTGAGCTCTAATAGATCTATTTTCAATTCCTAAAGCACCTAGGGTTGGCCTAGACCTATTTCAAACCACACATAAACACAAAATCATTATACATACAAGCATTTTATCCCTTTATCCACTATATGGAAATTAGATGCAAATACACACAAATAAGCTAAGAACAAGTTGTGTTCAATCAAGGTTATCAATCCCTATTTTTCCCTACTTCTACATATAGCCATCTACGACCTTCCTAATCTTAGAATACTCATATTTCCAGTCTCAATCATCACTCAAATCGCTCAAACTAACATTCATACTAGTTTCACTTGCACTTGCACTAGCACTTAGGTAGGGTAAACTACATCGGATTTGATCCCTCTTTAAAGTATTGGTATGTAGGAAACTCTCATCACAATAGGGTGTTGAGGATGTCTATGTTACCTAACTAACACCACACATTTACTAATTATTCCAAGTATATTACCCTAATCACATGGACGTCTAAGGTTTGCAAACAAAATTAGTCACAAAAAGTCATAGATATTGAATCAGGGTTTGTCCATATAGGAATAGGCTTGGTAAACTCAAACATAGGTGCTTTCAGAAGCTTAGAATAATTCCTACATAGAGGACAACAGTGCCATAAGTGGATACTAATGCCACAATGTTACTATCCAAGGTAAGTTACTATTGTTTAGGAGGGGTTTTGACAACTAGTTCCTATTTACAACACTCAAACTACCTCTTTTACTAGTTTTCAGCCTGTGGATCCTTCTTCTCAATCAGTTTTCAACTAAGTATTCATTTGTCTTCTTTGTTGCTATTATCAAAAGTATCAATTTAGCTTAGTTTTTTTAAAATTTAGTGGTTATATTTATTCCATATTTTATACCCTAATATATTGTAATCATACCCTTTGAAAACCTAGGGCTTACACTCCATAACCCTTAAAAATTTAATTCATTTGGTGAACCCAACTTAATTCAAGCACATTGTTTCAAACCCTAGTGCACCATTAGGGTTTCCATTTTAATTTCCAAAACATGATTAGTTTTTAGTTTGTAGCCTATCATCATGATTATCATGATGGATGCCATTTTCTACTTTTTGGTACAAATTCTTATGGTTTGTCTTGCATGCCTATTACCTACCATTTTTATATTGATGCACATGTATGTCACTCCTCTCATATACCATGTTAGAACTCAGCTTATATCACACATTGGTCTACCCTCTCTTCACTCCCTCTTCTATGAGGATAATTATCATATGGCTCACTTTGAGTTACCTTTAGATACTACTCAATGATAGAGGACTCCTTTTGTTCTACCTCCACCTAAACCAGTTGATTACCTTCACTCACATCCTACCTTTATTTTTTCCCTTAATAAATAGTATATCCTAGAGTTCAAGTTGTTACTAGACAAAATAGGATGCCTCCTCAGCCTATATAGGAACAACGTAACCCCACCATACCTCATCATCTCCAAAACACTACAATGAGATCTATGGATCAACATAAAGCATTTGATATTATGGATTAGTTGATAAACACACTAGATAAGATCTCCATATTGGAATCACTTCAATAGGCAACTATTTTCAAATATATTCTTTTTCAAACACTCAATCATAGATCTTTGCCTCGTGACTTAGAGCCAACTTATTTTGCATCTATCATGAACACTATCAGGGACATTGTGGATGTTATATCTTTTTCCAATGAGGATTTTCCCACACAGTCAGTTATTAATCAGAATCTACCACTCTTCATTCATACACAAATCAATACCTCCACTATTATACAAGTTATAATTGATAGTGGTTTGGGACTTAACATATGCAACCTCACTTTTCTATAGACTATGGGGGTTGATATAACATCTATTCAGAAGACATATAAGAATATTAGAGGTTTTGATGACATTCTTATACAAAATTTTGGTTTTATTACATTGGATATTATAGTTGGGCCAAAAACCCTACCCACATAGTTTCAAGTGATGCATAATCATTTTCACTATAATCTATTACTTGGGAGATCTTGGATACATGTTATGGAGGTTGTACCCTCTACCTTGCATAGATGTGTTAAGTTTTTACATGATAAATACTTATAAAATTCTCCAACAGATAATCAACTATTCAAATATTACAGAGTTTACCACACCCAGTACATATTTAGATGGGTCACCTCATGTTCTTATAGAGTCTGCACCTCACACGATTTTGATTGAGTAGATTCATATATATGACATTGGGGAATATAGCACCACTATTCCTACACCCATTCTAAATCCTCCTACAACATAGTAACCATCACCCATGATGGAGGAGGATGTTCTTACAACACAATTATCCACACCCATAGTGGATGATGGGATTCTCACAACATAATTACCATTAATTGTTAATTCATAGGAAGCATATATCTGTAACTTTGATATAGATTCTCAGGCCAACACACACGATGATCCAACACCCATTGGCATTGATGATTGCTTATGTGGATTGAGCTTCACAATCATTGGCTTGGAGAGTAAAAAAATGATTCTAAGGCACTCATGCATTTTTCCACACTAGTAGTACTACTAGTTCATAGTCCTACATCTACAGGCCTACCCAATCAATTATAGTTAGAGGCAGATCCCTCCATTCACTTAGTACATATGGTTACATATATAGATATCAACCCAATTATATGGATTCAGCAGACAAATCATAGGATAGACCACATTAAATTCAATAAATATTACTTGATAAGGATTGATGGCATTACCCATAATTCATCACAGATCCATCAACAAATTGTCACATTAGGATGGTAAACCCTTTTGTTATTTTCATAGGATTACAGGACAAGATACAGATACATTCTCAACATTACAATACAAGTTGAATAAGTTCAAGGCTCAATGCACTATTTATATTACATAGCCTTTACCTCTACTAATATAGAAACCTTGACATAATCTTCACAGACAGATATTTTCAAAATGATCCCTTGACTACAAGTTTTCATCCAGGACCTATACATCCCTCATGTTGTTATAGATGAGGATTCATATCCCAACACTTAAACATTAGCATTCTTATATCACATAAAACATTAGGAGAGTGAGCTACAACATTATATACATTGCTAAGATTCCTTAGGACATATCACACTACTAGTTGCATGTGACCCAAAAGTGGCCAACATAGAGACTCATACATAGGTTACCCTTGGTAGTACATGGTTACAGGCAATGGATGCCACAGTTTATCACATAGATAGATACTTGGATTTCAAACATGAAGGACACACAATTTGAATTTTAGATGATGGTTCAGATGAGAATCATAGAATTCACATAGATACTTCATGGTTTAATGTGCTCTACCCTAGAACCACATAAGAGGATTCTTACATAGTAGAGCAACATGTTATTCAGATGCACAAAATCTAGACTAACATCGAGGGTAAGGCTACACTTATGCAGAAAACATGGTATGATGATGATTTATTCGAGTTTGGGAAGATTTAATATCTAACATTGGATGACCTCCAACCAAATCCACCATTTGATTATCTACATCCCATGGATGTGCTTTTAGGTCTACTAGGTCTATAGAGACATTACACTTCATTTGTACATTAGCTCATTTATTTGCAACATTTACTTGTACATAGATTCCTTTATTGTCAATCCTTGTATATAGTTTCATTCTCATGTTGCTTTTACATAGCTTATATCCAAAAAACACAAAAATAATATAATATGTTGAAAACACAAAAACATCTAAATATTTACTCATAAAATAAAAATTATAGATCGTATGCATTTCCATGATTACACTTCTTATACTTGTTAGTTATTACATATGCCATATATCTTAGTGTAATTGGTTTTATCATGCATACATGTTTCACTTGTTCTTTTTGAGTGTTTTCATATACTTATAGGACACAGGTCCACCACACGGATCCATATTTAATATTATCTACCCACTTTGGGCTTATATATAGATACACATAGTCATCATTTGATCTGAGATGATTTCTAATAGTGACCAAATTATATGGTCTCAAATTTTTCCTAAAACTATATGCACAGTGGAGATATCATCAAGATATTTCCAATGCATTTTACAGTTTGAAAAATGGACTCAGTATGCAGAAGTTATGGCTTGTTGAAGTTTTTAGGCAATAGGGCAAAAATATGCAGGTATGGTGACTAGACATTCTCGTGGTCCAATAGATTTTTGACATGTGGACCAATGAAATCCTCACATTTGGAGAGTCCATAATAGATCCAAAATATATTTGCCAATATTTTAGACAAATCCCACTTCCTAAGTCTTGATAAATGGGATTAACTCCATGAATATCTCTTTCCCCAAAAATGTGGGATATTTCCCATAGAAATTCATCGGAGGTTTATCCGAAGAGCAAGATATGAAGGGTGGTTTGAACCATTGATGCTCATCAACTTTCCACTCCCCATTTTGGGAGATAAGGCTAAGAAGCTTCAAAAAATACTTGTACATGGGGATGGATAATGAAGAAATCCATAATTGGTGGGTTTTGAAAAACTATATAAACCCATGAACCTCATTTGTAAACTCATTCCAAGAGAATTAAACAAGTACTCCAAGCTCTCACTTACATTGTAAGTATTTGAGAAGCAAACTCTCACTTGCATTATAACTCTTTCATTCTAAGATTTTGGAGCCAAATGTCCATCCAAGAGGAGAAAGGGTCTTGATTGAGATCTCTTCATAAGAATTTGGTGAGAGCTTTATTTGTAATAAAGAGTAAGAAAGATTATAGCTTAGCGCTTTTTATAAAGAGTAAGAAATCTTATAGCTTAGCCTTTTGCATAAAGAGTAAGAAATCTTATAGCTTATCCCTTTGCATAAAGAGTAATAAAGTTTATAGCTTATCCCTTTACATAAAGAGTAAGAAAGCTTATATCTTGACCCTTTGCATAAAGAGTAAGAAAGCTTTAAGCTTAGCCCTTTACATAGTGAGTAAGAAATTTTGTATGTATTCACTATTGGAGTAAAAATTATAGGTCTAGAGTTATTGTATAAACCTCTTTTGGTAGATACATTACATCAGAATTGTGAAAGACAAGTAGAGCAAAACCTAGACCCAGAGCAAGAGCCAAGGCCAGTAGCCAAAGCTAGAGCTAAAGCAAAAAGCTAGAGCTAGAGCTAGTAGCCAGAGCCAATAGTTAGAGTCAGTAGCCAGAGCTAGTAGATAAGGTTTTGGATAGGAATGGAGTCATATATGGCTTATAGTTATCCATGTGAAACTATACCAAAAGATTAAGAGAGTACTTGGGTTATGCAAGTTAAATTCTTGAATTGGTCTGAGTGATCTCAATGCCAAAGTAGTGTAGTAAGCCCAAGTCAGTCATGGGGAATCTATCTTGAAGATTTTTTTTCACTACTGAGATAGTCAAAGAACTCTCGATGATCAAATGGTTGTCAACATACAAAACTAGTATCAATAATGAATCATCTTATCGTAAGAAGTATGCATTGGGGTCTGAGTGGCATTAGATAAAACCTAAAACAAGAAGGAAGGAATCCATTTTGGCATACCAAGCCTGAGGGCCCTATTTGAGGCCATAAATCAATTTTTTAAGTCTGCATACTAAACAAAAATCCTAAAAAAATGCAGGTGGTTGCTCTATGTAGATCTCCTCTTCAAGGTCTTCATGAAGAAATGCACTCTTCATGTCCATCTGATGCACACTCCAAACATGTGTGGCAGCTACTATAAGTATGAGTCTGATCAAAGTCATCTTGGCTACTGGTGCAAAGGTCTCTGAGTAGTCAATGTCAGCTACCTATGAAAAACCTTTAGCTATCAATCTAGCCTTATGCTTGTCAACAGACTCATCTGAAGTATACTTGGTCTAATATATCTAATGACATTGAACCATCTTCCTTCCCTTAAGAAGTGAAGTCAAATCCCAAGTTTGATTTCTAATTAAGGAATCATATTCCTCATCCATGGCTCTATCCCACTCAAGTATGCTTGATGTCTCTCTAAAAGTCTATGGATCAGTCATGGAAGTAAATAAGGGTTGTAGTCCACTTTGAAAGTCTACTTGAGTACATATATCATCATTTGAATCCCCTGCACAAGTGCTTGCACTCTGAAGTGTCTGCCTAGCCCAAAGAGGGCCTAAAATAGGTGAGTCAGGTGTTGAATCCTCATCCTCTAATGCATGCCTAGAAGTGGATGTGAATGACTCCCCATCATTCTGCTAACTTCTAGATTCACTGTCAGAAGAAAAAGAAGAAGAAACCTCTACCTCAAGAACCTGTTGTGAATAATTTGAATCCTCAAACTACTCAACCAAACTAAGTGAAATTGATGTAAATGGAGAAGATCCTCGTAAAGATTTGATGTGACTATCCTAAAACCTAACACTTATCTCAATAAAAAACTGATGAGTCATAGGGTGGAGAAGCTTATAACGTTTGACCCTATCTAGATACCTAACAAAGATGTAAGGTTTGGATTGAGCCTCCATAGCCTTACATTTCTTTTTGGGAATGAACACCATCAATGGTGATTCAAAGATCCTAAAATGCAGCACCTTTGGTTTCCTATTATGTCAAGCTTTAAAAGGAGTGATGCCTTCTAAAGCTTTGTGAGGAACTTGATTTTGAATGTAGTATGCATAATTGATGGCCTCTACCTAGAACTATGGAGCCAACAATCTAGATTGAATCATATAATTTATCATTTCCTTCAAGGACTAATTCTTGCATTCTGCTACACCATTCTACTGAGGAGTGTATGGTACTATTCACTAAAGATAAATCCCCTCTATGGTATAAAACTACTCAAAGATATGGTTGATGTATTATCCCCCATTATCTATCTAAAGGAACTTGATGTACTTTCTAGATTGATTCTCAACAAGAGCCTTGAAGTCTCAAAAATTATCGAACACTTCAAACTTTTAATTAAGAAAGTAGATCCATGTGTATCTAGAAAAGTCATCAATGAAGGCGAGGACGTATTTGGCCTTAGTAAAAGAAGGATGGGGAAATTATCCTATGACATCATTATGAATCAACTCAATAGGTATTGAAGTATTCTTATATTTTCCTTTGTCAAAGTTATTTTCAGGATGTTTGCCAAAGGAACAACCCTCACAAAGTCCCTTAGAAAATGTAACTCTAGGCAAGCTAGTAACCATGTCCTACTAACTCAGCTACTCAAGGTAGAAGTAGTTAAGTTGGCCAAACTGCTCATGTCATAGCCTACATACTCCATCCGAATGGGTAAGCAATGTAGTAAGAGAAACATCTAGATCAAAATGGGAGAAGGTATATAGCCTAGAATGGTGATTAGCCCTCCCCAATGCAATTATAGTTTCATTGTGTAGCTCTTTGATCTCAACAGAATCTAGTGTAAACTTGACTCTCATGCCCTACCCTATGTGGGTAACCTAATACACTGAAAGGAGATTCGATGATAGTGAAGGTATTCTTAGAACATTTGTGAATGTTCCACCTTTGACTTCAATAGACCCTCTCCCTAAAACTGTTGCTGGAGTGTCATCACCCAAAGTGATAAAGGACATGCTACAGGGCTTTAAGTCATGAAACTTCACCTCTAATGAACCCATATAGTGTGAAGCACTGGAGATTATAATCCAAGATGAAGTAGATGTGAAAGGCACTATAACTAGAGCTTTTCCATTAGGTTTCTCTTTCCCTTTTTCCTTTGCCTTAGAGGATTCTTTGATCAATGAATATTATTTGACAGCCTCAAGGATCCCTATATTATTCTTCTCCAAAAGATGTGTAAGGTGGTCTATCTATTTCATGTACTTGTGCTCATTGTGCCCATTCCTCTTGCAGTGGAAGCACTTAACCTTCTCTATCTTAGGTTTCCCTTTAGAGGAGGAGGTTTCAGTGCTAGTTTTTGTAGTGGTTTTCTATTCTTTTTTCTTCTCCAGATCCTTAATCTTTTGTTTCTTATCCTTGTTGTTAGAGGCTTTTTGTTTCCCATGGCATTTTCCAATTGGATCCTATGGCTCTCTTGGTAGTATAAAAGGTAGAGATAAATACAGAGTAATCAAGTCCTAGTTTTACAAGCACAGAAAGAATTAACAGCTCATCTTTCTTCTCAGTTCTACCCTCTTTTAACTGCAATCTAAGTGACTTAAGCTTGGTCAAGAAGTCCTTAAATGTGTAAAATTTTTTAGGGCTTGAACTAGTTAGCTCAATCTCAAGTTCATGACCCCTCATGGTGTCAACTTTCCCAAACAAGTTATCTAGGGTGTCCCATACTTATTTAGGAGATTTGGTTGACTCTATGTGAAATAGGAGTTATGATAATATTGAAAGAGATAACATCTTAAAGGCTTCCTCATATTTATTAAACCATTTTATCTTGTCTACATCAGTTGTGGGCTCAATTTCTACCCCCATAGTTACGTGAAACAACCCTTTATTCATAAGAACAATTGTAATCTTACTTTTCCATTCTTAGTAGTTTAAGGGTGCAATTGCATTAATAGTGCTAAGATCCATTGAAGAATTAAGATTAATGTGTTTTTTTTGTTGTTGCATAAATAAAATGTGTAGAAAGAATAGAATTTTAGAGCAAAATCACAAACCATAATACACCCACCTGAAACTAGGTCAAGCAGATCTCCCTCAAATTTGGCACTTTATAATTTAGTGTGCTTTATAATGCAAATGAGCTAGCTACGTGGGAAATCAAAAAATACACACTTTTCCAAAAAGACGGTGCTCAATTTTGAGCTACCATTTATAAGATATTAACAAAATAAATTCTCATCAATAGTCCATTTTTAATTAAAAAATTGCACTACTTGGTTAAAATTCACTTAATACTAAGGGATTACCTAACCTTCCAACTAGTCATTGGAACCAGATCAGAGTGTAGAATGTATAGGTTTTGATCATGAGGGGGAATTAGCCTCATACCAAGCTGGGCTTCACCCTTCATCTTCATCAAGCAGAGATACAAGGCTTAGAAAACCTCTAAATTGACTTATATGCTAATTTTTCAAAAATGACTAATTCATAAAATCATAGTCTGATTTTAGCATATAAAGATAAATCAAATGATAAATAAATAGCAAAAAAGATAATTTGAAATATTACATTGGAGTTGATGTGGGCCCACCATAGAGAAGTGCTAAAATGAAGCACTCAAACCCTAGTTCCTTATTTTGCTAGCAGTTTAACTGACTTTATGCATCAACAAAGGAGAATATAGGTCTAAAGATGAACCAGAGCATTGCTAGGAGGTTGAAGAAGGCTGTGAGTAGCTACTAAAGACTTGCAAATAGAAAAAACATAGTTTTTTTGTGACACCAAGTACAAAAACGTGGCTAAAGGGACGTTTTTATAGTCAAATCCTTCAAAAATGCCTCTCATAGATTTGAGGCTACATGTAGAGGCCAAAATAACTCTGTCCAAGGGTTTAGAACTGGTCAAGGTGCCTTTCTACTCTATTTCAAGCCTAAAATAGAGATTATGGGGCATCAAACTTCCACCAGAGAGCAAAAAACGTGGTCTGATTTTTCTACTACACTATAAGATGTTGGGAGGGCCATGGAGAACCTTCACAGAGTTGAAAAACATTTCAAAGGAGCTATTTAAACCTCCTTGTCAACCTAAAAATGGATTTGTCTTAACAAATAACCAGAACCACAACCAAACTAGTAATACCACAATAACCAAAAAAAATTATTGCAAAAGGAATTAATCTCAAATTTAAAACTAATTATAGTAATAAATCAGACACTAGTGATACCATTATGGCTTTGATACCATATCATGGATGCCATGGATCTGCTAGTTTGTGGAAGTGCATCAGAATTGATGTGAGACATAATTTGCATAAAGGTCAAATCTGGGCAAACACATACAACTGCAAATTATAAATAAACCAAGACTAATTTGCACATAACAAAGTTAATGGCTTCAACTCAATACATTCGGGTTAGATAATCTTTATGAAGTACAAGTATAATTAGGAGTGTATGTAACACCTCTATGAAAGGCAGTCAAGGATGTCTCAAAATAGAGTGTAACTCCCCAGTCTAAGAATAGTTTATCAATAGAGTAACCCCCATAATGAATGAGGTGTAAGATAACCGCTATGACATATGATAGGTCAACATAAACTCCTATGACTACACACCTAAATAAGACTATCCAGAAATGTAGGAAATCTAAATGACATGGAATATTTGAGTAGGAAAAGTACAAGAAAATGTGATAAAAATAAATCCTACACTAATGGAAGCTTAAATAAAGGCTTGTACATAGGGATGGATAATGAAGAAATCCATAATTGGTGGGTTTTGAAAAACTATATAAACCCATGAACCTCATTTGTAAACTCATTCTACGAGAATTCCAAGAGCACTCCAAGCTCTCACTTACATTGCAAGTATTTGAGAAGCAAGCTCTCACTTGCATTGCAACTCTTCTATTCCAAGGTTTTGGAGCCAAGCGTCTATCCAGGAGGAGAAAGGGTTTTTATTGAGAGCTCTTCAAAAGAATTTGGTGAGAGCTCTATTTGTAATAGAGAGTAAGAAAGCTTATAGCTTATCCCTTTGCATAACGAGTAAGAAAACTTATAGCTTAGCCCTTTGTATAAAGAGTAAGAAAGCTTAAAGCTTAGCCTTTACATAGTGAGTAAGAAACTTTGTATATCTTCATTTCTAGAGTAAAAATTATAGGCCTAGAGTTATTGCATAGACTTCTTTTGGCAAAGATGTTATGTCAGAATTGTGAAATATAAGTAGATCTCGAGCTAGAGCCAGAGCCAGTAGCCAGTACCTAGAGCCAGTAGCCAAAGCCAAAGAATGTCAAAACATTTATTTTTAGATCAATAACCCCTACTAGGGATAACTATTATACAAAGTGATTTTTGCATCAATAATTGATTAGTTTTGCATTTGAGCAGTACCCAGAGATGAAGCCCAAATCGGGTGAACTATGTTCTCAACCTTGGTTTGCATATTATCTTTGTGGCTCATGCTTTTTTTTTAATTATCAGTTTTGAATGTTGATTTTAATTATAATACCAATTTCAAGTTAATTAACAAGAAATTGAGAATTTATAAAGCATCCATAAAATTAGAGCAATTGGTGTAATTGTTGACCAAATTTGACTTTTAGGTCAAATTGGTGCACCCCTATGTAAAAAAATCAACTTATATATATTTTAGAGGGGAATAATTTATTCTATTTGGTGTATTACATGTTATTTGATTTTGTTTAATTCACTTCTAGCCTTAGTCATAGTTTCATCAGCCTATTTATCTTTTTGGGTCGTTTATTATGTTTTTAAAGGTCATTAATGCAAGTGGAATGGTTCCCAAGGTGTCATAATTTTATTAAAAATTTCCAATATGTCATCATAAATTTTAGGGATGTCAATTACAGCATAATATTTTAGGTTGTCGAACTAAAATTGCTGAAACTAACCAAAAAAAGGAGAAAATGGCACTTGTATGGCTCATGGGGAAGTGGGCCACATCATATAAGATCATGGAATGCCTATTCACCTTCTTAAAACTCATCCCAAAAAAAAATTCACTTGAAAGTGCCATTTTGAGGACAAAACCATTTTGCACCTTCCTTGGTTTCCTAAACACATAGAATTGACTTGCAGGGTTTTGCTCAGTACAGACAGTTGCAGATGTTTCAAGTAAAATGATTTTGGGAGGTTATATTAAACTTATAGACATTTATTTACATATAAATATTTTTAATAATGGCAAACTATGCTTCATTAACCATCCTCATGAAGTTGATTGTACTTTTCTAGTGGTGATTTCGTGCACCTTATAGGTTTTGATCTACTTTGGTCAAATATATAAAAACTAATTGTTGATGTTGGTTTCAAAGGATGTTTAATTCCTTATTATATGGTCTTTATTTTTATTTATATTTTTCATAATGTTCATATGAACAAATTAGTCCATGATGCAAGAAGGTGTCATCTTGTGCAGCTTTAGCTAAAACGTTTCTTGTTTATTAAGTGTTTTTTCCTGTATGGGTCTCATATAGATGCAAAATGAAATTGTAAAAGTCTATAGGTCATGTGACCACCTCCTTCCATTTTTTGGTTTTACCATGTCATCTTTTGAATAGTTTACAAGCTTGTCTTCCTCCATTATCAACTTCATGCTTAGCTTCACCTATAGTCACATCTATGGGCTTATTTATCTTTTTCCTAGAGTTTTATTCATGGTGTATCAGTTATTAAGACCATAAGGAGTTAAAAATATTCCATTTAGATACTTAGAAAGGGTGCAAGTGTGGTCATTGATCCATGCATCATTGCTAAAATAGTCTTGAGATGCCCTGATTATTCTTATCCATGTATATACAGGTGATTTTTAGATTAGATAAGGTGTATTGAAGCTAGTTTCAAGGTGTCCAAGAATAAAGGTAATTTTTTTGAGGGTTGGAATTACATTTGAGCTATTTTGAGGCTATTCACCACCAAGTTTTTGCCCAATTCCATGACCTACCTGTGTAAAACACCTAATGCACATCAATAGGGCTCTTGTTGACATCATGCTAATGTGTGGAAGAGTGAATGTGTGTTCCAACCTCTTAGTCTTTTTATAGCTGCATTAGGAGGTTTTATATAAGCATACAAAGTTTATGTACATGGATGGTTTCATAATTGCTCATATCTAACTCATTGTTGGTGTTATAACTCATCCACCTGTAGGTGGTTGAATAGGGTACCAAAAGCCTACATGAGGATATGGGGACAACTTGACACCTTTTGAAGACCTTAATATGATGAAGAAGGTTTGATAATCAATGTAATGTGTCTAAAAGGCAAGGAGTGTGAAACTATGTTGGGAGATAAGAGTCTGGGTTTAGGGAAGTTTTCCCTAAAATGACAAAATAGAGACCAAAGAGCTTATTGTAATTATCCTAAAGCATGGTGGTATAGGGTCTTAAGACATCTAATTGGGTGTATCTTATATCCCCTAGCATTTGGTATACCCATGCCAAGAATGAAAGTCAAAGAGTAGAGGGAGATAGGTATATGAAGGCCTCAAATATGCCTAAAAAAGCATTGAGATACTTCATTGAAGTCTACAGGTCTATAAGATAAAATGACCTTTTCTTACTTTAAGAGACATGTAGACATCCAATTATCAACACCATTTATGTTGAAATAGTCAATCTTACTTGAATTACACTCAAATGCACATTTTAGGTCAAAATCCATAAAATTCCCTAAATGGTTAGAACTTGTCACTTACAAGTGTCAGTTTAGGTCAAAGTATCCCTAAATAGTGCAATGCAATTTATGGGCCAACTAACTTTGATCAAATCATTTTGAATTTAAATAACAATTTTGCCATTTAGTGCTCTAGGTCACTCTTTTCTTCTAATTCATTGGTACACATCACGTACCTTTGTTATTTGGTGTTGGAAACATCCTAAATGGGAATACAGCTCCAATGCATATAAGATCACCTTCCAATTCCTCTCTAGTCAAATTAAAACCTAGTAATATGACTTTCTAACTATTTTGATTAATTGAGGGCCAATTTCCAAATAATTGCACAAATGTTGATTAACCTTGTTTAAGGCTAATTAATCCAAATCAAGAGTTTAAGTGGATTTTCCATGAGAGTTGTTGAATATTTCTTTTTGGGAATTGATTCCTATTAATTGCATCATCAGGTGACATCACTCCTTGGAAAGACATCCCTAGGTCATAAATGCATAAAATATCAAGATTATGGGTCACCCATGCCTAGTTAATGCCTCCCATGCCTCTTTAATACCCCTTCTTCCAAGGTCATGATGAAGATAATTATGTATTTAATTCCAAATATTAGGATTATCTATGGCCACACATCTCAATCTTGAAATGGATGATCATGGTTGATCCGGACCAATCTCAAAAATCTATAAATAGAGAGGCCATGGACATGAATTTTAAGTTTGATTTATGCAAAGTTATTATGCAGAATTGTCTCCACAATCCTTTGCAATAGACTATTACATTTTGATTACAAGCTTCATTGATAGGCTAGTTTAGTGATTTGGAATCATGATCCTAGATTTTATGGAGTGTTCTTGAAGCACTGGAGGAGATTACCACCATTGTTGACAAAGATAAGGATGCTTAATCAAGGGAGAATATGCTTTTGAGCCACATGGGTATGGTGAATCCATTTGGGAAGGTAATATGGTGTTTCTTTCTTTCATTTGTTTCTTGCTATCTTTTGTAATTCCCATAGGAATATAGAAGCTTGGTTAGTTAGTTATTTATGCATGTTTCTTTAGTTAGTTCTTCATGCTTGACTAACTTGCTTTGTAATCCTCTCTACATCTTGGTATGCCTAATGGGACTAGACGCATCTCACATCTGAAGAAGATCATTTTACAACCCTAAAATATTAATTTAGACCTTTAAAACTCTTACAAATTGATTTTTTAACTTTATTTTGTCATTTTTATTTTCCATAGTTTTAATACAGTCACCAATGTTGACAGGTAAGATGGACATCAGTTGTGTAACCTCAATTATATAAACTGACGTAGGTTATATACCTATCATCGATCACATTGGTATAATCGATATCAGTTGATAATTGACATTAGTTAGAAAAAGTCACCATCATTGGTTATATAAACTGACATTAGTCGCTATGTTTTTCTAAAAACACAAATTTGAGAGCTCTTTTTCCAATGTTTCTTATTTCAAACTAAAAAGAGATTCAAAGCTAAAGACATGCTGACATTTTTTTTGCAGGATCAAGCTTTAAGTTTGCCAGAAACATGTTTAGATCACTTTTTTACATGCTTAAAATGAATTAGGAACATTATTTTGGGTGCTTAAAGTACTATTTAGGTGCTTAAGTGAGTTTCTAACATTAGTTTCAAAGTTACAACTAAGACCAAGGGGTCAAATGAACACCACCAAATCTTTCATTTGCGATTAAAATTGAACACACTTGTCAATTTTTTATTTTCAATAGTTGTGTGATTAAATCTTGTTTGGAAAAAAGAGGAATTTTGTGTGTATGCTCTTATATTTGTCCCCTTTAGGGAACCTTTGGAATCAAAAGTGTCATTCCTATTGCAAATATCCTAGTCTTAAGCTTAGAAAGAATGTCATCTAAAACACTCCCCAAAAACTCATCAAAGTTTGAGTGACCTTGAAAATGACCCTAAAGTCTTTCTACTTTCATGCTTTCTTTTATTTTATGTAAACTTGGCTTGCGAGGAGGATGTCATTACCTCTTACGAGTTCTTTAGGGAAGCTTTGACCCAGGGTTTCAACTCCTAGCATTGACTTTATTTGTCTCCTTTGGAGTTGCACATGGGATGTATCTACATTTGGACATCACACTACACTGAGTGAACAATAGGATGTAGTGGTTGTTAAAAGGACTAGACCTTTTTACAACTATCCAATGTTGCAATCACCCAATTTTCATGCTTGTATTTTACATCATTTGACATGAAAGTCATTATGCAATTGATTCCCTTAGAATGATCGAAACCTTGCTAGTTTAGTAGACCCCACTTTGCCATACCTTGTCAGTTTAGACTTAAGACATTTATTTTTTGTCATTAGCTTACTTAGTATTGATTTGTGTCTAAAATTACTTGTTAAATCAAAACAACTTAAGAAAAACACATTATCCTCAATTTTATTGAGCAAGGGAGCCGTTACGTTGTCCAAATGGAAAATTCATCTTTTCCTTATTCAAATTATTATCAAAAATCTTTGTGTCATATCATCCACTTTGGCACAATCATGCTGCCTAATTGAGTCTAGATCTCTTACCCAATTTGTTTAAATCCTTCATTTATAATCCACATTCAAAATTAAACCTTTTTGAGTTTTAAGGGTTGGTGTGTCAAAGTGGGTTCGCCATTTGTGCACTAAGCTTGTTCTAACTTGGGTTCGATTTTCCATTTGGATTGAAGGTCATTTACGAAGACTCAAAATCACATTATCATCTTGGTGGACTCAATTCATCTTATGTATCACTCATTCTTTGAGTCCTAGAACATATTTTATCCTACTAGAACCTTGTGGTGACGTTATACTGCCTATTTGGTCCTAGCTTTATAGTTAGTGATTCGTGTATGTTTTTACATCTTGAGTTGCTTAGTTAATTTTGTCTTCTTCTTAATCTGAAGAGCTTTCCTCTAAACTTCTAGGGTCAAATTATCATAGTTGAAACTAGTTGTTATAGTATAGGTATATCATAAAGATCTAGGCTTTGGTGTACTAGTTTTCACCTTGGGTCTTTGAGTTACTTTACCCTCTTCTGATCTATATGATTTCAACTTTAGCAAAGGTTGAGTAAACTCATGAACCAAATATTTTGAATTCTGCATGGTTTCAATTCACCCTCCCTTATAGTCTCATTGATACCTTGGTTATTTTTTTAAAAGAGAGCCAAATCATACTATGTTTTGTTTCCAAGCATTGGTCCAAAGTTAGTCAAACACGCAGAACAACTCTTTAAACATGACTCAAAGTTTCAATCATAGTGAAGCCTCTTATGGACTTAGTTATGAAGATGAGCAATTTTATGATGGTCAAGATAACCCCATTATTCTTTATGACATCCCCACAATAGTAGGATCTGAAGATGATTACAATGAATATCAACCCCAAGAAGACCAAGATGAAGCCCTTCTTAGATTGATAGAATTAGGTTCTAGACTACCTTCTACATTTCTTACAGAACAACTACGTACCTTAGTTAGAGAAGGAGAACAATGACATCAAGAGTAAGATTTTTTATGAATAGACATACCTTCTTGCTCTAACAAAGGAAAAGAAATAAAAATAGAGTTAAACCCCACAAATCTAGATCTTCTAGCTAAGATCAAGATAATAAGTCAATGATATGTAGATCAATTTGTCACAGACTTAACTGACTCCCTAATTTCTAGTTTAATTCACATAAATGCTTCGAGAGAATAAGGAAATGAGGTTGAAAGTATGGAATGAATATTGGATGAGGACATTACCATAGTGGATCAAGGTGACCTAAATGAATAGTTAAAGGCACAAGAGACCTTACAAAGTGTTCCACTTGACATGGAACATACATTTTTCAATCACCAAAAACCTCTTGTCACATTATAAACTCAAAAACCCAAACATTCAATTTGAATTGAGGAAATCGCTCAAGACAATTTAGCTATTTCTTTTCAACCAACCCAAAAATTGATAAACAAGCACAAAATTTTCCAAAATCAACAAAGTAAAAAACAACCAAATTTAGGGAATATTTTACAATCCAAGAATCAACAGCCTCTGTTCTCAACTCAAGGAGAAAATCAGACCCAAGTCATGGACAGAAAGGTATACACTCCCTATAGATCCACACAAAATTAGGGGTATATTCCACCCCAACAACAACAAAATTAGGGGCACATTCCACCCCAACAACAATAAAACTAGGGGCACATCCTACCCAAAAAATAATAGAATCAAGGGCACATTCCACCCCAACAGTAACAAAACTAGGGGCACATTCCACCCCAACATCTTATTCAATCCATAAATGCACCAAATCTGCAAGAATGGAATTCCATGAAGGAAATTATTCAAAGATTGGAGATGAATAATAGAGTCAAAAGTACAAATTCAATGAGATATGCCCATATCCATTTGATTTATCTATTATCTAAAACCCCTTTCCACCTAATTTTGAGGCACCCAAATTTGACAAGTATAAAGGAAAGGGAGATCCATGTGAGCACATACAGGTATTCTTTGTCTTATGTCAAGAGGTTGCTTTTAGTAACGAGTACTTACTATGATTATTTCTATGAATTTTAGTGGGACAAGCTCTTGATTGGATACTTAAACTACCCAAGGGAATAGTTGTAGATTGGAATGACTTATCATAAAAGTTTATTAAGCATTTTTCATACAACATAGAACATGAATTAATAATTGTTGACATATGTAAAGCCAAATAATGTGATGGTGAAAGTTTCATTGCATATCTACAAAGGTGGAGAGCATTGGTAGGCCACTTTCAATATAACTTGCCAGACAAATAGTTAGCTAATATCTTTGCATAGAACTTGCATCTTGAAGTTGCACATAATCTACAATTAGCTTGTGCTAACTCATTTGAAGAAATTATTGATAAAGGAGTACATATTAAGAAGGATCTTATTACTAAGGGCCTTGTTAAGTTTTTATTGCAATGTCAAGTGTCTAATTAGAGTAAATCATTGGTTCAAATAGTTATGTAGGATAAGCATAAAGGCTTTAGTAAAAATAAGAAAATGGTTAGAAATGGGGTGGCTGAAACAAGATATGTACAAATGGTACAGGCTATTCCTCCTCCAAATGTACAATTAACTCCCCCAAATCCACTACCTACTTTACAGAGATAACCTCCATAAAGGACATTTCATAACAATTTTAGAGTATTTAGTAATTTAGGAGAATCGGTTGAAACAATGTTACAAAATCTCATTACAACTAATTTAATTATATAGCTAGTATCATGGCCATTTCCTCAAGATCAACCAAAACTAGATTGGTTAAAAGAGAATGAATGGTGTAACTTTCATCGTGTTGTTGGTCACAATGCATATCATTGCATTCATTTTTGACATATTATTGAGGACTTTATTGAAAGTGATGAATTATAAATTAAGCTGGCCCCTAATCAGGACACAAATTAGGATATGGGAATCTACAAAAACCCCTTTCCTCAACATGATCTACCACCACCAAGAAATAATCAAAATGGTCAAAATCAAGGATAGAGGTAGAATTAGAACCAACAACAAGGTCAAAATCATAATGATCATAATCAAGATCATAATGCCCACACTAATAATGTGGCTTATAATAATGTACCTTACAACTATAATAATACTATGGGATGCATTTCTACAACCCACATTGCCACTGTTATTGTGAAACCACATGGTCAATCTCATGTTCCTCGCAACATGAGACCCATCATTATAGGGTCAGCACCCTCTCCCCCTAGTAATACTATGTCAGGTTCACATCATCATGTTGTTACTCTATTTGCATGGATTACTAATTTTGAACAACAACACCTTTCTTCTAATTATAATAACTCCTTGCCACCTCTAGGTTATGTAGTCATAACTAGATGCCCATGAGTTACCATCCAAGGCTGTTCACCCACTTCTTCCATAAAACTCAATGAGAACATTATGCCAACAGTTCTAAAGTTGAATACTATCCCAAAAAAACCAAAATGATTCAATCCATAATTCAAAGGCCTTATATTCTAATGGATCAATTAGATAAAACCCATGCACAAATTTCCATATTAGAACTCTTGCAGACATCTAATGTCTATAAAATTATCTTTGATAAGCTTTTACAAGAGTCTATTGTGCTTAATGATATAAACCTTAATCAGTTCCAAAACCTAATTGGACACTTGTCTTCATTTTGGAAAATCACATTTGATCAAAAAGACATGTCCACCCTCGACCCAAACCACAATAACCCACTATACATTGAGATAATCATTATGGATCACAAGATCAAGCAAGTTCTTCTACATAATAGTTCAGGGCTGAACATCATATCTCTTAAATTGGTACAATGATTGGGATACATGGATAAAGACATTCAACTAAAAACTATTACAATCAAAGCTTATGACAATGTTGAGAGGGAGTCATCTAGTACAATTTAGTTACCAGTCATGGTTGGGTCTATTTCCCATCACACATTATTCTATATTATGGATATTGAGCTTCCTTATAACATACTTCTTGGTCATCCTTGGATCCATGAAGTGTACGTAATTCCATCTACTCTTCACCAGTGCTTTAAGTTTCTTCATGATGGGATTGAGGTTACTATTCCCACTGATTAGTAGCCATATCACTACTATAAACATCTTAAAGCAGAGTTTTGTAATTATAAATATATTCCAGGTTGTAAATTCATTACAAAAAATAACAAAGTGATCATTTATCATATATCTCTATCTAATTATATAGACCCTGGTGATCTAGCCTCCACTTCAGATGATCCATTTCCTCTAACTCTAGCCAAAGAGGTTATTATTAAGGATGTATGCATTTCCATGTACCATCTAAAGGATGTCCTCCACATTAAAAATTTACCAAAATCCCCGAAAACATTTGGTAAGCCTAAAACTTCCCAAACTCCTAACTGACCCAACCAGATTTGGCAACTGAAGAAGAAACAACCAAAACTTCCTATGTTTTTTGTACCTATAATTCCACCAAGGAAGGATCGAGAGGCTTTTACTGAGGGAGATTGGTTATATTTTGAAGGCCTTGCTAATTTTTTTCAGAATCCAAAGTATCCTAATAGGATAATGGATCATCTTGACTATATAGGGAAAGGCCTTGGCCCATAGGCCCAAGGACTTTTGGAACCCTTCTAAGCTGAAGTTGTCAATTGGAATCATGGCCTCTGATTTAAACCACCAGAGGATGACCTCATGATGTTTGATAGTGACTCTTCAAAAGTGACTAGTAGTGAGACTCCTAACAATAATACAACATCCCATTATATCCTTTTTGATGAGCTTGCTAACTCATATTTATTTGATTCAAATGCCATATTAACCATAATGCCTATTGGAGCTTCCCATCTTGAAGTAAAAATCCATCCTAGTGGTGCTTCCCTTCTTGAAGTAGGACATTATATCTTTACCATTGGTGCTTCTCATCCTAATGCAAAGTCTCACTATAACCTATGCCTTTACCATCCTAAAATCATAGATTGGGATCAACAAAATTTGGTCATATGCCTCGATGAGTTTCAAAATGAAGAATCAATTGTAGAATACATGGGCTTAAGAGATGCATTTCCCATTGGTGATCAAAAAAAGGGTTTTGATTTTTCATTAAATTCTTCTACCTAATTTGGAGAGCAGGAAAACTTTCTTGGTCATAATAAAGAACAAACATCAAGATCTTCAGGTGAAAACCACTTTGAGGTACTTGTCAATTAGGGAAAAAGTAAATAAAAACGTAAACCTTTGAGAGAAAACCTGTTTCAGGCACTCCAGGTGGGAAAGTTTGCTCATCCCCTCAGGATGTAGAAAGTGCATCCAGCCCAAGTTCTATAGCTAGTACAAGCATCTCTTTATAACAACATCAGATATTTGAGCATCTTACTCTTGAGTTTCCAGAGGTTTTTACCAATTGGCCTTTACTTGAGAAGGTGAATTTTGATTCTTCATATTATCTAGATCTTTGGGAGGAAGAACAAGAAGATATAGCAAAGGAAAATGATCATGACCATACATTGCCTATAATTCTAGAACATGAATCCACAATCCTTGTGGAAAACATAATAGAAGTGAATTTGGGAACCCATGAGGATCCCAAAATGGTTTATCTTAGAGCTTCCCTTACTGAAGTAGAATTTGAACATATTATATACATTCTTAAGGATTATATAGATATCTTTGCAAGGGCATACTCTAACATGCCAAGCCTAGACCTAGATTTAGTTGTGCATCATCTTGTTGCTCACCTTGATGTTAAACTAGTCAAGCAAAAATTAAGAAATATGCATCCACTCATCACCCTTTTGATTAAGGCTAAGTTGGAAAATTTATTGGGAACTAATTTTATCATACCACTAGACTACTCTGAATGGGTTTTTAACATAGTACCAGTGAGTAAAAATACCCTAGGCATACTTATTTGTACTGATTTTCATGATATCAACAAAAGATGCCCCAAAAATGATTTTCTTCTACCCAACATCAACATGATTATCAACTCAACTACTGGGTATGAGATGTTATCCTTAATGGATGGATTTTTTGGTTATAATCAAATCAAGATAGTTCTTGAATATCATCATAAGACTGCATTCACCACTCCCTGGGAGACATTTTGTTACCAAGTCATGTCATTTGGCTTGAAGAATGTTGGAGTCACATATCAACATGTAATGACTATTATTTTCCATGACATGATGCATGCCATGATGCAAAATCAAGAAGAAGAGCTAGACATCCTGGTGTTCTACAAAGAATATTTGAGAGGCTTTGTGAATATAAAGTCCACTTGAACCCTAAAAAATGTGTCTTTGGAGTCACATCAAGAAAATTGCTAGGGTTCATTATATCATAATGAGGGATCAAATTAGACCCTACAAAGGTCAATGATATTATGGAAATGCCTCCACCAAACAATCTTAAACAGTTATGAGGTATACAAGGAAAGATCCAGTCTATACTCAGGTCCATTTCTCAATTGGTAGATAAGTGCCACCCATTTACCCATCTCTTAAATAAATGAGTGACATTTCAGTGGGATGAACATTGTCAGATAGCAATTACAAACCTTAAAATATACTTGGCCAATCTACTAATCTTAAGACCTCCAACATGACCTCCAACACAAGGAAAGCCACTACTTCTTTATATATCAGCCATAAAACATGTACTGGGGGCACTTTTAGTTCAACATGATGATCATGATAAGAAATACACAATTTATTATTTAAGTTGCACATTGGTATCCTATGAATATAATTATATGCCTATTGAGAAGGCATGTTTAGCTATGGTTTTCACCACTCAAAAATTGTGACATTATATGCTCAATAACAAAATTATTGTTATCACCAAAGCATATCCTCTCAAGTTCCTCTTATCTAAAGTCGCTCTTCAAGGATGCATGGCTAAATGGATTATGTTCCTCAGTGAGTTTGATATTGAGTACCAAAATCAAAAGTCAATCAAAGGGCAAGTTTTTGCTAACCAACTTGTAGAAGCTCCTATTAAAGCCACTCAACCTTTCAACTTTAATCTTCCAAATTATTATATCATGATGATAGAAAAAGCATCACAAGAACCTAAATATTAGATGCTCTATTTTTATGGATCCTTCACATCTTGAGGATCTGGGGCTGACATATTGTTGATCATGCCATAAGGGGATCTGATCCCCAAATCATTCCATATACAATTTCATTGTACAAACATTATGGCCGAATTTGAGGCATTAGTTGTAGGGCTCTATCTTGATATATAGTGGAATATTCAAAGCTTAAAGGTTTATGGAGATTCACAGCTAATCATAAATCAGACAACTGACTAGTATCAAACAAAATATGATAAGCTTGTTCCTTACAAGCAAATTCTTGATAACCTCAAAACACATTTTAAATCTCTATAATTTGAGCAAGTTCCATGATTCAATAACAAATCTATCGATGCCATGGCAATAATTAGTTCCCTGATTCAAATGCATGATAGTGCTAAAGAGTATCAGTTCCTGATTGAAAATCTTCTTCAACTAACACATATTCTATCAGATTCAGAGAGTAAATGCACCATTGTTGATCTTCATCCCTCACCTGAGCTATCATGGTACCAAGACTTTTATAACTATTTCCATAGTCATGTATTTCCTACCGACCTTTCCAACCACCAACAAAAACTATTCCTTCATCAGTTTACATGTTAAACCCTTCTTGGAAACATGCTTTATCGTAAAGGCTATGATGGAATGTTTCTTCATTATTTATCTTTAGGAGAATCCAAGCTAGCGCTAAAGGAGGTTCATGAAGGAATGTGTGGGACCCATACCAATGGTGTAGTCTTAGCAAAGAAACTCCTCAGAAAAGGCTATTATTGGCCTAAAATGGAGATAGATGCTTTTAATTATGTAAATAAGTGTATTCCTTGTCATTAGCATGTCAACTTGATACATGTACCTTCCTTACCATTGCAGTCGATCACAACACCATGGCCATTCTCAACATGGGGTCTCGATCTCATTAGGAAAATTTACCTGACATCTTCAAATGGTCATAAGCACATTTTAACCACAACAGAGTACTTTACCAAGTGGATTGAGGCCATTCCTCTAATTTATGTTATCGAGAAACAAATAGCCAAATTCATTCATTACCATATCATCTATCAATATGGCATCCCAGCCAGTATTATATCTGATAATGGTGGATCTTTTGTAAACCAAGATTTGAAATCTCTCTATGAAAAATTTAAGATCAAGCACAAGAAATCCACTTCATATAACTCATAAGGCAATGGACAAGTTGAGGCATCAAATAAATCCATTCTAGCCATCTTAAAGAAGATTTTCAATGATGTTGGCTATAATTGCCACTTGCAACTCTTTCCTACCCTTTGGGCTTATAGAATCAATCATTGCACCCCAACTGGAACTACTCCATACTCCCTTATTTTTTCTACTGAAGCTATCATTCTAGTTAAGATTGAGATCCCATCATTAAGAGTATCACTAGAGCATCTATGCAAAATTCAAGATCAAGCACAAGAAATCCACTCCGTATAACCCACAAGGAAATGGACAAGTTGAGGCATCAAATATAACCATTGTATCCATCTTAAAGAAGATTTTCAATGATGTTGGTTGTAATTTCCACTTGCAACTATTTCCTACAATTTGGGCTTATATAATCAATCATTGCACCCCAACTAGAACTACTCCATACTCCCTTATTTTTTCCACTGAAGCTATCATTCCAGTTGAGATTGAGATCCCATCATTAAGAGTATCACTAGAGCATATTGAATATAATCAAGAGTATAGAGCCTCATGATTTCATGAACTAGAGATTCTTGAAGGTAAGCATTTGGCTGCCCTAGAGAATTTGTAGGCCTATTAGAACAAACTACAAAAAAGCTACAACAAACACATTCTCCCTTGAGAATTTGAGATTAGTGACTTAGTTTTGAAAGAGAACCAAAATAATACGAATGATAAACCCAAAAAGAAGGGCAAGTTTCAGCCTAATTGGTTAGGACCATATATTCTCACAACAAACTATGGATCAGGAACATATCGACTGGCTAAACCTAATGGTGAAGAACTTTTAGAGCCCATAAACATCATACATCTTAAGAGGTTCTACACATGAACAAACTTGAACCATTGTCTATAAGACCCTTGACTTGGGGGAAAATTTTGTTGAAGTAATTTTATCCCACCTTTTTTATCCTACCTTGAGCACATTTTATACTACCCTAGTCCACTTTTTATGATTCCTGACAGTAAAGGCTTTGAATCCTTGGTATTATGAACACATTCTTCATCCCATTATGAATTTTTCTCTTCAAGAAGCATATTCTTTGTCTATGGCATGTTATAAGATTGAACACTATTTATCCCTTGACCAATTATGATCTCGATTATGTCTCATGAACATTATGAACATCCTCAATAACAGTTCTACAAAGTAGTTTGCTAGGACAATATTGCGCAACTTCAAAAAAATGAATAGAAACATCTTCTCAGTTCTAGACCATTTAAACTACATTGACTTGAGGTCCTTCAGGACTATGTAGGCAGCACTCAATTTCTATTGAGGTCACCTTGGTCACCCCTTTCTCATGCTCTCTCCATTTTGTGAGAAATTATCAATATCCTTGCTCACACTGATTTGTGAGCATGGGCCATTACAGCTAGCTTAGTTGTCTTATTGGAACCTCTACTCTCAGGACATGCATCTCCTTGACTAAATGGTCCCACCTTGTGCATATTTTATCCCAAAAACACCAAAAACATTAGAAATACTTTGAAAATACCAAAAACATCATAACATGATCCATAAAAGAACAAAAACATTGTCTCATGCTTCTATACATTTATACATTCTCATTCTACCATGCTACGCTCTTGTCATTTTGCAAGCATTAAACACTAGTTTATTTTATCTTTTCCCATACACTTGAAATTTTTCAAGGTCATTCTTTCTCATCTTATTAGCTTCTTGTTTGTCAAACCATTCTCATTTGTTTGTCGTATCTTCCATTTTTCTATAACATTAATCATGCTAATCTGATCATCATTTTTCTTCTATCCCATTTCCTGGGAGAACTACATTTGGCCTAAAGTTCATGCTGGAACATGCATCCATGGAACTATGTAGGCAACGTCCACTTGTCTTATACATCTAGAATCAGCTCGACCAACCCCTTCCTTTTTTTCTCTTCCCCCATTTCTTCTTTCATTGTACCTATTTAATTGGGGAACCATTATTGTGTCATTGTTCTTTATTATGATGTGGTGGAAAGTAACATCTCTACCACACATGCATGAACATTTGTATTTAAATAGCACTAACTTGGTTTTTTTTTCATTTGTGTTTATTTTATTTTCTTGGTGTTTTGTTGTGCTTTCACACCTCTCCTTTTATTTCTTCTCCTTTTTCTTACTTCTTGTCTCATCTTAGTGTCTTGTTTTTCTATTTGATTTTTATTTTCTCTTTTGTATTTTAGAAAATCTTAATGATTAACATGGATCTCAATTATTTATATCTTGATCCTATGTTATTACGTTGTTCTTAGATCATTTTGTTTATTTGATTGTTCTTGGTGTCTTATTTTTTTGTTTGATTTTGCTTTTCTCTTTTGTGTTCAAGAATGCCTTGATGGTCCACATTGATCTTGATTATTCATATCTTGGTCTCATGTCGTTAAGACATTCTTGCCTTTTGTTTTCAAACATTTTTATTCTTACTTAAGATCATATCTTGATTTCAACATTCTAGGCAACAATTCCAGGTGATAATTCGGGTGATGGTTCTAACCCAATTAGTGGCAAAACTTCTGGGAGCCATAACTTTTATACTGTAGCTCCAATTAAATCACCATTTTAACCATTGTAAAGATAAGAATGAGGATAATGTGATGAGATGGCATAGAAATTCACTCAATGGATTTTGACCCCCCAAAAACCCAATGGAATTGCCCCAAATTTCAATTTTAGTAGTGCAGTCTAAAAATAATAAGTTTTTAAAAATACTAATTCCTTGAATTTTGTATTGTTGTAAATCATGGAAGTCAAACCGCTTAATATCCCTCAAGATTAGTGACCTTACATCCTCCTCCTACCTTGAAAATTTTTATAAATGAAGATGTAACCCAAAATAGAAATCAGACATCTCTTCTCATAGATAAGCATATGTTTGGATCTACAAATTTTTATGAATAAAACATCTCTTCTCAGAGATAGCATTATTGTTATTGTGTTGTTCTGGTTTCTTGAATTTCTTTCAACCAAAACTTCTGAGTTTTGGATCATTTTTGTTCCTACTTAAGATCATATCTTGGTTTCAAGATAGGTTTCATTTATGTTTATCTTTTTCTTTATTTTTACTTTTTTGTTTAAATGTAAATCATTGTAACTTTGGTTTTGGTCATTGTTTTACCATTATCCTTAGTTATAGGTATTCACATTTGAACTAACTCAGCACAATTGGAATCTTATGTCATTCTAAGTTATTCATACTTATGATGCCTAATTTTTTTTTGCTTTAGTAAGCACTTTGTGCTCAGGTCTTAAAGTCTTAACATCAACATCAACTTTGATGAACGATTCTCAAGAACACTTTGCAAAACCTAGGCTCATGATAATAAATTAGGCATCTAAGTAACATGTATTTTAGAACTAAAATCTATTCTTAGATGTGCATCTCTTCACATACATTATGAATTTCATCAATTCTTTGTCTATTTTTCATCATTCCTCATTCCATTCTCTCCCAAACTTGGGTGAACTACATTGGCCTGAAGTTCATATTGGAACATGAGTCTATAAAACTACATAGGCAGTGATTAATTTCTATTGAGGTCAGCTCAAATATCTCCATTCTTCTTTTCATCTCTCTCATCACTTTATGCATTCTTATATGCTTGGTTTTATATGGCTTTCTAAGCCATTACACCATCATATGTACATTTTCACCCACTTGCATTAACCTATCCTGTCAATTATATCCTTGACTATTTCGCTTGCCAATTGCCCATGTTGGGGCACAACATTTGAACCATGTCAGAATCAAACTAGCTCTATAGGGGCAAATCATTCTTTATTCTTTATCAATGATCAAAATTCATTGTACTGGGTCAAAACTATTTTATCATAATAAAATCTACTCTACTGGAGTAATTCCTATTATATTCTCTTTGGAGACCGAATTCTAGCGGTGCTTCCCTTCCTAAAGTAGAACATTCTCCCTTTTCCTCTAATTCAAAGATCTCCACATTAAATCCCATGATGATAATATTTTAGTGTGTAACTTGTCTCGAGATTGATCAATGTCATAAGCATGTAGCTTGTACTTTCAAATTGGGTACATTTAAATTGTGTCCCTTATATTTATGGATTGTATCTTTCCCATTCCCCCCATCTCTGAGACCTATTATACATCTCATTATATTTTGATCATTTATGGTAATCATGTGTGTAAGCATTAACTCATCTAGATGTGATCTATTACATGGGTTAACCTCTCACTTTCTCTCTCTTTTTGAAAGTCCATCCTTCTCTTTCATCCTAGTATGTCCTGTCGAGGGGGCATCATGGGTATATTCCAATTTATTTTTGACAAATATTTTATTTGAAAAGACATTAATTCACCTAAATGTCTCACTATAGCTTAAATAGGGGCAAAATGTAGACATCCAATTCCTAACACCATTTGTGTTGAAATTGTCAATCTTACTCAAATTGCACTCAAATGCACATTTTAGGTCAAAATCCATAAAATTCTCTAGATGGTTAAAAATTGTCACATACAAGTGCCAATTTAAGTCAAAGTATCCTTAAAAAAGGTAATGCAATTTATGGGCTAGCTAACTTTGATTATATCATTTCGAGTCAAAATGATAATTTTGCTATTTAGTGCTTTGGATCACTCTTTTCTTCTAATTCATTGGTACACATCACACACCTTTGCTATTTGGTGTTGGCAACATCCTAAATGAGAATACATCTCCAACACATATAACATCACCCTCCAGTTCCTCTCCAGTCAAATTACAACCTAGTAGTATGACTTTCTGACCATTTTGATTAATTGAGGGCCAAATTTCAAATAATTAGACAAATGTTGATTAACCTTGTTTAAAGCTAATTAATCCAAATCAAGAGCTTAAGTGGATTTTCTATGAGAGTTGTTGAATATTTATTTTTTTTAATTGATTCCTATTACTACATCATTAGGTGACATCATTCCTTGGGAAGACATCCTTAAGCCATAAATGCATAAAATATCAGGATTATGGGTCACCCATGCCTAGTTAATGCCTCTCAAGCCTCTTCAATGCCCCTTCTTCCAAGGTAATGATGAATATAATTATGGATATAATTCCAAATATTAGGATTATCCATGGCCACACATCTCAATCTTGAGATGGATGGTCATGGTTGATCCTGACCAATCTCAAAAATTTATAAATAGAGAGGCCATGGACATGAATTTTAAGCTTGATTTATGCAAAGTCATTATGCAAAATTGCCTCCACAATCCTTTGCAATAGACCATTAAATTTTGTTTTCAATCTTCATTGATAGGCTAGTTTAGTGATTTGGAATCATGATCCTATAATTTATGGAGTGTTCTTGAAGCATTGGAGGAGCTTACCACCATTGTTGACAAAGACAAGGATGCTTGATTAAGGGAGAACGTGATTTTGAGCCACAAGGGTATGGTGAATTTATTAGAAGGTAATATGGCATTGCTTTCTTTAATTTGTTTCTTTATATAATTTTTAATTCCTATTATAATGGATAGGATTGGTTAGTTAGTTCTTTATGCATGTTTCATTATTTATGGACTAATGCTTGACTAACTTGCTTTGTAATCCTCTCTATAAGAATAACATTAAACATTATGATGGCTCAGTTGGTTTTAATAGATGAGATGAGGTTTAAAGGATTTAATTGAGAAAAGAGAGATTTTAATTCTCCCTTTCAACCCCCATTATTGTTTACAAGTGTCCCCTATACAGAGAATGCACCCATGCAACAGGGTTAGATCAATAACCCTAACTGTGATGCCTATTTGATGTTTTGAGACCCTAAGAAGGTGAGTAAAAAGTTAGGAAAGTATTTTTTGAAAAATAAGGAATAAAAAGAGGCTATTTATCATCTTGATCAGACTCTTTTGAATTAATAGACACCTACAGGGGTCAACGACAGCAAAGTGTCTCAGTCAACAGGTAAAAAGCTAGTGTAAGTGTGGTTGTAGGACGCTTGGGTGATTTTCATGTTGGAGATGGATGCTATGTGAATTAATTAGGTTTAAATGGAGCCTTAAATATTCATGACAAAGCCTAAAATAATCCCATTAATCATAAAACAAGCCTTAAAAAATAGAGGTCTCAATCAAAGAACAACAGGGTACCCAGTTTTGACTAGAAGTGCATAATTGGTCCAAGAGGGAGTTTAGGTGATAGGCCAAGAATGTAGTCATATTAATAAAATTAATGGAAACTCCATGAAAATATAAACATCATGAAAATACCTTCCAAGGGTCCTTTGTACCCCTATGTGCACTTACAGCCACCATGTTGTAGTCTTGGACATGAAGGTAAGAAGAAGACATGAGGGTGTTTAGTCCAAGAGAGAGGTTTAAAATCAACCTAATATGATTCATGACTAATGGATGAATTTATATACGTACTCCATTACCCCTTCAACATGTCCATCCACTCTTACTTAAGCAAAGCTATTAGTCTGTACATGAGTTAGAAAACCTCTTGCCAAATAGATGAACATGTGGAATCTAAGAAAAATAATGTTTTTGAATGAATCCAAAGCTCCAGTGGCATGATTTGGATAAGGGAAAAATTTTATATCATCCTATAATTATTGTCTTGTCTTGGAGGAGTCACTCTTAGGAAGGTTTGAAGAAAATGTAGGAAAATAGGCTTTTAGAGGCCTTTTTTGGACATTTAGAGTTGGTTAGACATCCAAATCATGTAATTAATTAAAAAACTTAAGTAAAAATTATCAGTAGGACTTATAAAATCTCAAAAAATATTCAATTTTCCTAATGGATAAGGGTTATACCTCACTATTTTGTCTCAGAGATTAGCCAATCCAAGTAAATCAGGTTTTGGCAATGTAAGCTAGTGAGGGCAAACTGAGCAAAAGACTTGATATGGAGCCTTGGGAACCTCATGAAAAAATATGATAAGTTAGGTGTATGGAAGTAAAATTTATGTTATATAATAAATATATCAAGCTCAGACCCCTCAAGGTGACCAAATTGCTCATGCACACAGTCCAATATGGCAAACTTCCACTAGGCCTAGTTGGCGAATAAGGAAAGAGGATGAAGAAGGGTGCTTGGAGGGTTATGTAATGATATTTTAAGCTCAAATGGGATGTGGAAATTAATAATAAACCAAACTACCTATAGTACATCAATCCTAGCAACCAAATCTAATAGGGTGCTTATTAGACCTATTAGGCTTTGAGAAGACCTAGTGCCAAATGATAGTACAACTTCATTTCCACCCCTTGGTGGACTATCCAGATGATTGAGGAATGTTATGGAGGTAAATATACACATTATTTAACTCATTATATGTAGATAAACCCACTATAAATCCATGTTTAGCTTAGAGAGAACACAAGTATGCAGGAAAAGCAAGGATAAGCTCGAAGAAGTGTTTTCAAATGCTCAAATATTTTCTAAAGTTTTGCATGGAAACAAAAATTATTATGAGAAGTTATTAGGATCCCTTGGATAAATTTTTTGGAATTTTTTGGTAGGTTCAACTTCCAATCTTTATGAACAAAGCTTAAGACCAAAAATTGCTTAAAACCCTACTAAAACCCTCAGTTAAGACCCGATGGATAAAATAAGCTTGGAGAGCTATCCAAATGACATAGTTTGGAAATGAAATATATTTAATCATGTATATGAATATATAAATATATCTCCCATAAATATTATCTATATGGAATTGTACAAACAACATGCAAAACAAGGTACTTTTGACCATTTTTTGTGTTTTGTATTTTTAAGAGGTTTCAGAGGATGCAATCAAGTTTGGATGAAATATATATACTTTATATAACTGCTCATGGTAATTTAATTCTTGATAAAATATTATAAGTTTCCAAATAATTGCCTTCATCTCAGCTAGTCAAAACTAGCATAGTGGACACAAGGGTGAGAAGGGTGAAAACTCCAAGTGTGAGCCTTTTTAAGGTGTAATTGAGTATTATAAGGTAATGGATAATATTTAAAAGTTTAATTCACTCCCTCCCATGTATTTTAATGGAAAAATAAAAGAATTTTTAAGGACAAGTGTGAGGGGTGACTAAAAAAGGAGTATTTTTAACTACAGACGGTGATGGCTTCCTTCCAAGAGTTTTCAGATGATTAAGAATGAAACAAATGCATAAAGTTACATGCCTGAAGGCATTACCTCTTATCCCAAAATCATACCAATCCCTAGTTAGTGGTGGGATGTTCAAATTGGTTTAAATTATGAAGGCAGTTTTTTGAGCCAAGATTGGGAATTTCATGCCACTTTTCATTTTTCATGAATTATATGGACATTTAGACCTCCTAACATTGAATGGTTCATCCCAAATCTCTTTATAATGCAATTTTAACCTCTTTTCTTATATTTACAAGTGTCCAAGTGACCTTTAGACTTCCCTTATCTTTTTCTTCTTTCAAAAGCTATAAATATTGACTCTTTTGGCTCTGTTCAACAACCTTTGTTGGTTAATGTTGAAACCCTAGCCAAATTCATACTTAAATGAATCTTGTAAAAATAAACAAGTGATTTTGACTACTTAAATGATGTACATTTTGGTGTTATTACAATCTTATTGGTCTTGTCTAGTAGAAGATGATCTTTTCTAGCATGTTATCCTTTATTGTTAACCAAGTGTGTAGAAGAGTGATTGTTATAGGTCTTTTTTGGTGTTATTTTCAAGTGTATGAGTGTATTATAAGTGTTATATGACTGTATTCTCTCAAGAAATTATTAATTTCTCTCCTAAGTATCAAATACCTTCTTGAACCTAGCTTATGAAACACTGATGTGATAATGCAACTTGAATTGTGAGTTTTGTGTGAAAGAAGCCTTGTTTAGTTCTAAGTAGTATAAGTTAAATCCATAGGAGGGAATATAATATTGGTGCATCGCCTTTTTTTTAGCATTTTTAGTTGTTTTCTTAACTCTTTTCATAAAAAATTGATAGGCAAGAAAGTACTTGAAAGAGTGCATCAAGGGAACTAACCATTCTAGAGATTCATCTCAACAAACTGTTACCCACATCAAGAGAGATGTTTCCATTATGCCATTTGGATGAGGAGAGCTAGGCATCTCCTCAAGGGGTACAAATCCAAGTGACAATAGTAGTTTCAAACACTACCTATTTATAGATCAAGTTTGGTATCAAAGTAGTTAGAATGTTGGACTTGCTTTTGATTGTGTGATATACTATTGAATAGAGTTTTGAAATTATTTTTAGTGTTCTATTCCATTGGGTTATTTACAGACTTGTTGGCTTATTATGATCTTCCATTTATAGTTTGTAATTGTGTTGGAAGTATAGGTTATTTGTAGGAAACCATGGGTAAAGCCTTGAAACATGAGAGGCTGGAAGACTTAGAAGGAATGAATCATTAGACTCATGAAGAGAATGCTTTCCTAAGATGCAAGCTCTATTCCCTGAAAGAAAAAATTGCATGTTTAAGATTTGAGCTTAAATCCAAGGATGAATTATTGATCGAATTATAGTATGGTGAGCCAAAGTAGGATTACTTTCCACTTCAGATGTAGAAACCATGACTAATGAGTACATTATAAGTTATTCACCACATAATTATTCTTCCTCCCATTTGGATTTTTATTTAGGTAATGATGTTTTAGGTTTATTTTAAAAACACACAAAAGGCATTGGATCTTGATTACTATTTAAAATGGGATGTGATGGAAAAGGCCTTGGTAAGAATGGATAAGGTTTTATCAACCCAATACAGGTAGAGGATTGGCCTCATTTTGTAGGTTTGGGTTATCTTAGTGTGAACATGGAAATTGGAGAGAGTTCCAGAACTGTTGAAAGAAGACAAGCTTCCAACAACTAAGTGTTCACACCACTAGCTTTACAAAATTCTTCCATATAGAGGAATGTGATACAATCATGGGGTGATGAGAAAGTGTGTAAAAAAATAGAGAAAAGAGGTAATGCAATACCACCTCCTCATACTTACACAAATAATAACACTAAACATAATGGTAATTGTAAAACTTTTGATGTTCTCTTTTAGTTTAAACAATATGGCTATGACATACAAAAAATGTGGAATGCTTTCCCATGTACTTTTTATAGGTTAAGTAATCATTCTATGGCTAATTTTTAGAACTCTTTTATGAATAATTTGTTGCCTTTTGTGAAAAATAAGGTAGGTGTTTAAGATCAATCTTGTAATCCAAAAGCGAGAAATGATAAATATGTTTCCTCGTCCAAAATGAAGGACAAAAGGAACTATTGCACTCATTACCATATGAGTGGGCACATGTTTAAAACTTGTTGGAAACTTCATCCATCAAGTCATCCTAAATATGGTAAGAATAAGATGGTGTATGATAATATTCAAAAGGTAACAAATAATGAAGTTGTTAATTCACGAGCAGCCCATGAAGAAGCCCACCTATCCAAAGAAGATTACATCAAGAGGGAGCATCCATTAGATTGGATCAGTAAGAAATGGATAGAATTTTTGTGTAGCTAAGTTTTATTTAGCATGCTTAAAAACACTTTAAATTCACTTACTCGGTTTCTATTTTTAATAAGCATTAAGGAAACTAACCATTTATATGAGCAAGTGTGGAGGTAGATCACTCATTGAGAATGAATATGGAGCAACCATCCAAGTTAAGAAGCATGCATGAGCAGCCCAACACATTTAGAGTAGGACAATAGTAGACATGTTGATAGGAATAATTAATATGCCCACGAGTCAAGGTGTACTTTAAAGAGAGAGACAAAGTGTCACCAACATGAAAAGTGCTTCCATGGTAAGTAGTACTCAATTAAAGCACTGTTGTTTATGGATGTTTGTGGCCATCCATTTTTGAAGTGTGTTCTTTTGATGTATGTATGTAATCATTGTATGCACATTTGTAAAAGACCTAAATTGAGAAATGTTTATAATGATTATAACATTTGTAAAACATGTGTGTTCTATGTAAAACCCCAAGAAAGGCAATACATCAGTTGCATGTAAGACCCTAAGAAAGGCAATACATTAGTTTCACGTAAGACCCTAAGAAAGGCAATACATTAGTTGACTGTAAGACCCCAAAAAGGGAAAAAATGTAAAAGTGATGACCTATTATTGTTAGGATCCACTCCTAAGAGCACACTTGATTACCTTTGTATATGCAACTAAACACGGAATTAAACCAGAAGTAATAAGTAACTAGAATTCAGAAATAGAAAAGAATAGATGATATGAGAAACAATACAATCTGTATTAACACTCTTCCAGAAGGAAATACAATGAAGAAATTGTCAGGAATCTAGAACATAAAGCTCTGATACCAACTAATAGGATCTAGGAGCAACACACTTGATTACCTTTGTATGAGCAACTAAACATGAAATTTAACTAGAAGTAAAATATAACTAGAATTCAAAAATAACATAGAATATGAGAGACAATACCCAATTGTATTAATACTCTTACAGAAGGAAATTACAATAAAGAAGTGCCACACTCTTCTTACACCTCTAAGGCTACCCACACCTCTAGGACTCTCAGTAATCTTCCCTCAAAGCTCTCTCTCTCAACCACGGTCACAACAAACAACTCAAACACAGAGTTGTTCACCTCCAACCAGTCAGAAACAATACTACTAGTACAACTGAGTATACACACATACTCAACTAAGTACACAATGCACTCCAAGTAGATCTCCCATGAACTTGCAACAACTTGAAAATCAAATTGATCTTACTTACACATGTAGATCTCACCTGATCTTGCTATACCGCAAATCAACCTAGCCTTGCACACCTGCCAACCGAGATCATACACACCGATTCTATAGAACTGACACTAGCACCCCTGTGGATCTTCTACCAGATCTTGCTCTCTCATAGATCTACCTGATCATACACACTTGGCACTATGACACTATGAGGAGCCAACCTTGCTCTCTTCCCTCTGAAGGAGCTAACCTTGCTCTCTCTATCTAGCACACTTTACAATACAGCCCATGAGTCTATTAAATAGAACCCATGCCAAACAATAATTAGACATCCAATTACAATAATTAAAACCCATAACTCAAGACTAAAATTAGTTTTTAACATGCAAACAACTGGTTCATTAACAAACTATTCATAAAACTGACAGTTCTAAAACCACACAAGCAACCAACGTCAATCACTATTTGTCTGGAGATGACCGACGTCGGCCGATACTGACCAATGTCGGTAGCTCTGTGCACTAGATATGATCGACGTCAGTTGGCCTGACTGACGTCGATTACTTTGCACCTTAGCAACCTCCTCCATGTCTGCATATAGTGAAGCTTTTAGCTCCACAACCTAACAATCTCCCACTTGGAGATAAACAGCTGCACCTATACTTATACCTGTACATCATCTAATCTGTTTCTTAGCTTGTATCCCTCTTCAAGATCAATCCTGAAGACCAACCACCACACATCCTATGATGCTCCACATGTCATCCAAGTAACCTGCCACATCTGAATCTACATACCCATGTAGAAGAAGTCCCTGACCTTGCATAGCATGAATCCCTGCTACTAGTCCCTCTCAGATACCTGAGAACCCACTAAACTGCTCTCCAGTGCTTCTTTTTTGGATTGGCTACAAACTTGCTGACAACACCCACTGTTAGGCAAACTCAGGTCTAGTACACATGTACTTAACCTCATCATGTGAATCAGGACACTGTTCATAGAACTGTCCAACCATTGGTGTGCTAACCAGTTTCACACAATCATCTGGAGACAAAATCAACCTATGACCTTCCATGTCTCTAGAAACACACTCATGCCAAAGAATTTTGCTGCTCCCAAATTCTTCATGACATAACACTAAACTAACTTTACCTTTATCTTAGCAAAACCCTACATGTGTGACCCTGCAACAAGCAAACACCTAACATACAGTGATAGGATAATGTCGTGACCACTATCCAACTTGGTAAAATAAACACAATGGTTACAATGACACTGACTAAATCCATGCTTTGTCATACCCCTGTCAAACTTGTACCACTATCCTACAACTTTCTCAAGACCATATTACCTAGCCTTCCATCTCACGTATCCATTCCCTCTCTTCTTTAACCAAGGAATCCATTCATCTTTCAGTGCTGTCTTCTAGCTGACAACCCTACCAAATCTCCCATTTGGTTCTGCATCCTAGGAATCAAATTCCTCATTCATGCCATGCTCCCACTATTTTCTAGATCCTTCTTGCTCTGTAGTGAGTAATAAGTATAAAGAAAGGGAAGAATGAATTTGAGGCTTACTTACCCTTTCAGTCCTCCATATAGGCATTTGAGACTCTTGGATAGCTTGTTATCTGCCCAAAATCCATTCTAGTGAGCGATGTCGATCACCACCTAGTCTGCATCTGATTGATGTCAGTTCTATGCAACTAACCTAACTATCGATGCTGGTTACCTGATCGACATCAGTGTCCACCTGTCGCTGACATTAGTTCCCTGACCAATGTCGGTCTTACCCTGCCCAACACCACTGACTCTAGTCTACACATGAGCAATGTCGACAACTGCCTGTTTGACATCAGTTCCTCCTGACTGATGTTGGTACCTGTGTTTGCTTGTGAGTGATGACTTTTTACCTACGAGCTCACTTTGGATCAAAACCTTATCCAAATTGCCCTGCTCAGAGTTATTCAGTCACATCCGCTAATCTCTGTCCATCATCTCCTCCATAAACACCAAGGCTTTCCAGTTCTTAAGTTTGTCAAACAAATTTGACTTCCTCTTAAGAACAGCATCTCTTTCTTGCTCATGTGACCAAGCCTACAAAGCCACATCTTTACAATAGAAGAAGAAACAGTAATATAAGGAGGTAGATAAAGAGCACCTACTTTCTTACCACCAGCGAATTTAAGTGCATCCACTATGAGATTTCCTGTGCATCTCTCGTCACCCAATTTTTTGGAAGCAATTAGCCTCATCTTCAAAACTGGGACCTGCATGACATCCTTCAACACCCGTGTGTTGGTCATCTATAATTTCAGCTGCACTTCCCCTTTGTCAGTACTTTGACAAGGCTCACCAACCCCTAAATAAATCTTTCCAAAATCTCCATGGACCTTAACATGGAAAAATACTCTATTTGGGGCTGCATGGAAAGAGGCAACAAAATCTATAAACCAAGGTTCTATTTTATCCAAGGAACATAAAAGAATAACCAGTGCAATAATACCTATAACACATGCTCCTTCATTTCTTTCATGCTGATCTGCTACCAACCAGTAATCTTTCTTTACCTACTCTTTCTTTCCATAACACCATAATTGACCATTCTTGCTTTTGAATTCCTCCATTCTTAGTGTACTTTCTTCTGCCATTGCTATACTCCCACTAAATCAAAAACCCCTGAGAGTGACCTATAATCAAACACAAACTTGCTCCCTACAACCTCACTCTGATACCACTTGTCAGGAATCTAGAACATAAAGCTCTGATACCAACTGATAGGATCTAGGAGCAACACACTTGATTACCTTTGTATGAGCAACTAAACATGGAATTTAACCAGAAGTAAAATATAACTAGAATTCAAAAATAACACAGAATATGAGAGACAATAACCAATTGTATTAATACTCTTACAGAGGGAAATTATAATAAAAAAAGTGCCACACTCTTCTTACACCTCCAAGGCTTCCCACACCTCTAGGACTCTTAGTAATCTTCCCTTAAAGCTCTCTCTCTCAACCACGGTCACAAAAAACAACTCAAACACAGAGCTATTATTCACCTCCAACCAGTCAGTAATAATAATACCAGTATAACTAAGTATACACACATACTCAATCGAGTACACAATGCACTCCAAGTAGATCTCCCATGAACTTGCAACAACCTGCAAATCAAACTGATCTTACTTACACATGTAGATCTCACTTGATTTTGCTATACCACAGATCAACCTAGCCTTGCACACCTGTCGACTAAGATCATACACACTGATTCTATAGAATTGACAATAGCACCCTTGTGGATCTTCTACCAGATCTTACTCTCCCGCAAATCTACCTAATCACACACACTTGCCACTATGGCACTATGAGGAGCCAACCTTGCTCTCTTCCCTCTAAAGGAGCTAACCTTGCTCTCTCTATCTAGCACACTCTACAATATAGCTCATGAGTCTATTATATAGATCTCATGCCAAATAATAATTAAACATCCAATTACAATAATTAGAAACTATAGCTCAAGACTAAAATTACTCTTTAACATGCAAACAACTGGTTCGTTAACAAACTATTTGTGAAACTGACAGTTCTAAAACTACATAAGCAACTGACGTCGGTCACTGTCTATCTAGAAATGACTGACATCAAGTGATAGTGACTGATGTCAGCAGCTCCATGCACTAGATATGATTGACGTCGGTTGGCTTGACTGACATCAATTGCTTTACACCTTAGCAACCTCTTCCATGTCTACATACAGTGAAGCTTTTAGCTCCACAACCTAATAGAAATCTCACTCTTCCCACACCTCTTAGGTGTATAATAATTCTCCCTCAAGAGTTCTCTCTCTCACAATCAATTACAACCAACTCAACACAGAGTTGTTCCCTCCAAGTGACAATCAACCCAATGGTTGTTGTTGCCTACTCTAATTGTACTCCACAGACCTTCTTGATCTTACACCTTGCAGATCTAATTGGTCTTGCTTACCTTACAGTGAATCTCCTTGATCTTGCACCTTGCAGATCTAATTGACCTTGCTTACCAAGTAGATCTTCTTGATCTTTCACACTTGCAAATCAACTAATCTTACTTACCATGTAGATCTTCCTGATCTTACACACCCTGCAAATCAACTGATCTTACACTTTGAGGATCTAATCCTTCTTAGTCCTTCTTTACAATACAACCTCATGGGTCTCTTAAATAGATCCCAATACAAACAATAATTAAAAATGCAGACTCAAGACTAAAATTAATCTTTACATGCTAACAAACTATCAATCTAAAATTAGACCAGTTTTAGAATGCACAGATGATCGACGTTGGTCTCTGTCTGTCTGGAGATGACCGACATCGATTGCTATCTAACCGATGCTGGCTGATGCCTAACTGATGTTGGTTGCTGTGTAACTAAACATTGCTAATGTTAGTTAATCTGACTAACATCAGTTACTGTGACACTCAGCAACCTCCACCATTTGCATCAATGAAGCTTTTAGCTCCACAACTTAACAATCTCCCACTTGGAGATAAATAGCTGCATCTGTACCTATACTTGTACCTTTACATCCTCTAATTTGTTTTTGGCTTGTATCCCTCTTCATGTTCAATCTTGAAAACCAACCACCATAGTGAACACATATCTTGTGGTGCTTCTCCTGTCATCCAAGTAACCTACCATATCTGAATTTACATACCCATGTAGAGAAGTGCTTGACCCTGCATAGCATAAATACCTGCTACTGGTCCCTCTCAGATATTTGAGAATCCATTGAACTAATTTTTAGTGCTTTTTTCTTGAATTAGCCATAAACCTATTGACAACTCCCACTGCTTGGGCAATATCAGGTCTAGTACACATGTACTCAACCTCATCATGTGATTTAGGACACTATTCATAGCTCAACTTGAACTGTCCAACCATAGGTGTGCTAACTAATTTTGCATCTTGCATATAGAACCTCTCTAACACCTTATTCACATAATCCTCTTGAGACAAAATTAGCCTGTGATTTTTCCTATCTCTCTTAATACTCATGCTAATGATTTTCTTTGCTACTCCTAAATCCTTCATGGCAAATGTGTGAGCTAATTTTACCTTTAACTCAGTAATTTCTTGCATGTGTGAACCTGTAACAAGCATATCATCTACATACAACAATAGGATAATATAACTACCATTGTCTAATCTGGTAAAATAAACACAATGGTCAAATTGACATTTACTAAAGCGATGCTCTGTCATAAACTTGTCAAACCTTAGATACCATTGTCTTGGAGCTTGTTCAAGACCATATAACCTGGCCTTCTATCTCACCTATCCATTATCTCCTTTCTTTAACCTGTGAATCCATTCATCTTTCAGTGCTTTCATTTTGGTTGGCAACTCAACCAAATCCCATGTTTGGTTCTTTTCCAAGGAATCAATTTCCTCATTCATGCCATGCTCCCACTATTTTCAAGATTCTACTTGCATTGCCTCTTCAAAACTTCCTAGTTTTTCACCATCAATGAGCAACAAGTAGTATAAAGAAGGAGAATAATGATTTTGAGGCTTACTTACCCTTTTGGTCCTCCTCATGGGATTTTGAGACTCCTTGACAGCTTGTTGTCGACCCAAATTTTATTCTAATAGTGACCGATCCCGGTCATCTCCCAGTCTACACCCAACCGATGTTGGTTCCATGTGACCGACTTGACCAATGTTGGTTCTTACCTGACTGACATTGATTTCCACTTAATTACCGATGTCAGTTCCATGACCGACGTTGGTGTCCACTTGCCCAACATCACCAAATTTGGTCTCCACTGGACCGACATCAGCTCCTGCCTGATCGACATCAATTCTCACCTGACCGATGTCGATAACTGTGTTTTCTTGTGAGTGATGACTTTTACCTGCAAGCTCATTTTGGATCAAAACCTTGTCCATATCAACATTTTCCTACTCAAAATTATCTACCCTCTTGAGCTGATCTCTATCCATCATCTTCTCCTTGAAAACCAAGGCTTTTTAGTTCTTAAATATGTCAAAAACATCAAATTTCTACTTTATGCAATAAACCCATACCTTTCTTGTAGCATTATCAGAAACATGACACTGTGATCCTCTAATAGAAGCTCCCTGAGCTGGTCTCCACACACCTATGTGAACAAGCTCCAACTTGTGCTTCTTCTTTGTTGACTCCGTTGTGAGAAACCTCACTTTCACCTGTTTCCCAAAAATACAATGCTCATAGAAATCTTGGTCAATCAAATTTGAAAACATACCTTTTGACTTAAGAACATCCATTCCCTTCTCACTCATGTGACCAAGCCTACAGAGCCACATCTTTGCATCTACATTTGAAGTAGATAAAATAAAAGGAGAATCAGTAATACAAGTAGATAGATAAAGTGTACCTACTTTTTTACCTCTAGCTAATACAAGTGCACCCTTGGAAACTTTCCAAAATTCCACTGTGAGAGTTATTGTGCAACCCTCATCACCCAACTTCCCTACAGAAATCAAATTCCTCTTCAGGATGGGTACATGCATGACATCCTTCAACACCCATGTGTTTCCAGTCTACAACTTCGCTGCACTTTCCCTTTGCCAACTATTTGACAAGGCTCACCATCCCCTAAATAAATTTTTCCAAAGTCTCTATGGACATAATCATGAAAAAATTCCCTATTTGGGGTTGCATGGAAATAAGCACCAGTATCTATAACCCATGATTCTACATGACTATCCAAAGAAAATATAAGAGCATCTTATGCAACAATACCTGCATCTTTTGCTTCTTCATTACCTTCATGCTGATCTTCTTTCAGCCAACAATCTTTCTTTGCATGTCCTTTCTTTCCATAATTCTAGCACATTATACTATCATACCTGGATCTAGATCCACTACCTATTTTTGACCTTGATTTCCTTTGCTTGCTCTTCTCTCTTTGCCATCCCCTACTTTCAACACTTAAAGCATTACCTGATGTCTCCCTTATGCTTTTCTTGTGAATTTCTTCATTCAAGATTACACTAACAACATCATCAACTTTCAAGATATTTAAAGCAGACACAGTATTACTTACTGCCATTACCAAGCTATGCCAGCTTTCAGGTAAAGAGCATAAGATTAAGAGTTCCTTAATTTCATCATAAAAAACTATTTTGACTGAATTTAACTGGTTTACCAAACCATGGAAATCGCTAAGATGACTATATACCAATCCACCTTCCATCATTTGTAAATTAAATAATTGCTTCATAAGAAATACCTTATTCGAAGCTAAGGGTTTTTCATATAAATTTTCTAAAGATTTTATTAACTCTACCATTGTCCTTTCCTGAGATAAGTTCGAAAACACAGAAGCTGCCAAGGTCAGCCTTATAGCTCCTAGAGCCTTTCTGTCAAGAACCTTCTATTCTTCATCTTGCATACATGTGGGCTTACATGAAACCCCACCCAACGGTAATTATAGATCTTTCTGATATAGATAATCCTCTATCTGCAACCTCCATAATTGATAATTCTTGCCATTGAATTTCTCCATTCTTAGCATACTTTCTTCTGCCATTGCTATACTCCCACTCAAACAAAAACCCCTGTGAGTGACCTGTAATCAATAAACACTTAACACACTCTAAAACCAAGGTGTTAGTGAACCAAGCTCTGATACCACTCGTTAGGATCCACTCCTAAGAGCACACTTGATTACCTTTGTATAAGCAACTAAACACGAAATTAAACTAGAAGTAATAAGTAACTAGAATTCAAAAATAGCAAAGAATAGATGATACGAGAAATAATATAATCTGTATTAACACTCTTCCAAAAGGAAATATAATGAATAAATCTCACTCTTTCCACACCTCTTGGGTGTACAGTAATTCTCCCTCAAGAGTTCTCTCTCTCACAATCAATTACAACCAACTCAACATAGAGTTGTTCCCTCTAAGTGACAATCAACCCAATGGTTGTTGTTGCCTACTCTGATTGTACTCCATAGACCTTCTTGATCTTGCACCCTATAGATCTAGTTGGTCTTGCTTACCTTACAGTAGATCTCCTTGATCTTGCACCTTGCAGATCTAATTGACCTTGCTTACCAAGTAGATCTTCTTGATCTTGCACACTCACAGATCAACTGATCTTACTTACCATGTAGATCTTCCTGATCTTGCACACCCTACAGATTAATTGATCTTACACTTTGAGGATCTAATCCTTCTTAGTCCTTCTTTACAATATAGCCTCATGGGTCTCTTAAATAGATCCCAATACAAACAATAATTAGAAACACAGACTCAAGACTAAAATTAGTCTTTACATGCAAACAAACTGTTTGTCTAAAATTAGACCAGTTCTAGAATGCATAGATGATCGACGTCAGTCTCTGTCTGTCTGGAGATGACCGACGTCGGTTCTTATCTGATTGATGCTAGCCGATGCCTAACTGATTCCAATTGCTATGTAACTAAACATTGTTGACGTCAGTTGATCTAATCGACGTCGGTTACTGTGACACTCAGCAACCTCCACCATTTGCATCAGTGAAGCTTTTAGCTTCACAACTTAATAGTTATAACATCACTTAACATGCAACATAGTTTTTTATCTTTATGTTAATATTGAACAACATGGAGATTACAAAAATTAGCTTCCAAAGAATAAATGCGTTTAGGATAAACACAAATAGAAACCAAAAGGGTGAAGATTTGATACATTCACTTATTTTTTATAAGTAGAGTTTTGGTGGACCAAAATTTCTTTAGTGGGGAGGTGTGATTCAGGAGGATTTCCAATAGTGATCAAATTATATGGTCTCAAATTTTCCCTAAAACTATTTTCATAGTGAAGAGCTCGTCAGGATATTTCTAATGCATTTTACGATTTGAAAAGTGGGCTCCCTATGTAGAGGTTATGGCATGTTGAAGTTTTCAAGCAATAGGGAAAAAATGTGTAGGTACAGTGATTGGACATGCATGTGGTCCAATAGATTCTTGAAACATGGACCAATAAAATCCTCACATTTGGAGTGTCCACAATATCTCCAAAATATTCTCTAATATTTTAGACAAATCTCACTTCGTAAGGCTTGAGAAATGAGATTAACTCTATGAATATCTCTTTCCCCACAAATGTGGGATATATCTCATATAAATTGGGATATCTCCCATATAAATGCATGGGAGGTTTATCCAAAGATAAAGATATGAATTGGTTTGACCCATTGACCCTCATCAACTTGCCATGCCCCATTTTGGGAGATAAGGCTAAGTAACTTAAATAAAGGCTTATACATGGGGATAGATATTGAAAAAATCCATAATTGGTGGGTTTTGAAAAACTATATAAACCCATGAACCTCATTTGTAAACTCATTTCAAGATAATTCCAATAGCACTCCAAGTTCTCACTTACATTGCAAGTATTTGAGAAACAAGCTCTCACTTGCATTACAACTCTTCCATTCCAAGGTTTTAGAGCCAAGTATCCATCCAAGAGGAGAAAGGGTTTTGATTGAGATCTCTTCAAAAGAATTTGGTGAGATATCTACTTGTAACAAAGAGTAATGAATATTATAGCTTATCCCTTTGCATAAAGAGTAAGAAAGCTTATAGCTCATCCCTTTGCATAAAGAGTAAGAAATCTTGAAGCTTATCCCTTTGCATAGTGAGTAAGTAAGTTTGTATGTCTTCACTGCTAGAGTAGAAATTACAAGACTAGATTTATTGCATAGACCTCTTTTGACAGAGACATTACATCAAACGTATGAAAAACAAGTAGATCCAGAGCTAAAGCCAGAACCAGATCTAGAGCCAGTAGCCAGAGCTAGTATGTAAAGTTAGAGGATGTCAAAACATATATTTTTAAATTAATAACCATTACTAGGGATAAATCATGTACAAAGTGATTTTTTCATCAATAATCGATCGGTTCTGCCTTTGAGTAGGACCTGTAAATGTAGCCCAGATTGGGTGTACTCCGTTATCAACCCTGGTTTACATATTATCTTTGTGGCTCATGCTTTTGGTTTATTATCAGTTTTTAATGATGATTTTAATTATTATGCCAATTTCAAAAATATTTTTAAGAAATTAAAAATATTTATAAAGCATCCATAAAAATAGAGCAATTGGTGTAGTTTTAGACACTACCTATTTATAGATCATTATTTGATACATTCACCCATTTGGGGGCATTTTATACATAGTTTTGATTGTTAGGTTACATCTTTATATACTCTACATCTTAGATTTAGCATTTTTATATCTTGATATTGATCATCCTACATTACTCAATTTTTTTGCTGACTACTACTACTCTAGACATAGTTTATGTACATTGTTTCTCTTATACATATTTTTACCACATGTTCATGCATACTTTCACATCTAGCTTTACTAATTTATAATTGATTTATCTTTGTGCTCCTACATCTATTCGATGGCATTTGAATATGCCATTTTTCTACAAATCTAGGCCACTTCCTTCCATTGTATGTATGCTTTGGACATGTGCCCATGTCCTTATGTGTGCTTTCTTGATTCTATATGTAGACATTTGAATATGTCCTTCCATGTGGCTCTTATCGAACTTGATTACTATTTACGTATGTGGACATTTGAACATGTCCTTGTATGTATTAATTTATTAAATTTAGAAACATGTGCCCATGTCTCTTGTATTGTGTTCCCTTGGCCTACTTTACGTGTCTCATATGTGTTGTATGTATGCTTTCATGTATGCATCATAGACATGACACTTATCTCTTGCTTGTTACACACTCCAATTTTAGATTCCATGAGGGAACTCATGCATCACCCCTTCCTCCCTAGGTGTCTTGATGGACATCATACCCTATCCCCCTAGTTAGTTACTCAATTTATTACTCAAATTTGTTGTTCATACACATGTTTACATTGTTATATCTATGTTTATAGCCTTGTGAATTCTCTATCTAACATAAATTTTACATTACAAACTTATGCTTATATTATCTTACGTTATGATGCCATGTATATTCATTATATTGGTTTATTATGTAGATATAATATATGCTCAAGATAACAAATACCATGCAGAGCTTTTTATTTTAAGGATAATTCTTACATAGGTTCAACAACTCCCCTTAGAAGAGAGGGATTTATAGAGGTTTGTCACAAAGATCAAGTGATCCAATTGTACTCAAAAAATAGTTTTCAACACACATGCACAAATAAAGAGATTAGTTTGGAAAAAACATAGTGGAAAATAGTAAGACAGAGATCAGACTTAGCTAGAAAAAAAATAACATAGTAGGACACTAATGCTAAAAGTGGACACTAGCACCACAATGCTACTATCCAAGATATAGAGTTACTATCCAATAGCCCTAGAAGTAGGAAAAACTTGCTAGAAAGGCATAATAGGTATAGTTCAGGTTTACACATATTCATTTACAAATTACTAGTGTTTACTTAATTTTGCATAAAATCATAGCAATTTACTCAGATTGGGGGCATCATGTGTGGTATGAGAACTCTTATTTTAGTTTTAGATACTCAAATACATAATATTACAACTCAATCCAGAATACATATGTTTAGATATTAAATTTGGGGGCATGTGCCTGACACATTATTTTTGTATGCTCCTTTATGCACTGGAGTTGATCAGATGGAATGGTAAACTCCATGTCATTATATATGTTCTCAATATAGACACCATCTACATCAATTTATACTAGATTTGATGTCTTACTCTATATGCAATAGTTAGCAGTACTGCGTAGTCCTTGAGATACATACTCGAGTGCCTGAGGGGGACCCTTGGCCAATTTTCATTCTAGAGCTCTCGAGTGGTTGTAAAGTGATTATTTATGATCTTAGTTATAATCATATAACTTCAGTTACATTACAAAATTTAATTACATATGTATTTACTACATATGGGTAGGCAATGATGGAGTCATAATCTACTTGAGTACTTGAGCCACCTACATAAGGAGATTGGACAAGACATTAGTCTAATTCAAGCTATTTAGAGGTCATAATCTACTGAGTAGGGATGGATAATGATGGATTAAAAATTGGATTGAGTTATTGAGCCACTTACACATGTGGATTGAGCAAACTATGGACCCCAAAAATCTACATACCATGATTTTGAATGTCAAAATTCCCTTAGACCACCTTAGGACCCCCTTGAGACCAGCTTGACCCTTTAATCGCAAGCCAAATCTAGCCATGGTTAGTTTGACAAACTAGCTTATCTTACCCTTTTACCCACCCTTTGCCTTGACCCTCGACTGTTGATGATCAGGATAATTGCCGATGGTCACTTTGACCATCAATGGTCAAGGTGCACCTCTTCAACCACCCAGATGCAAGCCACCTACCTTACTTTTTTTTTAAAAGATCATCTAAATTTTCATGTGAGCTATTGCATGCATGAGTTAAAATTAGAAGGTCTAATTAACATCTTATTTCAACTCTCTTTCCTTACCTATAAGAAGAGAAGAGTAAGGAGGTGAAGATCATCTGCAATTATTAGCAAGAGATTGTGCATCCAAAATTCCTTTGTTTTGTAGGTCAATCATCATCAGTGATCTAACCATCATGTCAAAGAGTTAACTTGCCATCATTACTCCACCAAAGTTTCAAGTACCATTACTCTATCAAAATCATGTTATAATCCACCAATAGATCAACCATCCTAAACAATCACCTGATCAACCTTTTGCAATATAAATAATTATTTTCTAGTATTCAATTGCTTTAGTTGCTTTTCACACTCAACCTAACACCAACCCATCTCTCAAAATCCAACTTTATGATCATGTTAATCTAACCATTTACCAACCTAGGCCTACACATAGTAACCATCTATGGTTGTTCCAACTATCAATGGTTTGTCTAACCACCAACAGTCAGCTTGACTATCGATGATCACCTTAACCAGTGATGGTCACATCAACCATCGATGGTCAGAAATAACAAGTTATTTTCACCCTTTTACCCTCAACCAAATCTAGTTTTCTATGTCCCTATCTTTCATATACCCCTACCTAATTTTATGAAACAAACCCAAGCCATTTAGCACTAGTATTGACTTGCTTATTGTTGTATTAGTCATTTATAATCTATTTATTTATCAAGCATTTATTGTGTTCAATTTTAGTAACTTTTGATTATTGATGCAAGTAATTTTTTATTCTATTTATAAACTTAATTGTTTAAAACATGTGGATTGATAGCCACTAAGGAAGCTCTTGCTTATAGGATCTAGCTAGCACTAGGTAATCCACCCAGCTATCTATCTAACCAACCATTTGCTTTAATATTGTCTTATTTGAAATTCATCCTCCCAAGACAAAGAGGAGTTCTTCACATTCTTCTAATTCAATGCACACACAACCAAGAAGGTTTTTCAAATATACCCATATCTATTTTCTTATTCCCTTTTTGAAATATAAGCTAAAATTCACTGAAACATTCTGGCACACCCTATGGGACCTTGAGTCTTTACTTTGGGTTTCTTTTATTTGCATTTGTATGCTCTTCTCTCTATTTGTGCTCATTAATGAAACTAAAATCTCTTTTGGATTTAAAATTAAGTGCATACATTGATTGCTTGCAAGTTTAGCTCACATAATTTAACTTAAAGCATAGTAATTTTATCATAGCATCAAATTTTATTGTACACACTAAACCAAAACACCTGCATCAATTAAACATTAAACCAACTTAAGACAAGGCCTGACTAGGATTTCATCACCTAGTGGTCACCTTACCCTTTCTTAGAAATCCTACTCAGAGGTCATTACCAAGGGGAGAACTAACTCAGCTTTCTAGTTGAGTATAAACTCTAGAAATTAGTATATATTGGTTAAGCACCCAACACCTTTATCACTATAATGTGTGAAGTGAGGGGGTAGGCCCCAATACCAAGACACATATTAATTTCCAATATAGATTCTTTTTGAGTGCCTAAAAAACCTGAAACCATCCATATATTTCCTCTCTAATACCCGTTCTACAAGCCAATTTCAGTCACACAAGTATTGAAAACTTAAGGCATTAGACAAAAGAGAAACTAAAAAGAACCTTTAGGACTTAACATGCTTTTTAGAGTGTGATTGTTTTTCTTGATCATTTATTGTCTTCTCTCTATTTGAGTGGTGAGATTGTTTGTGGATTCTCTCTCCCTTACATTGGATGGTTCTAACTCACCAACAACAAAAAATCTAGCAGAGTAAAACCCATCACCAAACCAATTAACCTCTTCCACCTCCTCATCCATAGAATACATCTCTAAACTAGCAGACTCTCCTCACCCTTTAAGAAACCTTATTTTCCCTTAGGAATTTCTCTAAGGAGATGAGGACTTTGCCACCTTCTTAGATAACAATCCTATGGCCCTCCAGCACTACCTTAACACTATGCCTCACCATACCCCTGCTTTAGCTCCACCTATGGACCCATCTTATGGCATGCCTTCCCATCTCATGGGAAAATATTCTATTTCCATAGTCACCACCTAACCATTGGCTACCCAAGTTTCCTCATCTACCAACAACCCCTTTGATACTACTATAGAAAACCAACATGCCCAACCTAAAAACACCTTTATACCTTTCACCCCTACTAACAACTCCTCCACCTTAAGATAAACCCAACCATTATCCACCAATACTCCCCTCATCATGGGGGTACCCACCACTAGCATTACCAACCTTCCTTCAACCAATACCCCACTTCAAAATATCATGCTACCTATACCTTCTATATTACCACCAATTACTACAAACGTCACTACCCTTCCTTTGGTCACCAACTTAACCACCACTCCTACCCAATAGGTGTCCATTGCACCAAACCTAGGTTACTTCCCTAACCCACAAGGGCATATACCTCTACCTAGTACCCAACCACCCACATCCACCTACCCTTATATATCTTCCACCCGACCACTGTCTCTGCATACCAATATGTGGTGGCTTCCCAGCTGCCTACCCATTATTAGTATGTCACGCAACCACCACAATAATATGCACCTTATAACCTTCTGGGTGTGCAATTCCAAGTAAACCTAATGAATATGCTCATGGATAAGATGATTACATTAGAGTCATCCATTTCTAGAACTCACAACATCCTATCATATGATCAGATATGTAACAAACCCATTCACCCATTTGTCCCTATCCAACCCTATCCTCCTTAGTGTGAACTTCCCAAGTTCTCCAAGTTTTAGAGTAAGGAGGATCCCCAATAATACCTTAGGGCATTTAGACACTCATGCTACTTGATTTCCTATGATGATGCCCTCTTTATCCACATTTTTCCTATGTCTTTATTAGGACCAATATTGGATTAGTATAGTGCCTTAACCAAGCATTCCCTCTTCTTTTTCTTCTTCACCCAGCTAGCTCAAACTTTCTTAGATCACTTTTCAATAAATATCTATAATAAGGTTTCCATCACTAACCTCTACTCTATCTGATAATGTGATGATGAATATATTTCCGATTTTGTAGCTTGTTGGAGGAGCCTAATCAACCAACTCTCCTTTTACTTGCCCCAACCCAAATTGATCAAACTTTTTTCTTGGGCATGTGCCAAGCACATCTCTTCCACATTGCATGTTGAAATATTTCAAACCTTTGATGAGGTTTTTACCATACAACATAAATTAGAGAACTGAGCCATCAATGAAGGAAAGCTAAAACTAAAAAACAAGAGTTCTACCTATAGATCCAATTAGGCTTCTTCCTCTAAATTGAGAAACTAAGCCAAGACTGGGACCAAAATCAAGGGAACCACAAATACATTTATCCTTAAAGCCACTTCTCCATCATCTTCCAACCAACAAAATTCCTCTAGTTCTTCAAAGCAAAACATGAGAAAACAAAACTAGAACACCCAAAAGTAATTTACTCCACTCAAAAAATCTTATAATTCAATCTTGGAGAAGTTATTGAAAGCTAATATCATAGAGCTTCCTCCTATCAAACCAACTCAACAATTTGATTCTTCTCATCCTGCACCAAGTTGGTATAATGAGAATTATCTATGTGCCTTTCACCGAGTGGTAGAGCATGACATTAGTAGGTCTAACACCTTCAAGAGCATGGTCTAATCTCTCATTGACAAGGGTGAACTTGTATTGGACAATTCCAATGTACCTCAAAACCAAGCCCTTGACATATTTAGGCAACCTTTCCCCAATCATGTGCCCAACAATAATGAGAGCTACGTAGTTGAGTGCTCTCATGATGCCCATATTATTAACATGTTTCTTGGCATGTTCATTTCCAAAGAACCTACTAACCAAACTATTTGTTCCTCTCTTCCTTCACTTATTGAGGAAGTGGAGTTACCTTATTCTCCTTTGGAGTCCCAAAATATTGAAGCACCCCTTTTCCTCCACTTATTGAGGTATTAAAGTCATCAATCCCTCCTTCGACTGGCATACTAAAATAAGCACTCATTTTACCTTCTCCATTAACCATCAAGCAACTTGCTAACCTTTCAAAGATCATTCCCAAAGAGGAAGCCCTCATACCTATGCCTCCCACAAAGGAGTCACCCATTCAAACCTTACATCCTTTGATTGAGTAAAAAGATGAGGCTACCATCCCTCTATCTCAACCTATGGGATTATGTTTCAGGTTCACTATCCAAGGAATAAAACCATCCTATAAACCATTCTCTAGGTTAGTGCAGAAATTGGAAGTTGTCTCCAACCTTGACATGGATCGAGCCACCTTTTGGAAGTAATTAGGGATACCTTACATCACCAAGAAGGAACCTACAATCATGCATTTGGTAGGCCAACCCACGACTTATGTTATCCACAGTCCTATCTTACCAACTAAACTGATGAAAGCTTCTACCAACCCTACTATTCCTCAACCACCCAAGGCACATAAACCCCAAGTAAATAAATCACCTTCTCCAACCAAATCAACAAAAACAAATAAAAACCTTGGCATCTTCCCTACATAGAGTCTTAATCACCCATCTGTGAAAGTATAACTTACTTTATTGAACCCAACTACCAAATGCCAATCCAAATCAACGAAGGGATTAGAAACACCAAAAGGCTAGAGGGTCAAACTTATACCTCCCTCAACCTTGCCCTCTATCTTGAGGAATAATCCCTCCACTCTGATTAAGAAGTCAGTTGTCCCAACCAAGACCCAATCATTATTATTGGTTACACCAACACACTTGCTTTTTGACACACCTATTTTCATTAAATCATCAATGACCAAGATGTCTTCCTTGAAACCTCTTCCCTTGAACCTATCAATGTCCACCTTACCAAAACCAAAACCACCAACTAAATGTGATACCTTACCCAAACCTTCCATCACCAAAGTCACTCCCAAAAGGATGTCCACCTTACCAACCAAGACCAAAACCCCTAAACCCTCTCCACCTTTAACTGAATCCTACTATACCATTTTCTAAAGGTTATTACAAGCTTCTTGCTTGACCTTACCCTTTATCAGGCCGTTTAACCCTCTTGATTCAAAATCCATCTGGTATAATGATCACTAATTGTGTTCCTATCATAGAGCACTAGGCCATGAAATAGAGAACTACAAGGCTCTCCAAACCATTATCCACCAGCTCTATGATTAGGATGATCTATTACTAGAATAACCTCCCATGAACCTGCTACTAATCTAACCAATAACCGCTAGCCAAAATGTACCTATTCATCCACTCTCACTTTAGAGTGATGTGGAACCAAATAACTATCCTACCCTAATTCATCCCTCTATCCATACCATCCATATGGTCATTAAAGCACAACATAAGGATAAGAGGAAGGACAAAGTATCCATTCCATGGACATACCCATCTTTCACTTCCCAACCAAACCTTACCCAAATATCTTTGCCTTCATCCAAACCCAAGGTATCTATCTTATGTGTCTCTTAATCCAACCACTCTAAATCCATCAAAAGAGTGGTCTTCAAATAACTCCACCAAATCCTAGTGAAGATGAGCTTATATGAATTGATTACCACTTCACCTCATCATTGTCAAATAGTGATCGAGGCATTACAATTGGTAAAGGTTCAACCTAAGGACCCTTAACCTCTGATAGCCTTTGTCAACGTACTCTGAATTTATAACCTTGTCACCTTCAAGGATTCAAAAATACCTTCTATCTACCTTGATGACCTAGATCCCCCTCTTTTTATTACTACTTACATTAACCAAACCGACATCAAATAGGTCATGATTGATGGGGGAGCTAGTATTAATATCATCTCTTCCCATGCCTATAATGCACTCAACCTTCTAGACAATATCATGTCTAAAACCTCAAATATCATTTGATCCTTTAATGATACTATTGACGTAGTGGATTGCACCTGAGGCAAGGAGGTTGAACTCTTACCTTTCCACACGCAACAATGGAAACTCCCCTCTCGCCTGTAGGACCGGCGAAGCTAGAGGGGAGAGTCTCTAGATAAGGGCTAGCTCCCTCTAATGTATCATTTAGGCCCTGATTTCTCCTACTGCTAACAAAAAATGTAAAAAAGGCGGGGGATGAAAAGGGAGAGAGAGATGCTAAAAATAGAACCTAACCTAAAAAAGGAAAAGAGGTGATACACTAGAAAATGTGATCCACCCAGCCCGAATATACACTTTTCACCAAAAAGAAGTGCCTATACACTTCATCTAAAGTGAGAAAACCTTCTCCATCAGTGGGTCAGGGGTCTATGGAGATAAAGGGAGGAAATAACTACTAGAGGCACTCTGGGACACACTGCAGCAGCCTATCTGCTTCACCTACACTCCTCTATGGACACTTCTGATAGATATGTAAAAGGAAAACTCAAAAATTACACTAGACATGCTAAAATCATTCTACAAAAGCATTTAAGAAAATGAATTAACATAGAATAAAATGCATAGACACATACTAAAGATGCAAAACTCAAAGTGGAGGTAAAAATGCTATGTTTCAATTCAAGGTAAATTTCTGGCAAAGCTCTGCCTTACAAGCCTGAGAGATTTTTGGGTAGAGTTTTGCCTTAAGGCTGAGAGTGGATCCTTTCTCAAAAGAGAAGTCTATAATTTATAGAAAGAGGAAGAGAAACTTGGCACTTCCTAGGAAAGATTTTGGTGCTCATTTTCTGTTAGTGGCCCATGTACATTCTGAATCTTGGGAAGAGGAAACCACTATTACTGATGTCATTCTTCTGGAAGAGGCCTACTGGAACCATGCTATACAATCACCAAAATTGACTTTGGCATTCAAAAATTAATGTAAGAGCATGGCCATGCCTCTTTTCTATAAACAAACTACAGTTTGTCGCCTCATCAATGCCAACTACAAAAAATAAGTTGCATTGTTCATTTGCAATAACTCACTTTCCCTTTGCCACTTGGATGCTTTATCTTTTTCACTCTTTGTCTTCTTCTTGCTCTTTCAGCCCTCAGGGGTGATCTTCAAGTGGGTCACTATGCTTTTTGGGGCTCTTTCCATGATTTGGCGCTTAGGCAGTTCAAAAAACAATGGCTACTTCACTATGTTAAATTTGACGTTCCTGTGGTCATCACCCAATGGCTGGTTCATCTGCTTAAATTTGATGGCTTTCAAGATGTCATCATAAAAATGAATAGATTCATGCAAAATCAAAAAATTAAATGGCCTAGAATAGTAGGGATAGAAGGGGACCAATTTTTGGCCTGTTGGGCAAAAAATGGTCAACAAATTGGCAACTCCCAGGGGAAGCATGCCTGCTATGCTTAAAGACAAGTTGCCTTGCAGTCCATTGGGCACGGAGTTAGATACAACTTGAAAAAAAATCAGAAATAGCCCCAAAAGATCCAAGAATCAAACATGAAGCTTTTTATCACACACGCAAAGGGAAACACACAAGGCTAAAAACACTACCTGTGCAAACTACACTTAGGGAAAATAGGAAAGACAACTGAAAATAAACTACTAAATATACCTAACCAAGAATAATTGCCTCCCTTCTAGATCAAAGGGAAAACTTCTTAAGTCCCCTTCCTAGCAAGAAGACTTATGGTGCCAGGCAAGTAGCTGAATGAAAAAGAGAGTTGGTGACCTGCTCTTCTTGCCTATCACCTGCATTGACTGGTATCTGAGTGAATCAGATTTGAACATGCTCCCAACATATGTATACTCTGCTTGTCCTCGGAAACTTGTTTAATGTTGGTCCCTCATACTGATGCTCTTCACCAAGAAATCTATGGCTATTGGCTTATCACCGTTAGCCCTTTGATATGTATAACTCCTCTGCAGTGCATCATGGTTTGACTTGTTCCCTTTTGCTTCATTAAAAAACATGTCAAACTCATCCTCTGCTCCCTTAAGACCTTCTTGAAGAAGGTTGATTGTGGTGATGTCTGAAATGGACTCACAAATTGATTACTCATCCCACAAAACATCGCCTCTTTATTTTAAGCTCTCTTCTTCAAGGCCTTCCTCAAGGGAGACTAGCCTTTCCTTTTCTTGCTCAAGGACCAGAGTTTATAGATGTTCAAAGGCATCCATCTGGTCCTCTTCCAACTCAGGCTCTCTGGCGTAGTCATCATCCTCATTGAAACAATAAGGAAGTTCATTGAACAAAGGGGGAGAGAGCTCACCATGCTTCTGTTCTTCCTCATACTGCTGAAACATCTGCATGTATGTGTGACCTGTATCTTCTCCATTACTGATGAGGTCTTCACAAGGAGCATCAATGATGATTTCTTCTTTTTTTTTGCTCATGATAGCCTCTTGGATGTCATGGGAATCATGGGTAGGAGCAACATTATCTTTTTTAAGGTTTTGAGCAAAACCTTTCTTGTCCTCTTTCATGCCCCATGATTCCACTATTTCCCTCAGGGTCAAGAGGTTGCCATTAGGATTAGTGACCTAAGGGTATTGAGGAAGACTAGGAAAGTTTTTTGGGGGGATTGCATGAAAACCCTGAGCTTGATTAAAACCATATGAAGGAACACAAGGTCCACGATTTTGTGTAAAGGAATTATACATATAGAAAGTGATTTTTGATGGCACTAGGCTGCTTAACGAGCTGATTCAACTCATAGTCACCATTGGTGTTTGATGCAAAGCCTCCAAAGGTTGGTTAGTTAAAGAACACACCAAAAATTTTTCAACTCTTTGGACACAACTTGTCCTAGTTGGTCCCACTGAGCGTGCCAAAAACTGTTGGCGTAGTGGATTGCACTTGGGGTAGGAGGCCGAGCTCCTGCCTTCCACAAGCAACAATGGAAACTCCCCTCTCACCTATGGGACTAATGAAGCTGGAGGGGAGAGTCTCTAGGTAAGGGCTAGCTCCCTTTGATGCATATGATGTGTTCCAGTAAGTGCTAACATACATACATATATATATATATACATACATATATATATATATATATAATGGGGGGATGAAAAGGGAAAAAGATTATAGGAAAAAAACTAATCTAAAGGAGGTGATGCACCAAAATAAATTGACCTTCTCACACTCACACTTAAAATTAGACAAATACATACATACACTTCAAACTGGCAGAAGGACTAGGATGCAAGAAACTTGGCAGGGAGGCTTTAATGGAAAATGCAAAAAATAGAGATTCACCAAAGGTGCTGTGAAAGGCACACTGTATAGTAATTTTTTCTATTTTTGCACTTCTAAATATAGCTCTCCTTATCAGTTGTAGATATGGCACCTTATAGACACCAGCTATGTTGGTGTTGAACCTGTGGAAGCATCAAGAAGCAATGACTAAACACAAACTAACACTCAGACATACACAAAGATATCTAACCCGGATAGAGGTAAAAAATGTGTTTATTGATTTAGGTGAAAATTTGGTAGGGCTACACCTTACAAAATGTGGAAAATTATTTCTCAAATGACAAGTCTCCAATATATAAAGGAAGAAAAGGGGCCTTTTGGCACCCTTTTTTACAAGTGACCCATGGTAGGCACTGTGTCAACCACTGAAATAACTTCTTGAATCAACACCTTCTTACATCACTTGGATCACTTCAACTACTTTTGTGTGATGGCCATTCCACTGTTAGGATTTGAATTTATGAGCCATGTCATTTTCCTGCTTTGCAGTGCATATTGAAGAAAACCAGTTGCATCAACCATTATTGTGCCTCTTTGATGACCACATGGTAGGCACTGTGTCAACCACTAAAATAACTTCTTGACACCTTCTTATGTCACTTAGATTACTTTGTCTACTTCTGCATGATGGCCATTCTACTATCAAGATTTGAATTTATGAGCCACACCGTCTACCTACTCTTTGTTCTCTGGGCTCTTTTTCTTTTTTTGCTTCTTCAGCCCTCAGGGGTGATCTTCTAGCGAGTCGCTGCATTCTTTGGGCTCATTCCATGGTTGGCACTCAGGCATTTAAAAACCAACAACTTTTTTTTACTGGCTTAAATTTGACGTTTGTGCACTCGTCACCCTTAGACTCTCCTTTGGCTTCTTACTTTGCCCCTTTCACTGAGAGTTCATCTGCCCTTGACACATGTCGTAGTCCACTACTTAGGCACTTAGAAGACACTTTGAAATGTAGACATTGACACGTGGTGGCTTTTGTCGAGCTGATAATGGGATGTGGTAGTATATACTTACCTCTGAGGGTCCTTTGAGAGTCAGGTAGAAGTTGATGCATGGTCACTTCTACAGAGCCTTTAGCTACCTTAGAGAAATTTTTGGGCCCTTTTCTGGTTCTTAGCAAATGCTGACACTTGGCACACTCTACATAGCTCCTATCAAATCATTCAAGCCCACCATAGTCTTCTTTAAAGCCAATAAGAGAAACCCACGAATGTTGCCACCTATCAACTTTCACTGATCCCTGTAGGGGACACATGGCATGTTATGCTGCTCTTAAAAAAGCATGTTAAAGTCTTTCGTGATTACCACTTGGTGATTTTTATGCTCTATCTTTCTTGGTGTAAAATTTGATGCTTTTTGGGATGTCACCATCCTTAAATTTTATCAGGCCTTTTTTCATGGCTTTTCTACTTCGTGGGCTTTTATTTTGGGCTTTTTTCCCGTAGACAAAATTCTGCAAGAATTGGCCGCTCTTTTCCTTTTCTTTGGGCTCTTTGAAACTCTCTCAGCCATCTACAAGGGCTTTTGGACTTTGAACTATGCTCTGACTGTAGGGCACACCCTTGAACCAACCCATTAAACCAACCCATTGAACCAAAATTTAGTTTAATGGTTCAAGACTATGCACCAAGCCGATTGAACCATTTGCTTTAAACTTTTTCGATGAACTAAGTGCTAAACTTAGCTAATTGAACCAAAGTTGAAGAACTATCAAATAAACCAAATCTTGAAATGAAGTGATGGTTTAATGGTTCGAAGATGCCAACCTTCCTTGTAAATTTTCTTCAGACGAAGGCCCAAAAGAGCCTTGTAAGCCCCAGCACTTTCTGAACTGATTCTTCATCCACCAAGGATTACACTTGTAGAGTTCTTAGAAACCTATAGAGTCCATAAAAAACCAAGCTCTATAGAGTCTATATAAATTCTTAGACTTGTGCAAAAAATCAAAAATGAATTGGCCTTGAACAGCAGGGGAAGAAAGGGACCAATTTTTTTGGCCTGTTGGGAAAAAATGGTCAAAAAATTGGTGACTCCTAGGGGAAGAATGCCTGTTATGCTTAGAAGCCAATTGCCTTAAAAATCCATTGGACACGGGGTCAGATTGTAACTTAAAGATCAGTAATAGCTCTGATAAATCTAGAACCAATCCCGTAGATTCACCTCAAAAGGAAAAGAAAAACATACACAAGGCTAAGAAAACTACTTGTGCAAACATCACTTAGGGAAAATAGGGAAAGAAAACTAACAGCAACCTACTATATATAGCTAACTAGGTATTTTTAATTCCCTCTTATATCAAAGGTAAAGCTTCTAACATCTCCTTCATCTGACACACCCAGTATCGATAATGGATCCCACAAGGAAATATTTATGTGCACCTCCTTCACCTACTCTACCATGTTGATATAAGGATTGTTCCCTTCCATATTTTCTTTGGGGTCACTTGTAGCCTTCTGAGGCATAGGCTAGGGAGCTGAATGTATGATTGGCAACCTAAAATTTGGGAATTTTTGGTTCACCTATGGTGGAAGAGATGGTGTGGACGTTTGATTAGCTACTTGAGTTTCTTTCATAGCTCTCACTTTGGATCTTGTGTTGGCTGCAACACAGTCAGCCTGATTGTCTATAGCACCTACATAATTGATTGCACAAAACTCACTTTCTAGGTGGTTCATAAGAGTAGAGTTAGGCTGACTCTGACTATTGCTTATGCTGGGTTACATTGGAGACTTGAAGACCTAGGAATGAGCAGCTGCCTGATTGTCTAGCACATTTGGGTAACAACCCATCATCTCATTTGTATAAATAGCTTGCTCTTGACCATATCCTATGGTTGAACAACTTGGATGTTCCTGCACTAGATTGTTATGAATGGGCACCATGACCTTAGATGATGAAAGGGGGCCTAGGTTTTAGCCTTGAAAAGGTCTAGTCTAAGCTTGTTGCCTTTTAAGAACTATAAGTTCACTTGACATACTCCTCAACAGACTCTTAACTTCACGAAGCTCATTGGATGGAGCAATAGTTGGTTTCTCTATGCCAGGTATAGGAGCTAATGTGGGAGTAATAGCCTAAATTAGAGGTAGCATTTTTGGGAAAAGTGGCATATGGGGTCTAGGGGCTATTTTCCCCACCTGCACTAAGCAATTTTCAGCTGCTATGGCAATGTCATAGGCAACAGGTAGCATGTGCCCTCCCATGGATTATATCATAATAGCAATATCACTATTTAATGCTCTTAAATAATATAGGAAAGCATAGCTAGATTTGGTCTTACCAAAACAAGGATTTTATCCCATGTCTTCTGAAACTGTGTGTTAAAATCTTGCATATATTCATGTGGGGCTCTCTTCATAGTTGTCAGCTGCTCAACAAGCGAGAGGCAGTTGCTATTTTCTCCAAAATGGTCTATTAATTGAGTACCCAATTCATTCTAGGAATGGATTGAATTTGCTGGCAAAGTCCCATACCAGTCAATAGCTTTGCCCTTGAAAGACAATGCCAACAATCTGATTGCAATATTCTCCTCAGTGACATTGTGAATATTGCATAGGTTAGTAATATTTCTAATGTGTTTAATAGATATAACATGCCCCTTTCCATTAAAGGGAGGCACACTTTTGAGGACCACTCTTGGAATTGGGTCATAATGCTGGAGGTTCAAAGGACTCTGACCATGAAAGGTCACAAAGGGTAATGCCGTAGCTATAAGGGGATTCAAATGGGGTATTTTTCTTGTGAAGGAAGCACCTGTAGCCAGACTGGGAAGATGACTCACTGAATAAGGATGAGTCTCTTTGAACCTCAATCACTTTACTGAGTTGAGAGGTAATTCAATGAATTCAAAAGGGACACCCTTATTAGCAGATCCTGTGGTGACTTTAGGCATCGAAAGTCAAACTAGTTTTTGATTAGGAAATGAGGTTCTTACCAGTGGAGTCGCCAGATGCTGTAAATAGTTGATTTTCTCTAATAGGACTAGCATCAATCTTGAAACCTTACTGAGTTGTAAAACTAGGTCCCAGTGGGCGTGCCAGAAACTGTTGACGCAGTGGATTACACCTGGGGCAAGGAGGTTGAACTCCTGCCTTTCCACACACAACAATGGAAACTCCCCTCTCGCCTATGGGATCAGTGATGCTGGAGGGGAGAGTCTCTAGATAAGGGCTAACTCCCTCTGATGTATCATTCAGGCCCTGATTTCTCCTACTACTAACAAAAAATGTAAAAAGGGGGGATGAAAATGGAGAGAGAGATGTTAAAAATAGAACCTAACCTAAAAAAGGAAAAGAGATGATACACCAAAAAATGTGATCCACCCAGCCTGAATATACACTTTTCACCAAAAGGAAGCACCTATACACTTCATCTGAAGTGAGAAAACCTTCTGCATCAGTGGGTTAGGGGTCCATGGAGATATAGGGAGGAAATAACTACTAGAGGCATTCTGAGACACACTGCAGCAGCCTATCCGCTTCACCTACACTCCTCTATGGACACTTCTAACAGACCTATAAAAGGAAAACTCAAAATTGCACCAGACATGCTGAAATCATTTTGCAAAAGCATTTAAGAAAATGATTTGACATAGAATCAAATGCATAGACACATACTAAAGATGCAAAACTCAGAGTGGAGGTAAAAATGTTATGTTTTGATTCAAGGTAAACTTCTGGCAAAGCTCTGCCTTACAAGCCTGAGAGATTTTTGGGCAAAGTTTTGCCTTAAGGCTGAGAGTGGACCCTTTCTCAAAAGAGAAGTCTACAATTTATAGAAAGAGGAAGAGAAACTTGGCACTTCTTGGGAAATATTTTGGTGCTCATTTTCTGTCAGTGGCCCATGTGCGTTCTGAATCTTGAGAAGAGGAAACCACTGTTACTAATGTCATTCTTCTGGAAGAGGCCTGCTAGAACCATGCTGTATAATCACCAAAATTGACTTTAGTGTTCAGACATTAATGTAAGAGCATGGCTGTGCCTCTTTTCTACAAATAGACTATAGTTTATCCCCTCATCAATGCCAATTGCAGAAAATAAGTCGCACCGCTCATCTGCAATAACTCACTTTCCCTTTGCCACTTGGACACTTTGTCTTTTCTACTCTTTGTCTTCTTCTTGCTCTTTCAGCCCTTGGGGGTAGTCTTCTAGTAGGTCATTGCACTCCTTGGGGCTCTTTCCATGATTTGGCACTTAGGTAGTTCGAAAAATAACTACTACTTCACTATGTTAAATTTGACGTTCACACGGCCGTCACCCAACGGCTAGTTCGTATGCTTAAATTTGACAGCTTTCAAGATGTCACTATAGAAATGAATAGATTCATGCAAAATTAGAAAATGAAATGGCCTAGAATAGTAAGGACAGAAGGGGATCAATTTTTGGCCTATTGGGCAAAAAATGGTCAACATATACCATGACCACTACCCTGGTAATTGTTGTCCTTCATATCCATGTAAGACGTCACATGCTCCCTAAACTCTTATATGTAATGGAAGGTGAGTTTCAATATAATGTCTTGCTAGGATGACCTTGGATCCACTCCATGGGTTACTTTCCCTCTACCCTAGATTGTTACTTTAAATTTGTGCACGAAGGTTAGGTCATCACCATCCAAGCTGACCCAAGTCCCTTCTTGACATGAAACATGACCTATAGACCCAACGATGTCCTCCTACCTCCATCTAGTACACCCTCCTTAACCATAACCAAGAACTCAACCACAAAAGGGGAAGTCACACCTTCTTCTACCAATGATGAATCAACTACCTCATCCATCCCCTCTAATCAAATCCCTACCTCAAACCTTTTGGAATCAACATTCTAAAACTTTTCATTGGGGGAATATTGCCTTTTAGTGCTTGATGCTTTCCCTACTCCCCAAGAGTATGGAAAACGTGACCATCAACCTAGGTATGACCCCAATGTCAGAACTAGTGTTCCCTTTAGACCTCCACATTGTCAAACCCATTTCATTTATGGGGGACTTAGCAAACCCCTTGGTACTTTTACCACCGCCTCTTCATCTTGACCATTCACCTTTGATTTTTCCTATCTAGACAATCTGAGTTTTTCCAAAACATACCTCCACAGGTGTACTTGGAAAGGATTTAGTCTTGGGTGATATGAGAATGGCCCACATGAGTTGATTTTCATTAAGACTAGAAAGACTCATGAGAAACATGGCATCAATTTCATTCTACCTACCAATAAGTAAACTAAACCACCTACCACCATTATTATCGAGGAAGACACCCCTCCTTCACCAACCTCTCCTCCACTTGTGTGTGAGGATTATGACATCATCCCACCTAACTTCTTTTTAATCCACATAATCACCCTCATACCCATAACTTATCAAATGGAAGGGGACACTGTAACCATCCCTTTGATCCATCTTGAGATGATAGGAGACGACTCCCCTATCATTAACATTGTTCAGTGCTAGGATGATGATTATATTTTCATCTACCTTGGTTCCCTAGATTATTTTATCCATAAATCCCTTCCTCCCAATACTTCAATGATGTTGAACAAGTCCACTATGGATATCAACTTGGGCACACTGAATGACTCTCTCATTGTCAAAATTGGCCAATCATTGAATGCCAAGGAGATTTAGGACTTCCCCTCCTTCCTCCAAGACCATAACATAGCATTTGCTTGGTATTATAGTGACATGCCTAGAATTTACCTTGTCATTTCTACCTATAACATAATCACCCACCATGACACCAAAATTGTTAAACAAAAACTTTGATGCATGTACCCTCACATAGCTCTTCTTGTCAAAGAGGATCTCCATCATCTTCTATCTGTCAATTTCATTCAACTTATTGACTATCCCCAGTAGGTCTCGAATGTCATGCCCATCACTAAGGCCATATGGGGAGTATGTATTTGTGTGGACTTTCATGATCTCAAGCTCACTTTCTCCAAAGATGACTTCCTGCTACTAATCATCAACTAACTAGTTCATCTTACAATTAACCATGAGATGTTATCTCTCACAGATGGATTTTTGAGTTACAATCAAATCCTAATTACCCCTAAAGGTCAACATAAGAGCACCTTTACCACCCCATGAGAAACCTTATACTATAGAGTCATGCCTTTCAAATTAAATAATGCTAGTGCAACCTACTAATGTACCATGACTTATATCTTTCATGACCTTATTCATAAGATTTTAGAGGACTATTTGGATAACCTTCTCAAAAAATCCAAACTTTGAAAGGATCATTTGGCCATTCTCAAGATCATTTTTAAGCATCTTATCCATTACCATGTCTACATAAACCCCAAGAAGTGAATTTTTGGGGTCTTGTTAGGAAAGCTCCTTAACTTTATTGTCTCCCTTTGGGAAATCAAATTTGATCCCACTAAGATTAAAGCCATCCTTGACATGATTCCCCTAGTCAACCTTAAGCAACTCGATAGTTTATAAGGGAAGCTTCAATCCATCTATTGTTTCATTTCCCATCTTTTGGACTGATGCCAACCCTTCCACCACCTTCTAAAGAAGGATGTCTCTTTTAAATGGAACAGTGACATTCAAAAGGCCTCTGATTCACTCAAAAAGTACCTTTTGTCTCCACCTGTCCTCACCCCTCCCAAGGATGACTAACCTTTTTACCTTTATATCTCTACCACTGATCACTCCATAGGGGCAATGCTTGCTCATCAGGATGAACAACATAAAGAGCAAATCATCTACTAGATTAACCACATGCTTGTAGAGTATGAGACCTAGTACACTCATATCGATAAACTCTGCTTAACTTTAGTCTTTACGACTACCAAACTTCACCACTACATTTTTAACCACAAAACCTATGTCATAACCAATACCGACCCATTTAAGTACATGCACTCTAAGCCATACCAGAACCAACATATGGCTAAGTGGATCTTACTATTATCTGAGTTTAACCTTAAGTTTCTTTAATAAAAGTTAATTAAGGAGCAGGTCATTACCAACTAATTAGTTCAAGCACCATTAGTAAATAGCTAACCTCCTCCTCTAGATTTCATCGATCAGTCCATCATATCCCTCTCTTAGGTGGACTTCACCTATCAAGTCACCATGTTATTTGATGGATCAAAATGTCAATGTGGTGGGGGAGCTGGTATCATCCTTATCCCCTTTGATGGTGAGCCTCTTCCTTTGTCTTTCGAGCTTGATTTTGAATATACCAATGATATGGCCGATTATGAAGCCCTAATGATAGGCCTTCAAACCACCTTTTCCATAGGATTCAAAATTATCTATAGAGAGGATTACAAAGCAAGTTAGTCAAGCATTAGTCAAGAAATCATGAAAATGCATTAAATAACTAACTAACTAAGCCTATCTATTCCTATGGGAATTACAAAGGATAACAAGAAATAAATGAAAGAAAATAAATTCATATTATCTTCCCAAATAGATTAACCATACCCATGTGGCTCAAAAGCATGCTCTCCCTTGTTCAAGCATCCTTATCTTTGTCAACAAAGGTGGCAAACTTCTCCATTGTCTCAAGAACACTCCGTTAGACCTAAGCTCATGATTCCAAATCACTAAACTAGCCTATCAATGAAGCTTACAAAAAAATCAATGATCAAATGCAAAGGATTGTGGAAATAATTTAACATTATAACTTTGCAATAGTCAAGCTTAAAATTCATATCCATGGCCTCTCTATTTATAGATTTTTTAGATTGGCTAGGATCAACCATGATCATCCATCTCAAGATTGAGATGTGTGGCCATGGATAATCCTAATATATAGAATTAAATACATAATTATCTTCATCATGACCTTGGAAGAAGGGGCATTTAAGAGGTATGGGAGGCATTAACTAGGCATGGGTGACCCATAATCTTTATATTTGTGGCATTTATGGCCTAGGGATGTCTTCCCAAAGAATGATGTCACTTGATGATGCATTTAATAGGAATCAATTTTCAAAAATAAATATTCAATAACTCTCATGGAAAATCCACTTAATCTCTTGATTTGGATTAATTAGCCTTAAACAAGGTTATTCAACATTTTGTAATTATTTGAAAATTGGTGCACAATTAATCAAAAGGGTGAGAAAGTCATATTACTAGGTCATATTTTGACTAGAGAGGAACTAGAAGGTGATGTTAAATGCATTGGAGTTATATTCCAATTCAGGATGTTTCCAACACTAAATAATAAAGGTACATGACGTGTATCAATGAATTAGAAGAAAAGAGTGATCTAGAGCACTAAATGGCAAAATTATCATTTTGTCTTGAAATGATCTTATCAAAGTTAGATGGCCCATAAAATACATTACCCTATTTAGGGATACTTTGACCTAAACTGGCACTTTTAAGTGACAATTTTAAACCATTAAGGGCATTTTATGGATTTAAACCTACAATGTGTATTTAAGTGTAATTCGAGTAAGATTGACAATTTCAACACAAAAGGTGTCAGTAATTGGATGTCTACATTTTGCCCCTATTTGAGAAGGTGTAGTGAGACATTTAGGTGAAGTAACATCTTTTCAAAGAAAAGAGTTGTCAAGAAGAAATTAGAATATACCCATGATGCCCCCTTGAGAGGACATACTAGGATGGAAGAAAAGGATGGACTCTTGAAAAGAGAGAGAAAGTGAGAGATTAACCCATGGAATATATCACATCCAGATGAGATAATGCTTGCACATGTGATTACCATCAATGATAAAAATATAATGAGAGTTATAATAGGCCCTAGAGATAGGGGGAAGGGGAAAGATATAATCCATAAATGTAAGAGACACACTTTAAACATACCTAATTTGAGAGTACAAGCTACGCGCTTATAACATTGATCAATTATATGACAAGTTGCACACTAAAATATTATCATCATAGGCTTTAATGTGGAGAGCTTGGAATTAGAGGAAAAGGGAGAATGTTCTGCTTCAATAAGGGAAGTACCACTAGAATGGTGTCTCCAAAGAGAATATAATAAAAAGTACTCTAGTAAAGCAGATTTAATCATGATAAAATAGTTTTGCCCTAGTAGGCAAATTTTGATCATTGATAAAGAATAAATAATGATTTGTCATTGTCGATCTGATTTGATTTAGATATGGTTTAGATGTTGTGCCCCAGTATGGGTAATTGGTAAGAAAAAAATAGCTCAAGGATATAACCAAAAAAATAGGTCAAAGTGAGCGGGTGAAAACATACATGCAGTGGTGTAATGGTTTAGAAAGCCATATAAAACCAAGCATATGGGAATGACAAAAGTTATGAAAGAGAAGAAAAAGAATGAAAGATAACTGAGCTGACCTCAATAGAAATTGAGCACTACCTACATAGTTCCATGGACTCATGTTTCATCCAATATGAACTTCAAGCCAATGTAGTTCACCCAAGTTTGGGAGAGAATGAAATGAAGAATGATGAAAAATGACCAAGAATTGATTAGACTCACAATGTATGTAAAGAGATGCACATCTAATCATAGATAAAGAAGCCTAAAATACATGTTACCTAGATGCCTAATTCCATATAATGAGCCTAGGTTTTGAAGAGTGTTCTTGAGAATCATTCATCAAAACTGATGTTGACGTTAAGACTTTGAGACCTGAGAACAAAGTGCTTGCTATAGAAAAATAAATTAGGCATCATAAGTATGAATAACTTAGAAATGACATAAGATTTCAATTACACTGAGCTAGTTCAAATGTGAATACCTATAACTAAGGATAATGGTAAAACAATGACCAAAACTAGAGTTACAGTGATTTACATTTAAACAAAAAAATAAAGATAAACATAAATGAACCTAACTTGAAATCAAGATATGATATATCAAGACTTAAGTAGGAACAAAAAATGTTTAAAAACAAAAGGCAATAATGTCTTAATGACATGAGACCAAGATATGCATAATCAAGGTCCATGTGGACCATCAAGATGTACTTGGAAAAAAATAAAACAAATAAGCAAGACCAAATAGGAAAACAAAAGACCAAACAACGAACAACAATCAAATAAACACACAAAATGTTTTTGAGTTTTTGAATGGTTTTATGAATGTTTTTTTGGAATTTTCTAAGTATCTCAACTCCTCTCATGATATGAATAATCAAGATCCATGTAGACCATCAAGATGTACTTAGAAAAAAATAAAACAAAGAAGCAAGACCAAATAGGAAAACAAAAGACCAAACAACAATCAAATAAACACACAAAATGTTTTTGAGTTTTTGAATGGTTTTATGAATGTTTTTTTGGAATTTTCTAAGTATCTCGACTCGATTGAGGATTAAGAGATATAGAACGGTCCATCTCATGAAATAGTGAGAGTGCACCAACTTAAAATGATCACAAGATGATGAGAGCGTATGATAAGAGGGACTAAGTTGACCTTGACATGAATCAAGCATGGCCTAATAACCCCAAAATAATCCTAAGTCATAGTATTTATGTCCACACAAAAGGTGATGAAAAACTGACTAGGTCATAATAAGTTCACAAACAAAGGTGAATGACATGATAAATGATAATAGTAATGACCAGATGATGCATTAGTGCATGATAAAATAGAATTATATCTAGTTTTCTCATAGATGGTTATAATTAGGAAACAATGTCATAATATTGATTTACCCAAAGGTGATTATAATCAGAGGTACCAAAATAATACTAATTTACCCATAGGTGGTATAATCAATGATACCAAATAAGATTATAGATGAAAAATAACTTACCATATCAAATGTCACACTATGTTCATAGACTATCCTTCAATACTGAATTCAAAAACTATTGAAATTGAATCAGATTACCCCCACAAAAAGTGCAAGATGAACCAAAGGAACCAAGATCAAAATGGGATAAACATGATGACTAAAAATAAGCCTTGGTCAATAGTAAATAAATGGTATAATGAAATGATCAGAAGAAAATTAGATACAATGGCAACAAAGTTGCCCCCAAGCAATGACTGGATCATATTGCTCGCAAAACGGTGAGAGTGTTGGCTTAGGTTTCTCATAAAACGGTGAGAGAGTTCAAACTTAACAATTTCTCACAAAATGATGACCTCAATAATTGAGCATTGCCTACATAGTCTCAAAGGACCTCAAGTCAATGTAGTTCAAACATCAAGGTTCATGGATCACAATGGTATAATAATGCCTAAAAAGGGTTTATAGGGTTGTCCCTAAGAGATGAGGCATCTTAATGGAAAATGGGTGAATGGTAGATGAAAATTGGTTTTGTTGCTCTTGCTGACATGGAAATGCATGTCCTAGTCAATATATGAGACAAAAAAAATGATCATCTATATAAGTTGCTATCCAACACCCTTTCAGAACAACTACTTTGTTACTTGTTGCTGATCTAGATCTCAATAATGTGTTCATGATCTTTAGATATCATTGATTCTACTTCCTTCAAACGTTGAGATAAGATATCCTTATAACCTTGATAAAGGAAAGTGTTGTCAGTGATGGTAAATAATGGTAGGATAAATGAGATAAGTGGGTAATAAATAGGTGGGTGATAATGGAAAATATAATGAATGGGAAACAAATGGATATTAGGACTTTCAATCACACATAATGTAGTTGATGCGAGCTTTGACATAATTTTGGTTGTGGCAGGGTCGAAGATCTTTGAAGATGCTCTCGATAGGACCATCAGATTGTTCTATTACTTGATCTTGAGAGTAGCTACCATCTAAATATGTTGTAGATTAGAAGCTATTTTGATTTGATCTTTGATATTATCTTCAGTAAATAATGAAGAACTTTTGTGTTCAACTTTTGGTGCTTTTATGAGGTTTTTACTAATGAAATTGTTCTGATCATCCCATAGTGCCTTCGAGAAAGCTTCACAAAGAGTTGTTAACATTTAACTTTGATTATCTTCTTACACCTTCAAAAAGGTGTCACTAAAATATGTTGAGTTTGATCTTTGGTTATCCCCTAGCACCTCCAAAAAGGTTTCACTAGGAGATCGTTCTTCTGAATGGATGTGGTCTTGGTCCCCCAAATATTCTGCAAATGATATGTCGCCATGGATGTAGTTCAATAAAGTGTGATTTTGTGGATCTCGATTAACACATATGGAAGGTGGAATGTTAATATAATGGCCATGTTGGGTGTTAATAATGGGATGGTGAAAGGTAGCAAAATCCTCATAGAAGATACTATGAGAACTTATGTCGATAATGAAGTAATCATCCTCAAAAACCATATAAAGATCACAAATATATTCAAATTGATCTACAAGGCAATTGTAACCAATGTTGTAACAACCAATATTATAATCTATTTCTGACTTTGATTATGAAGTAAGGGACTCTGAATCCAATGTCACAACTGATGTTGATTTTGTTTTTGATGTTAAATCTAACATTGGTTCAAAAATGGAACCTAAATCTAATATTGATTCTCCATTTGATATGGTTGTTTTGATAATGTTATATTGAATCTAATTTGTTAACAAGAAATAGCATGTGATGGCATAATGGGCTCAATAAAAACTAATTCATCTTGAAAGGGTTAAACATAGATTGATTCATCTAAGTGAAGCCTCTCAAAAAGAGGGAACCACTCAAGGGATGTCTCGAAAAAATCATGTCTATCAAAGTGAGACTCCTCAATGAGTGGGAAAAGATCAAGAGATAACTCTACCGAGATTGGCTTGTCAAGGAGATGAGGCTCTTTAAAAAAAAGGAACATATGAATAGGTAACTTATCACAGTTTATCTTGTCAAATATGGGTGTTTCAACAATAACATGTTGGTTTTGGTTCATAATTGGTTGAAAAAGATCAATTTTGAACACATTTTAATCCTCATAAAATGGCTTTTGAAGAGGTAATGGTTCTTGTTTAGGCTCGAAGATCGGCACAAAATTTCTAAAGTGGAGAACATTTGTTTAGTGGGAACAATGGTTTGTGGTTCAATAATGGACTCTCCAAAGATTAGACTATTGAAGAAGGGATAAAAAATAATTGGTTCATCAAATGGATATTATTCAACAATAGGTTCATCAAAAACTGGTGATGGGCCAAGATTGGTAACAATTGGACACTTCTTAGTTTGGTTGCTTATACAAACCAAAGGAGGAGGTCCTAAAATGGTAGCGACTGGACACTTCTTAGTTTGGTTGCTCATGAAAACCAAAGGAGGAGGTCCTAAAATGGGTAATGAATAGACACTTCTCAATTTGGTTACTCAGACAAACCAAAGGAGGAGGTCCTAAAATGGTAATCTTGGTACATTGTGGAGTTTGATTACTTACACAAGCCAAAGCATCCAAGTCTTCCTAATAAACCCAATCATTTTTATCATGAATTGGATCATAAGTTGGATCTTGAATATGTTCCCATGATTGATTTTTGTGAGGTGGATATAAATCTATCTCACAAACCATATTGTCACCATAGGGGTCTTGACTAAAGTCATAAAAGTCATTTTATGCGGCCATTCTATCATAAGTTGGATTATCCATGACTGCACCATAAGTGTAGCTAGACATATCTACATTTAATGAAGAAAGCTCTAAAAATAGAAAGACTTAAAGTTCTGTAAACTTTGAAAAGTGATGTTTAAAAGACAAAAGGTTCAACCTTGGTTGAAACGGTGAAGTTGCATCTCGAAAGTAGTTTGTGCCAAGATTTGGCATAAAACAACCTAATGTCAAACGTCTAACCTCAAATGTTTTTGAAGAAAGGTTATGTTTTCTCAAAAAAATTCACAAAAAATGATGAGGATAGGCATTCGAACAAACAAACAATCAATAGTTTTTAAAATTGGGTAATCATTGAACTGTATCTATGCAACCCAAAAGAAAAAGATCTATGTACCAACCCCATGAATTGGGGCCTAACCAGAAATCAATCAATGTTTGGATTCAAACTTGACAAGGTTAATTGAAAATGTAATGTTGAAGACTAGGATTGGACCAAACAAGTTAGACAAGAGTGGACAGCATAACGATGTATAAATAATGGCCAAATGGTATACATGACATGGTTTGAAACAAATGATTTTTTATACAATGGTAAATAAGTTCTTGAAATAAATTGAGCATCTTAATGGTGTAAGCATGCTCAAATGATGTGGTCAATTGTTATATTTCAAAGACTCAAAGTAAAAAAATATTTGACATGATTTGGGTAGCATAACACTACCCTTCTTAAATCAAATACGTGATTTTGACATGGCTTATGAATAAACAAACAAGTTTTAACCTCAAAGCATACCAAACAAATAATGACCAAAATACACTAAGTATAATCATCCAAATCCTAGCAAGGGTATGGAAAAATGGGGTTGACTAAAACTAATTGGTTTCCAATCATTCTAGGGGAATTAATTGCATATTTCATGTCAAATGATGCAAAATACAAGCATGAAAATTGGGTCACCATGGCATTGGCTAGTTGTAAAAAGTTCTAGTCCTTTTTACAACCACTACATCATGTTGTTCTCTCAGTGTAGTGTGATGTCCAAATGAAGATACGTCCCATGTGAAAATCCAATAATAAGCCAAATGAAGTTATTGCCAGGAGATGAAACCCTAAGTCAAAGTGTCCTTAAAGAACTCACAGGAGGCAATGAAGTCCCCCTCGTAAGCCAAGTTTGCATAAAAATACAGAAAACATGAAATAAAAAGACTTTAGGGTCATTTTCAAGGTCACCCAAACTTTGATGAGTTTTTGGGGAGTGCTCCAAATGACATTATTTTTAAGCCTTGGACTAGGGTAGCTTGCAATATGAATGGCACTTTTGATTTTAAGGGTTCCCTAAAGGGGAAAAATGGAAGAGCATACATGCAACATTCCTCACCTTGCCAAACAAAATCTAATTTAAAAAACTAAGTAAAAATAAAAAGCTTGAAAAGGTGAGTTTATTTTTAAGCCCAAATGTAAAATGATGTGGTGTTTATTTGACCCCTTGGTCTTAGTTTCAAACTTTGAAAATATTCACCATAAACATCTAAATTCTTTGTTAAACACCAAAACAAAGTTCCTAATTGATTTTTAAGAATGCAAAGGTGATATAAAACATTTTTATAATAAATGTTAAACTTGATCTTGAAGCAAAAATGTTAGCATGTCCTTTAGCTTTGAAGCCCTTTTGGGTTTGAAACAATAAACTTTAAAAAAATAGCTCTCGGGTCTATGTTTTAAGAAAAAAACAATGACCAATGTCAGTTATATACAATCGATGACGGTTACTTTGGCTAACTGATGTTAGTTATCTAATCAAGATTGGTTATACTAATATGACCATCTCGATAGGTATCCAACTGATATTAGTTTTGCTAACTGACATTGGTTAAGCTATGAAATTGATGTCGGTCTTACTTGCCGATGTCAATTACTGTGTAAACCTGTGGCAAACAAAAATGGTAAAATAAAATTAGAAAATCAATTTGCACAAGTTTTAAGGGTCCAAATGAATATTTTAGAGCTACAAAATGATCTTTTTTAGGTGTGAGATGTGTCTTGTCCCATTGAGCGTGTCAATATGTAGAGAGGATTACAAAGCAAGTTAGTCAAGCATTAGTCAAGAAATCATGAAAAAATGCATTAAAGAACTAACTAACTAAGCCTATCTATTCCAATGGGAATTACAAAGGATAACAAGAAAAAAATGAAACAAAATAACATCATATTACCTTTCCAAATGGATTAACCATACCCAAGTGGCTCAAAAGCATGCTCTCCCTTGATCAAGCATCCTTGTCTTTGTCAACAAAGGTGGTAAACTCCTCCAATGTCTCAAGAACACTCCATAAAACATAGGCTCATGATTCCAAATCACTAAACTAGCCTATCAATGAAGCTTTCAAACAAAATCAATTATCAAATGCAAAGTATTGTGGAAAGAATTTAACATTATAACTTTGCAATATTCAAACTTAAAATTCATGTCCATGGCCTCTCTATTTATAGATTTTTGAGATTGGCCAAGATCAACCATGACCGCCCATCTCAATATCGGCATGTGTGTCCATGGATAATATTAATATTTAGAATTAAATCCATAATTATCTTCATCATGACCTTGGAAGAAGGGGCATTAAAGAGGCATGCGAGGCATTAACTAGGCATGGGTGACCCATAATATTGATATTTGTGGCATTTATGGCCTAGGGATATCTTCCTAATGAATGATGTCACCTGATGATGTAGTTAATAGGAATCAATTTTCAAAAATAAATATTGAATAACTCTCCTGAAAACTTTAATTAAGCTCTTGATTTGGATTAATTAGCCTTAAATAAGGTTAATCAACATTTTGCAATTAATTGAAATTTGGTGCACAATTAATCAAAATGGTTAGAAAGTCATATTATTAGGTCATAATTTGATTGGAGAGGAGCTAGAAGGTGATGTTAGATGTGTTGTATCTATATTCCCATTTAGGATATTGTCAACACCAAATAACAAAGGTACATGACATGTACCAATGAATTAGAAGAAAAGAGTGACCTAGAGCACTAAATGGCAAAATTGTCTTTTGACTCAAAATGATTTGATCAAAGTTAGTTGGCCCATAAAATTTATTTCCCTCTTTAGGTATACTTGGACTTAAACTAGCACTTGTAAGTGATAAGTTTGAACCATTTAGGGCATTTTATGGATTTTGACCTAAAATGTGCATTTGAGTGTAATAAGAGTAAGATTGACAATACCAACACAAAAGGTGTTAAGAATTGGATGTCTACACATCAACATATTTGATGACTCCCAACTTTTGGCCAATCAAATTAATGGCTCTTACCAGTGTAAAAATAATGTTTTTCAATAGTACAAACAATTAGTCAATGAACTCTTAGTATCATTTGAACACTACCACATCTAGTCAACCCCATAATCTACCAATAAATTCATTGATACCATGGCTTCCCTCACCTCTCAGATCCTATCTTCACCCTCTAAATCTAAGCTATCCATCATTATCCATAGACCTACCTAACCTTCTTATGTCAAACCTAATTCTCCCACCATTATCAATGTGGAAGAGACCCAATCTGACCTTTAGTATTAATAGACCTTTGACTACCTCAACCTTACCATCATTCCTTCTAGCCTTTTTAGGAATTCTCAAATAGCATACATCCAAATTACCTCACATTATATGATTATGGGAGTAATTCTTTATAAACGAGGCTTTGATAGCCTCTTCTTTCATTGCCTATGTAGTCACAAAACCTCTCACACTATCAAGGAAATGCATAATAGGATCTATGGGGGACACTTTAGTGGCCTCATTTTTGCTAAGCACATCCTTTGCCTCAGCTATTATTGGCCTACCCTTAATCAATACTATTTTGATTATGTGAAAAAGTGTGTTAAGTGTCAACAACATGATAATTTGCATCACACACCTAGCCGTAATCTTTGCTTTTCTATTAATTTTTGCCCCTTCTCACAATGGGGTATGGACCTTATTGGTGAAATTAGCCCCCATTATTTACAGTGACACCATTCTATCATCACCATGACCAAATATTTTACCAAATGGGTAGAATTCATTCCTATAGGCTCAACCAAAGTAGAGAAGATTATTGACTTTATCAACCATCACATCATTTATCATTTCAGTGTTCCTCACAAGATTATCACCGACAATGGTAAATATTTTAAAAACAAGCAAGTCTAGGGTCTTTTTGATTCATTCGATATTAAGTTAAGATTTTCCTTTCCCTATCACCCTCAAGTAAATGGATAGGCTGAGGCCTCTAACAAAACTCTTAACATAATCACTAAAATGGTCAATACATCTAGCCAAGATTGGCATTTGCACATCCCATTCACCTTATGGGCATATTGTACTAGCATTAGAAATCCTAAAAGAGCTACCCATTTCTCTCTTGTGTTTGGAGTAGACGTCATCTTGCCTTTAGAAGTCTAAATTCCTTCTTTTCGCATATATTTACAAGATCTCATTTTTTAGGATGATTATCATCACCATTGCTTAGCTCAGTTTGAGCTACTTGATAAGCATCACTTAGCAACCCTTATCCATCTTCATGTCTATTAAGGATATATTCAACGTACCTATAAAAAACACCTTAGAGTATGAGAATTCAATATCGAAGACCTCATCCTAAAGGAAAATCAACATGTCACCAATATGGAGAAAAGCAAGCATGGTAAGTTTGCTTTCAATTTCCTTAGACCTTATATCATAACCCAAAAAGATGGATTAGGATCTTATCAATTGTCCTCTCTTGAAGGAAACCCAGAACCTGAGCTCTTCAGTACTTGGCATCTACATCCATTCTTCTATTAATAAGGATCAAGTTCACCTTTTGTTTTAACTTAAGCTTATCCCTTACTTTCAACCACATTCATCTCCCTATTTTAGGGACAACTAATTAAAACTAAATCATGTGATTATCTATCACAATCATATCCTAAACTTGAATAATGGGTACCATGACTCTACCCATGGCATGATTCTCATGGTACTTTCTACTCCTCTCCCAAGATGGATTCCCATGATCATTGTCACCTAAACCTCTTTACACCTAATCAATCTTTTTGTGTTTTTATTTTTGCCTTCGTAAAGGTGAACCCATAAGCCTATATAAGCAAGTCTATGTCAAGCAAAATCCAAACAAGCAAAAATCAAAATCCAAACCAATAGTAACCATGGGTCATTCGTAGCATTTTTAGACTGCTCCCTTGAAGGAAAACTGTAGAAGCATACTAAAATTGCATAAATATAAGGTAGATTGATCCCTTGAAGAACAACTAGCACAAAGCCTTGAACAAAGCAAATAAACTTAGACCACTCCATTGAAGGATTGCTGAGTACAAAATTTGTCAAAAGCATAGCAATTTCTTGGAAGCTTCTTACATCGATTATCTTCCCATATACAACAACAAAACAAAAGACCCATTTTCAAAATCACAAAAAAAACAAACTAATTTTGAAATCCATAATCAGCTCTCACACAACAAAATAAGATGGAAACTGCAATCAGATTTCACAAGTAGACTTCTTGCATCAATCAGTCTCCACTTTATATGATATAGTCTTGTTTATACTAACTGGACACTTATAGAAGAGGCATGCTAGTCTCATAAGAAGGTTTCATTTTCATCCATCTCCCCTTTATTGACTATAAGTAGGGGATTTTGAGCTTACTTGACATTATATGGTCAAGACACCTTTTTAACCAACTAACAAACACTAATGTGAAGCATTCAAAGGGATTATGTTTATTAAGACAATACAACTTTGGTTTTGTTCTAGTCCTTATCAAAGAAGAAGCTTTGTGCCCTCTTCCTATCCTATCATGACTAGTTGATATTTTCACTACAACATTTGTCTCTTGATTATATTCTTTGTCCTCTCATCTCATGTGGTTAATTAACTTACCTCATGTGTTTTATCTTAAAATTAACAACAAAGCATATGCACATGTGTCATAGGCAAACATCGTAACTATAATCATGACCATAACAATCATAATAAAACCATAACATCCATAAGCAATAAAACAACCAACCACTTTCCACCGCATGTCTAAATCTAAATAATGAATCATGTACTCATTAACATTTAGCATGACATAAAGCAAATAGGAGGCATGGTCATGAATAAAAGCCATCTTATGCTTAGCTAGCTAAGTCTACATCAGTGTCTAATAGCCATAACACTAGCATAATCCATAAGCAATATAAACATCACATCATAAGTATTAAACATCAACACAAATCATAGACCATGAACATGAGCGATAAACAAAGACCACATATATGAATCATGAGTCAAATGACATCATAATGTGTACAAATAGATATATATGTCTCTCTCAAAATATACATCTCACAGCATCAACTCATAGGGCAAAATCAAAATGATATATAACATAATATACTATGTCTTGTCTATGTCCCAGGGGCACTACTATCTCCTGGAGCACTGTTAGATCTTGGTGCTTACCCCCATGTAGTACCTACCTATCCCTAAGATATACCTATCTATCTAGATATAGATACGACCCACTGACCTGGTGTCACCATACTGGCACCACCTACCAAGCTAGCTCTGTACTCACCCCATCGAGGCTCCATGAGGTAGTGAGTGAAGACTATAACCTCATAATACCACAACTTTTGTATAGTGGCTATGTATCTCTGCATATCAATGGTCCTTACTAGACCTACTAGTGTTATTACTACCCCTTAGCCATGTCTCAAAGCATCTCATTCCTAGGTGACCTAGGCTAGTGTAGCCTATGCCTGATCCCTCTTACCTATCATGATGGTTAGCTATCCCTATAACATAGCAATCTGACCATATATGGTAGACACCTAACCCTATAATGTGAACATGTGCTTATATAGTGGCTAATACCACTCCTACCTATCTATCGAGTCCAACCCCTACACTTGTGCCTTCTGGCCCCCTCCTAGTTGGGTCCACCTCCATAGGCCCCCTATCACCATCACCATCACCAAAATTTGTAGCTACATATAAAGCTTGGTACCATGCCATGTACCCATATATAAATTTTATGTCATTTATCTATGACATGGTTGGCAGTTCCTTATGATCTAACAAGGCCAGTACTAGATGTGGCTCAAGTAATAGAATATTTGAGTCCTCATGCCTGTATTTGGTGAATGTACTTGGAATACCTTAAACAAGACCTAATTGGCTTCACACCCTATAAAATAGGATGAACTCCACCTCGCCATCCCTTTGATTGAAAATCCACCTATAACTTTGTAAAGACAAGGTCTGCCTCCTATAGCCAGGCCATACTTAAAACTAGACATAAGGTCTCCAAGTAATATCTCTAATCAATAGTGCACCTGATGTACCCCTAAACCAATCCACATCGTGTGCTCCTCCTCCTATACCTGAAGTGGTAAAGTCACCTCTTCACCATATGAAACTAACTAGGAACTCAATCTTCATGTATCCTGCCCATGGCAGCCCCATTGGCCTCAACACTCAAATGTGCTTATAGGCCCAACAATGTAAAACCAAGCCAACACTGATACCATACATCCTATGGGCCTTGAATCCCCATAACTCTTTGTGTGTGTGTGTGTGTGTGTGTGTGTGTGTGTGTGTGTGTGTGTGTGTGTGTGTGTGTGTGTGTGTGTGTGTGTGTGTGTGTATCAATCGAATAGGTACCCAATCGAATAAAGTCCACCCTAGTAGTATCTCAACCAGCACCCCTAGTAGCAAATATGGGAACCTCTCACTACATAAGTTGAGAAGTGCAAAGCATGAGATGACCATCATAATCATCGTCATAAATATCCTCTCGCCTAGAGCCCTCTAGTACATCATGCTATAGCTAAACCCCTTAATATGCCATTTGACCTGATCACTATCATCTCCATATAATAAGCTCAATGTGATCCTCCCACTCCTCTCACTCTATGTGATGGATCAGATTGCCCTGAAGAGGCAATTGTGTGATCTTATGCACATCCTCTAGCAAGATCGACATCTCAATGGTCAATAGTAAGAAGGTGTTCATTGTTGGATCCCATCTTTTGATGAATGTTATGATCATAAATACATCCTAAAGAAGATATTAATAATGTCTCACCATGCCCAACCTAACCTCCTCCATATGAGCCCAATCAACTTGGGTCATCCCATGGTGGATCTCTACAAAGATGAGTGACACTCAACTGTGCATCTATATCTACTCCTTAGCCTATAACAATTAATTCATAAACATAGCTTAGTCACCTACACCATTATTCCCTACCAAAACCTACCCTACCTTACCCTTCAACTTTACATAACAACCTATTTATCTACCCATCCTACCTATCTTAACCCTCTAACCGACAAGGTCGACCTATACTTAACAATTAACATCTAGTTTACCTTAGATTTTTAAACACTTTCCAAAAACTATATTTATCACAAGGTGATTGTCGATGGTCATGGTGACTGCTAATGGTCAAACATCCATTTTCTTAGGGATGTCGACCATAAACAATCAAACCTAACTATCGATGGTCATTATGGGTGTTCTATGAATGGAACACCTAAAACCTACCCTACCCCAAAACCAACCAAACAATAACCAAAACCTCCTAGTTTACCACCATTATTTACCAACCCACCCTTACCTACCTACCCTCTTGTTCAATTTTTCCAATCACCCATAAATTTACCCAAATCACATAAAAAGCCTAACTGGGGCATAACTATTTAAACCCACACATTTAATACACTACCCTCAAACCCCAGTGCAATTACCAAATCAAGTTAAGCTACCAATTTTAAAACATCCCCTACCTCATTTCATAACCACCACTATGGAATTAGCCATAGACCTGCCCATCCTCATCCATGTCCACGTGCTCCTTGCATCCTCACTAGTCCCCTCGGTCTTATCAATTATACCTTCTCAATAGGTACATCTCAACAGTCATCATCAACAGGATTTTTACTAAAAAATGCCAAATGCTAAAGTTCCATAGTAAAAAATGAAAATGAGTGCAAATAATACTCACTTTTGACTTTTGACCTATAGCCTTTTAGGGTTTACACCCGAACCATCAATGATCTAGAAGTTCACCTTTTTGCTCTCACCCCTAAACAAACCCTTTTTTCTCAACATAACCAAATCACTTAACTACCCATGGAGACTACCTTCTCCACCCACCCTGACCACCTCATCATCTCACCATTGGTTCATTTTGACCCAACTAGCACACATTTTGTGATGACTTTTGCCTAGTCCTTTTGACTGTAATGATAACATTACCATGTTGACCACTTTTTTGAAATTACATCACCTTACACTTACCTGACCCACTTATGTCTTCTCGAGAGCACTTCCTACCTTAGATACCTGTGTCACTTGACTAGTTTATTTTTTCACTAAGAGCACTTCTTGCCTTGGATACCCATCAAAACACAAACATCACTTAGGGGACTTGTGAGTGTACCCAACTACGATGCCTAAATGTGACCACGTGGTCCACTTATCACTTGTCCATTTAACATCAGCCCTTATTTTTACCAATTATATCAACCTAGTTAATGCATGATCTTGTCTATCACACTTTTTTGTCACATTTTGTGTGCTTATTTGCACTTCAGTGCCCAACCTATCACCCACCTTAATGATGTCTACCTTTATCATCACCTTCATCCATATTATCAAACCCACACCTGATTCTGTTTTACCTCATCAACTCCCAATTTGAGGGGGAACACCTCCTCCCACACTCGGGACAACCAAACCTTCAACTAGTAATTCATTTTTATTTTGTAGCTTATTGATTCAAAGTTGCATGACAAAAAGGGGCAAAATGTAGACACCAAAAATATACAAACCATGATTCTGAATGTCAAAATTCCCATGGAACACCTTAGGACCCCCTTAGGACTAGTTTGATCCTTCGATCGCAAGCTAATCCTAACCATAGTTAGTTTGACCAACTGGCCTAACCTACCCTTTTACCCACCCTTTTCCTTGACCCTCAACCATTGATGATCAGAATTACTACCGATGGTCACCTTGATTATTTATGGTTAGGGTACACCTCTTCAACCACCCATATACAAGCCACCTACCTTGCTTTTTCTAAAAATATCTCATCTAAATCTATGTGTGAGCCATTGCATGCTTGAGTTAAAATTAGAAGAACCGATTAACGTCTTGTTGCAACTCTCTTGCCTTACCTAAAAAAAAAGAGGAGCAGGGAGGTGAAGATCATTTGTACTTGTTATCAAGAGCTTGTGCATCTAGAGTTCCTTTATTTTGTAGGTCAATCATCATCAATATTCCAACCATCCAGCCATCATGTCAAAGAGCTAACTTGCCACCACCACTCCATCGAAGCATCAAGTACCGTTACTTTGCCATAATCATGTCAGAATCCACCAACAGATCAAATCCCCTAATCAATCGCTTGATTAGCCTTCTGCAAGATAAATATTTATTTTCCAGTATTCAATTACTTTATTTGCCTTTCACGTTCAGCTCAACGCCCACCCATCTCTCAAAATCCAACTTTGTGATCCCATCAGTCTGACCATTTACTAACCCAGGCCTACACATAGTAACCGTTAATGGTTGTTCCAACCACTGATGGTTTATCCCATTGTCAATGATCAACTTGACCATTGATGATCACCTTAACCATTAATGATCACATCAACCACCGACAATCACTATGGTAGGAAATACGAACAAGTTATTTTCATCCTTTTACCCTCGACCAAATCCAATTTTCTATGTACCTGCTTGTCTATAGACCCCTGCCTAATTTTTTGAAACATACCCAAGCCATTTAGCACTAGTATTGACTTGCTTATCATTGTATTAGTCATTTATACTCTATTTATTTATCAAGTATTTCTTGTGTTCAATTTTAGTACCTTTTGATTATTGATGCAAGTATTTTCTATTTTGTTTATAAACTTAATTATTTAAAATGTGTGGATTGACATCCCTCAAGGAAGCTCTTGCTTATGGGATCTAGCTAGCGCTAGGCAATACACCCATCTATCTATCTAACTAACTATTTGCTTTAGTGTTGTCTTATTTGTAGGTCATCCTTCCAAGCCAAAGAGGAGATCTTTACAATCTTCTGATTTAATTCACACACAATCAAATAGGTTTTTCAACCATAACCATATCTAGTTTTTTTCTTCCCTTTTTGAAACATAAGCTAAAATTCACTGAAACACAAACCATCATATTAGTCCAAGTTATTCACCAATTGATCACTATCTATATGCACAAAAAATATGTCACCAGGTTTATGCATTGGTTCATGTATCCAATGAGGTGTATTAGTTCCTTTCCTCTCTCTTATCTCTTTACTTAGTTTTGTCTTTGTTTTTGGTATCTCTTAATTAAGGACTTATCTATACATGTTTCATTTGTAAGACACATAATGAAGCATGCTTCACATACTCAAATCTAAATTCACATACTTGGCCTCACATGTAAGTCTAGGTATGCTTCTTTTTCCTTTATCTGAGTCATTTTGCTTTACTACATTTATAAAATAAAGGGGGGAGGGGAAATGTAATCATGTAAAAATGACACTTGAGTGCTAAGAGTGTTACTTGAGACCACTCATTCCTAGCTTAGCTTTAAGCCTATCTTATGGCCTATTTAGACACTTATACAGCTTTTGTGCAAGCCACACACATCCTTATACATCTTAAAAACAATCCCAGACCCTTTCTTGGGCATCCAAGCCCCTAGTGCATTAAGTTATGCCACTAGACACTAACACCATAAGTCGATAACAATGCCATAATGATATTGTCCTATTTGGACACTATTGTCCTTTTCCCTCTTTTGAGCTCCAATAGATATATTTTCAATTTTGAAAGTACCTTGGGTCAGCTTAGTCCTATTTCAAACCACACACACACACACACATGACTTTTAGCCCTTTATCCACTAGATGGAAATCAAATGCAAATACACACAAACAAGCTTAAAACAAGTTGTGCACAATCAAGGTTATCAATCCCTATTCTAACTTGTTTTTGCATTAAATCATCTACAACCTTCCTAAGATTAGAATACTCGTATTTTAAATCTCAAGCATTACTCAAAGCACTCAAACTGACATTCATACTAACTTCACTTGCACTTGTACCAATACTTAGGTGGGGAAAATTACATCAGGCTTGATCCCTCCTTGGAGTATTGGTATGTAGACAACTCTCATCACAATGGGGTGTTGAGGATGTCTAGCCTACCCAACTAACACCACATGTCTAATACTTGTGCCAACTCAAATTCCTTAATCACATGGATGTATAGGGTTTGCACATAAAATCAGTCACAACACGTCATAAATAATGAATCAAGGTTTGTTTGCATAGAAATAGGCTTGGTAGACTTAGACATAGGTGCTCTCAAAAGCTCATAATAGTTCATACACAAAGAAAACTAGCACCATAATTGGACACTAGTGCCACAACATTACTGTCTAGGGTAGGGTGCTATTATTTAGGATGACTTTTTACACCTGGATTCTAATTTTAACACTTCGACTAGCTCTTGTACCAGTTCTCAGCCTCCAAATCCTTCGTCTTTGTTGTTTCCAACTAAGTATTCATTTTTATCCTTTGTTGTTATTATTAGAAATATAAGTTTAAATCAGTTCTTTCACAAGTTATTGGTTATATTTATTGCATATTTTATACCTTGATTTATTGTACTCATACCCTTTAACAGCCTAGGGATTACACTCCACAACCCTTAAAAAGTTTATGCATTAAGCAATAGGCACAATAGGTAGTGGAAATATTATAAATAAAGGGTACAACCATGAGAATTAATTTCCAAGTATACAATATTGGGGTGTTATATAATTCAAATTTAGTGTCTACACAAACATGGGATCAGATAAAGGAATTGATAATGAGGTATGATGTTCAGGCTGCTATGATTTTGGTTGGTTAGAGGTAAGTTGGTTTTTTATGGACTTTTAGGAGTTTGTGGTCTATTTGCTTTAAGGTCTATTTGATATACAAGGGAGGCCACTTGTTAGGTGATTTAGTTGAGGATATCAAGTAAGGCTTATTTGTGGTCATGTTCTTCTTGGTCTTCCAAGGCGAATTTCCCTTTTCCATGCTTCACATGGTTGACATTTATAGATTTAGCTTTGTGTTGTTCTTCTTCATCCTCAAATGGGTTATGACTAGGTGTGGGTCTTGGCCTTTCAGGTCTGTGGATAATGTATTTAATATTATCTTGGTCAAAATCTAGAGGGAGTTGGGCTTCTACCTTAAGAAGCTAAAATAACAGTTCATCCCTATTCTCGTAGATATATTATTGTAGCTAGGCTCTACCCAGGTTTTAAAATTTAGTAAGTTATATTGTGCATCTTGGTTGTGTGCATCTATATCAATAAGGTTGTCTGCATCATTATCATGAGGTTACCCACCTCGTATAAGAGTATCAAGGTCATTAGTGTGGATTATTTATCCAACCCTAAGGTGTTATTGGGTTCAGACATGCATGGTGTCGAGGTGTGAATGAATTATATCAGGTTCTTAGATGAGATGAGATAAGAGATTAAGCTTTCCTTTGATCAAATATAGATTTTGTGATATGTGATTAGAGGATATGATATGGGATCTTGATATGGGGTTTAGATGATTGACAAGGTGTTTTTGAGTAAATTTGATGTTTAGGATGTGAGCTAGTTTTGATTTGAGACAAGGTTAGGGTATGATATCCCTAATGATCTAAGATAAGCTTATGATATTGACTTTGTTGGATAGGTGCTAGGATATAGCAACTAATCAGTTGTGATAGGTTGACTAGGTTATGTTTGACCTTAGCCAAAGTTCACTTGATTAAATTAAGACTAGATCAATAAAGTGTTTAGACAATATTTTCTTGAGGAAGGGGATTATGAGGTTGGACTATATAAGTGATTTGACTATGAAGTTTGACTATGAGTTGGCATTAATTTTGATTTTAAACAAGCTCAGGGAAGTTTGATAATGGAAAAGTGATAAGGATGATTTTGGACATGGTTATATATAGTTTGTGAGAGGATGTGAGTAGGTGATAGGATAAAAGGGATGTTACTAGATGATGAAGACTATAAGAATTAGACAATGAGATTGTTATGTGTACCTTGAGTTAAATGTGATAGGGTGGTTTGATTGGTATTAAGAATTGGTTCACAAATAACACAAGTATTGATGACACATAAACAAGAGCATGCAATATGACAAGCCTATGCTAGTAAATAAGGGTGTACAACACAATAACCAACCCACTGATCTACTCACACAGAGTGGTGCCTATGTTGGTCTCCCATCCCTCACCTTATGTATGTATGTGGTGAGTGTTCTTTTATAATGTTGTTTTCCTTGCAGTATAATTTGTTTGCAACCAAAGGTCTTAATCTAAGTTGTACAAATTCTCTAGGGGAGTTCCCTATATACCTTGTCATACAATGGGGCCCAAGTCTGTATAAGGATGTTGTTTGACACATGTGTATTGGAGTGCTACTTCCTCACTTCACAGAGCCCTTTATGGTAATTTTACTTAGTTATATGACAATTGTCCTTGATATTTATACTTTTCTGAAACATGGAGTTTAGATTAGTGCGTGGTGATGAAATCCACATCATAACCCACCTAAAGACTATGACAAGTGTATGGGGATAAATTTCACATCACATTGTCCCTATAATATGATAAGGGAGGGAGGTTATCAACTATTTTTGATCCCCAAGATCACCCTAGGGATGTGAGGGGAGAGCATATAAGCCGTATTCTCGAGTTGATAAACAAGAAAAATATTGCACTAAAATGATAAAATTTAACACACACATACAAATTGATTAAATGTGACAAAAGTCTATTATGAAAGGTTTTATATGTTGAGTCTTTGACAGGTGGACTTGTAACATAAATGTCAATAGTTTGATTCAAATCTTAAAAGGTAACCTAAAAAAACACAATCTGAAAACAAGATTACATTTTTGTAAAGCAATGCCACTAATAAACATTTTGAAATTGCATATGCACAAGGCAAAATCACTAGAAAGACATAATATTTCAAAAACATAAAACAAGTGAAATTGCTTCTGTAGTTAGTGAAACCACTAATCGATAGAGTGAAGCCATATCCATGAAGAGCAAAGTTGCTAAAATAGAAAATGAATTGATTTGAATAGTTGTTAATATAAATAGACAAATATATAGAAAACCTAGAGTTGCTAGTATTAGTTCCAAAGTCGCTACCATTATAATGAAGCCACTAAAATAGAACACAAAGGTGCTAGAAAGTGTAAGTGAATTTGCTAAAATTATAATATACTAACAAGAAGGAATTGTATACCTTCATGAAGCCACATATGGGTCGAGGATAATATTGTGGCTTTGTAGTAGTAAAATTGAAAACCTATACATAGATAGAGACTAGAAGATGCAAAATCGCTACAATGATATCAAAATTATGAGTATTAACAGGTGAGTTTGTAAATTTATAAAACACAATTTTGCATAAAAAGTAAAAAATGTCAAACAATTAGATAAAAGTTATAGTGGTTAAATCAAAGTCATAATTATTAGGAGTAAAGATACTTTTGTTGAGGTCAGTGTCATTTATTTATAGTGGTGAATTTTATCCTGCACAAAAACAAAAACAAAAATACGTGAAATCACCAAAATATCATCAAAATCATTAATACAAAAAATGAATTCAAAATTTGACAAAAGAAATATTCAATAGAATAAATAGAAAAGGCAAATGGTTAGTTAGGTGATTAAGTTTGGCAGTTAAGAGTGAAATTTCAACTGTCAATAGTGAAATCACCTTTCTAGAGAGCGAAGTTGATTTTACATAAAGGGAAAACATGTGTACTCTAGAAGTGAAAATTCATATAAATTTTGTGTTGTTAGCCACTAAATTTTTGTCCAAAGGTACTTGCAAGATTGTTAACACACACCAAAGCCTCAACAAGCATAGGTTAGGGTAAATCTCCCATTGTGATTTCCAAAAAGTGATGTGATAAATTAGGAACATAAATTTACAAGCTAGGGACAATGGAGGACAAATCCAAAATCCCTAATCTATCCTAACCTACACACCAACTTTGATTGGGAAAAATAAATAATTCAAATGCAAATACACAATGAGATATAGGAAATTCTACCTCAAATTACAATCAAATTTACCTTCCTTGAGAAGTAGTTGATGAGCCCAAATGACAATGGATGAACTTGATAATTGCTTGATATGTTAGATTGCCTTGATAAGAGCTCAAGATACTTGTAGAAATGGTAATGAGGGATGTTTTGTGAGACAAGGTGGCAATATAAGATTATTGGTTTATTAGTTGAATTTGCATGGGAGTGAGAGTGATTATATAGAAAATGGTGGATAAGATCAATGTCTAAAAATTAGCAATGGTAGAAGGAGATCTGAGGGTGTAGGAATTTTCTAGGAATTTAAATTTCTTGGAGAATTCTAGAGAATGATTAGTTAGGGGCTCTAGGAATCTTCATGAGTTCTCGAGCTCATTATAAACAATTAATGAAGATTATATGGTGATTAGAAAAATGAACTGTAGGAATTATAATGGAGGTGGGTGGAGGTTGGCGAGGGATGAATTTTAAATCCCTATATATTGTGTGGGATTAATTAGAAGCCAAATGATGTGATAAGAGGGTGATAATATGATGATTAATTGATATGAGTTAAGGGGTAAGGTTGGTGTGAGGTAGAAAATGTTAGGGGGATGTTAGAATAGTGTTGTAATATTAGTAATAATGTTAACTATTGATTAATGACATCAATTAGTTACATATGATAGAGTAGGTTAATTTTAGATGTATACAAGAATATTTCAAATATTTCCTCCTCGTTGCAAAAGACAAATACCTCCTTTATAGACTTCAATCGAGCAACCCACCAAATCGGTTGTCCTTTTTCATCCATATCCCTTACACTTGATACTTTGTTGGCAAAATAATGCCTTGCATTTAACATCATTCTACAACACTTCTCTCAACATGGTTTGTTGCCCCCACTTAAAGTGATAATCCAAGAAAAAATAGGGACATGAAAATTACACCTCATTAATAACATCTAACTTGCATTGACTCCACATGGGAGCCAAAATTATTCCCCCATGTTGTTGTTAGCTTTGATTGGTGTTGTCACCTTCAATATTAATGCATCCACTATACATTATACCATTCACATAACAATAAAGACACACAACCTCTTGAAGGTCAATTACTTGCATCCTTCCAAGAATCTTTAAAGCATGTATCCTACATTCTAATTGATCAAATGAGCTTCATAGGCCCAAAGTTGTTGTCACAGACTGAGGAGAGTTTGCATGAAGGATTTTCCCACCATAGGAATAACATGATTGGTACACCCTCAATTGTTTTTGTTGGTGATCTTGGGAAACTGTGACCCATAAGGGATGTCCCTATGTATGCTAACATATCATATGATGAATCACATTGGAGTTTACTATCTTTTTTACATTGGACATAATATTCTGCCAATAAACCACCCCATACTAGTTTAGTTTTTACATCGAACTCTTGCTCAATCTTAGAAATGCCAAAACCAAAATTTGAGGATTAGAACCTATTAATGTCCCAAACAAATGTGTCCTTGTCATAGAAAGAAAAAAATACATTTCATTCTATAGTACAAATATATGCAACTAATGGCATGGTTACAGTGCATAATAGAGAAATGTTGAAGTCATTAAGTTTATTGATTGCTCATAGCAATGCAAAGTGTACTAGGAAAAAAAACTCAAGTGAACTTGAGGATGACCAATTACAAGGTAAAGTCCTCTTATACTGCGGACAATATGTCATGCTTACATCCAATTTATTGGTTTCAATAGGCCTTGTGAATGGTATTCTTAGGGAAGTCCTTGACATTATTTATATACTTAGTTGACACAAAACCATAGAAATTACCAATGGTTGTTCTTGTTGAATTCATAAACTAAATAGGTCTAGCATAAGATTCAAATCAGCCATTGTGCATGCCTATTGTCCTTATGACCTGTGGGTCCCTGGACAACTTCCCCTTGAGATGGCATGGGCTTTAACTATACACAAAGCACAAGGCCTTCCCTTAATAAGGCAACAATACATATTAGAAACATTGAGCACTAGGGGTTGACATTTACCATAATCTCTAGAGTTTGGTTACCTAAACAACCTTCACATCTCACTCACCTTCTCCTTCAAGAGATATTCTAAAATGCATGACAACACATGTTCACATCATGAAGTTGGAAGAAACTCGACTAAGTTCAATATCAACAATGATGGCATCCCTTCCTTCTCATTAACATGATTATCTTTATAAACCATTCTTGTATGGTACGTGTTGCATGCTTCTTTCGCAAGCTTGTAGGTTTAATTTACCATGTGGTTTCTTTTGTGCATGTCATGTTTTATGGCTACCTTTTTGAGTAAATAATTGCATGATACTTTAGCTAGTTATCCTTGGTCTTCTTTCCATCCATACCAATCATTTATGTTCTATGTTTGATTCTATTTAATTGATCCAATCATCTTTTACTTCCTATCCCATAGGTTCTGTTCATTCTTTTGAACATGCTACACCTGAACAACCTTCTCATCTCACTCGCCTTCTCCTTCAAGAGATATTCTAAAATGCACAACAACACATGTTCAACTCATGAAGCTGAAGGAAACTCGACTATGTTCAATATCAACAATGATGACATCCCTCCTTTCTCATTATCATGACCCTCTTTATAAACCATTCTTGCAAGGTATATATTGCATGCTTCTTTCACAAGCTTGTAGGTTTAATTTAACATGTGGCTTCTTTTGAGCACGTCATGTTTTATGGCTACTTTTATGAGTAAATAATTGCTTGCTACTTTCGCTGATTATTCTTGGTCTTCTTTCCATCCATACCAATCATTCATGTTCTACATTTGATTCTATTTAATTGAGCCAGTCATCTCTTACTTCCAATCTCAAAAGTTTTATTCATTCTTTCGAACTTACTAATATTTCAAACATAATACAAACCAACTAACTCAACACCCCATATCAACTACGTTTCACATCAATATTATACCTCAAAAAGTTTCTTTACCTTCGTTCCATTCAAAATTAATGTTGCTCACCATGCTTTTCTTTTTACCTCACCATGCTTTCTTTTTTGCATAACATTGTTTGTTCGTTCCCTCCCCATTACTATTAACATGACCACTGCAACAATTGGTACAATTGCTAGTTATCACCTAGTCATACAATTTCCATAATTTTTAAGATATATATTTAATAGACAGAGATCAATATAAAATTAATCATATAATAAATTAATAATCATACAATTTCCATAATTTTCAAAACTTTTGTGTGAATAACATGATTAAAGGTTATTTCATTCGACATGATGTAAAACTTTGAATTCTCCTGGCGGCCCCGGGTTCGAGCCGCGGCCTGGCTCCCCGTCCGGCGCCTCCGAGCATTATTTATATCTTTGTAAAATCTGTCCTTTTGCGGTAGAAATATGGCCGTTGGATATATCGCGAGCATCTTTGTAAAATCTGTCCTTTTCCGGTAGAAAGCCATCCGTAGTCCTCAACCATTTCGACAACAAAATAATAAATAAAATCACAGACCAATCAATTCAGTGCCTTCTTTCTCCCTTCTCGTCGGCTAAACAATACCAGCAGAAGTGACATTCAGCAGATCTTGAACTTATTTACTATTGGAACGCTTCAGCATGACTACTGAGCTTATTTAATCTTCTGATTCATGTTTTTTTTTCCCTAGTAATATTAGCAGTTTTTTCCATTAAAAAGAACGAGTTTCACAGATTTAAGAACTTAATCCAGTTCTTTGGATTCTCTGAACAGTACAAGAAATATCCGGCTGCAAGATCATAAATGAATTTGAGTCTGCAAGATCATAAATAAATATCTGGCTGCAAGACCATAAATCTCAGTCATTCTGGTTACAGGAAGAAGATGGAGGCGGCAACGCTGTCGAGGATCGGGCTTGCCGGGCTGGCAGTAATGGGGCAGAACCTGGCGCTGAATGTGGCAGAGAAGGGGTTCCCCATCTATGTGTACAACCGCACGGCGAGCCGCGTGGATGAAACCACGGAGCGCGCAAAGGAGGAAGGCAATCTCCCTCTCAGGGGCTACTACGACCCCAAGGACTTCGTGCTCTCCATCCAGAAACCCAGGGCAGTGATCATCCTCGTCAAGGCCGGGGCTCCCGTGGATCAAACAATTCCCACGCTTTCGGACTTCATGGAGCCTGGAGACTGCATTGTGGATGGTGGCAACAAGTGGTACGAGAACACGGAGCGCCGCGCCAAGCAGGCGGCCGAGAAAGGTCTCCTCTACTTGGGAATGGGCGTTTCCGGCGGCGAGGAGGGGGTACCCGGGCGGCCTACGATTACATCCACGACGTGGTCACTAAGGTCGCCGCGCAGGTCGATGACGGGCCTTGCGTGACCTATGTCGGCGAAGGCGGCTCCGGCAACTTCGTCAAAATGGTACACAATGGCATCGAGTATGGCGACATGCAGCTCATTTCCGAGGCATATGACGTGCTTAAGCACGTTGGGGGTTTATCCAACGAGGAATTAGCCGACGCTTTTGCCGACTGGAACCGGGGCGAGCTCGAGAGCTTCTTGATCGAGATCACCGCCGATATTTTCAAGGTAAAGGATGACTTTTGGAGCGGGGAGTTGGTGGACAAGATTCTGGACAAGACCGGCATGAAAGGGACCGGTAAATGGATGGTGCAGCAGGCGGCGGAGCTCTCCAGTGCGGCCCCCACTATCGCCGCCTTGTTGGATTGCAGTTATCTGAGCGGCCTCAAAAACGAGCGCCAGGCCGTGCTCAAATATTTCAAGACGCAGGGTTAGGGTTAGAGTCCTCGTTCTCTCCTGCTGTGAACAAGAAGCAATTGGTGGACGATGTGCGGAAGGCGCTGTATGCGTCCAAAATCTGCAGCTACGCGCAGGGGATGAATCTTCTGAGAGCCAAGAGCACGGAGAAGGGGTGGAATTTGAACCTGGGAGAGCTTGCGCGTATATGGAAAGGGGGCTGCATTATCAGGGCCGTGTTCCTGGATAGGATAAAGAAGGCTTACGAGCGGAATTTGCAGCTACCGAATCTGATGGTGGATCCCGAGTTTGCCAGAGAGATGGTGGAGAGGCAGGCAGCGTGGAGGAGGGTGGTGAATTTGGCTATAGAAGCCGGGATCAGTACGCCTGGAATGAATGCCAGCCTCGCATACTTCGACACATACTGCCGTGCCCGCCTTCCTGCCAATCTTGTCCAAGCTCAGCGTGACCTGTTTGGAGCTCATGCTTATGAGCGGATCGACCGCCCAGGCATCTTCCATACAGAGTGGACTAAGATTGCCAGGCAAGACAAAGCAACTGCTAAAGCCTTTAACTAAATTCTTAACCAGGTTAACTTTTTGCCTGCATTTTGAATTTTGCTTAAAACGGAGAATGCTTTTCATAAACAGAGCAACTGCTAAAGCCTTCAACTGAATTCTTAAGCAGGTTAACTTGTGGCCTGCATTTTGTATTTTTCTTAAGCAACTGCAAAAGCGTTCAATCGAATTCTTATGCAGGCTAATGTTTTGCCTGCATTTTGCGTTGTGCTTAAAATGGATGTTCTTTGTCATAAACAAAGCAACTGTTAAAGCCTTCAACTGAATTCTTGTACGGGTTGATTTTTTTTTTACATTTTGAATTTCATTTAAAACAGATGTAATTTTTTATGAAGAGCACAACTAATAAAGCACTCAACTTAATTCTTATGCAGGTTAACTTTTTGCCTGCATTTTGAATTTTGTTTAAAACATGAACAAAGCAACTGCTAAAGCTTTGAAGTGAATTCTTAAGCAAGTTAATAATGTGCCTGCGTTTGAATCACGAACAAAGCAACTGCTAAAGCCTTCAATTGAATTCTTAAGCAGGTTTACTTTTTGCCTACTTTTTGAATTTTGCTTAAATGTTCTTTTTCACAAAGAAAGCAACTGCTAAAACATTCTACTGAATTCTTAAGCAGGTAAATTTTTTGCCTGCTTTTTAAATATTGCTTAAAACAGATGTTCTTTTTCATGATTAAAGCAACTGCTAAACCCTTCAACTGAATTCATTATCTGGTTAACTTTTTGTCTGTATTTTGATTTTTTCTTAAAATGGATGTTCAATTTTATGAACAAAGCAACTGCCAAAGCCTTAAACTGAATATTTATGCAGGTTAACTTTTTACCTGCATTTTGAATTCTGCTTAAAACAGATGTTCTTTTTAACGAACAAAGCTACTGATGAAGCCTTGAACTTTCTTGTGCGTGTTAACTTTTTTTTCTGCATTTTGAATTTCACTTTAAAGGGATGTTCTTTTTCATGATCAAAGCAACTGCTAAAGCCTTCAACTGAAATCTTAAGCAGGCTAATTTTCTGCCTGCTTTTTGAGTTTTGCCTGCCAGTAAGAAAGTTCAAAAGCATGTTGTCATTTCCCTTTCTTTTTTCAAAAAATGTATCCAATAAATGTAATGAGTTGAGAGATAATAAATTTGGTCATTTAATAGGCCAAAACTTTAATAAATGGAATGAGTTGAGAGATTGTGTTATAAGAGAGGGAACAAATAAAAGTTTGGGTTGACAAATTTGGTCATGGAATATGCCAAAAGATTAAACTTTGCTTTTTTTCCTCCCTTAAAAGTCCACACATTCCTCAGGTTCATTTGACAAATTTGGTCATGGAATATGCCTCCACACGTTCCTTGGGTTCATTTCTTCATCAGATTGTCTTGTAGTTTCCTATCTAATGTATAGTTCATGCTCATGGTAATTATTTCTGAAGCAGGCATTGATGACCCAAAAAAAATCTTTCCACATTTTCAACTTTTTTAAAGCACACACCTGAAAAGACCTTGCTCATATGGGGGAGAAAAATTGACGATAAAAAGTTATCATTTCTCTCACTTTTATTTTGGACAATCACCACAACAAACATCGCAACCTTCACGCTCTATCTCTCACAGCTGATTTACAATCTACAAAATCTATCTCTCACTTCTGATTTACAATCTACAAAATTTGGGCATGGAGGACAAAGAAGAAACCACAGAGAATCTTCATGCCAAATTCATGCTTAAAGCCTTAAACCCATACAGGGCTTGTGCCAAAGCAGGAGATGCAATTACCCCTTGCCCTCACCCCTTTCGTGTGAGGATCATAGCAGCAGTCTCATACAGCCCCAAGACGAACCATTATGATAACTATGTACTCACATAGCATACCTACTTAAAAGCAGTATGCCCGAAAAGCTTTAATAACCGAAACATCACACAAACATTACTCAATGTGAAATGGATTTTTTTTTTGTCATCTCTTGATCCATAGTTATCTCAATCCAAATCTTAGGCCAAAACATTGCTAGAATTCCTTTTAAATTTTCTGGTAACCGGTCATCCTATGGTGATACTAATTTGTTTTTTCAGTATCCATATGTATATGTATATTTTATTTCCTTACCCCTCTATAACCCTTTTAAGGACGCTCTACCACTATTTACTTATCAGACCATCATTTTACAGAGTTCAATCCCTAAAGTGAATATGTATGTTTTCACAAAAATCAATCCTTTTTAATATGGTTCACCTATATGGAAAGCTTTCTCCTGGGTGAAGGTCTGCTATAATCCTTGCAAGACCAATTATAAGAAATGAGTTTACCACAAGACAAACCAAAATATGAGCACATTAATTGTCTACTCACATAGCTTATCTACTTATAAACAGGCTGCCTGAAAAGCTTTAATAACCTAAACATCACACACACATAACTTACAAGTGAAATGATTTTTTTTATCATCTCTTAATCCATAGTTATCTCAATCCAAATCTTAGGCGAAAACATTGCTAAAATACTTATTAATTTTTTTGTTAACAGGGCGCATCCTATGGTGATACTGATTTGTTTTTTCAATATATATATATATTATTTCCTTACCCCTCTAGACGCTCTACCACTATTTACTTATCAGACCATCATTTTACAGAGTTCAATCCCTATATTGAATATGTATGTTTTCACAAAAATCAATCTTTTTTAATATGATTTATCTATATGGAAAGCTTCCTCCTGGGTGAAGGTCTGCTACAATTGTCGCAAGACCAATTATAAGAAATGGGTTTACCAACTTATTTTTAGACATTTAAGGTTCTTATCACAGTGAGGTATCATTGTGGAAGATTTTTTTGGATATTACTTCATCCTAGTTTTTAGATCCGACGTTTCGAGTCTTCTACTGAACTCATCATCAGAGAGAAGCAGCCTATCAATACTTAACATGGAAAGTTACTGATCCTATACTGGATCCCCAGATGGTATGTCATCCTCCATGGATCTATATTTGACATCTTGTCGTTCAATCCAATCTATGATTCTTTCCTAACAGTATAAGTAAGACTAAGATCAACTATGACTCATTTTATCTATCGTTCAAGAAGTGGAGAGTATAAAATCTTGCTATTGATTTGCTCATATTTCAAGCAGGGTCATTATACAAGAAGTCGATACACCACACAATCCATAAGATCTACTCAGAAATCCTTCAAGACATTTTGTCAAACAGTTGGCTATCCAAGGATAAAGTGCAATCTAAAGCCACACCATGCATCAAATGATTCACCCCACAACAATAGAGAATCATATACCAATATTATACTTGCCATAACAATCCATCAGTGTTGAATAGACGTAGTGACCCTTCAATGTTAATTATCAATAACTGCTTAACCTAGTGATGCAGAGGCTCTTCCCAAATCATTGATTCACAGGACATCTTCAACCTCTTTCCTGGAGTGGTAACATCCATAGGTTTACGCTTTAAGTAAGATAAATTGGTATTTTTAGTAATAACCAGCAACGGGCATGTTGGTCAAGCAGGCATAGTGCTCTGCCTCTATGATCATCATGTCCATTATGTTGTATTTTCAAACTGCAGTGCTGTTGATAGAATCGAACATAGACAATTTCATACTGCTACACAAGGTTACCCGTTCGTTTTTGGTTTTGGTGTGGGTTCGAAGAACCTTGTTTGCCGGTACAACAATTTTTTTCCCTTGGGTTCGTCTGTACAAAAAATATATAAAAAAATAAAAAATATAGAAATTCTAGCCTGATACATGGGAAATTAGTGTCATTGTCATTAACCACTAAACAGATAGAGATAAATGAGTCAAATCATAAATGAATCATGATAAGTTGATAATTTTAAAATCATAAATGACAACTATAACTATAAGTACAACCATTAAACAAAAATGATAAAATGATAAATGAAAATCATATATATTAAAATATGAGTATCTATTATCAAATATCAAGATTCAAATATAAAAATTTATCATGTGGCTGTAATTAATTACAAGATACATCAAAGTTCAAAGTTCAAACTCTAAAAGTCAATTTTCATAGTCATATTGATATTGCTCTTCATTGAAAACATCAACATCATCATGATGTGGTTTATTAGAAGTAGAACCACATGGACTATCTGCACTGCCACTCCTGCTAACTATGTTTTGTGTCCTCGAACCCGAAGGACTGCCTATGTCATCTAATGAGAAGCGGGATATGCAAGCATCCAAGTCAACAACCTCTGGGTCTATATCCCAATGTTTTGACATCCCCTCCTTGTACTCTGGGTTCTTGTGTGATAGAAGACACAAATTAGAGTGTATGACCAACTCTTCGGCCTTTTTAGCTGCGAGCGTGTTGCGCTTTTGTGAGTGAATGAAGTTATATGTGCTCCAATTCCGCTCACAAGAAGATGAACTTGCAGCCTATATTCAAATTTAAACATAAATTTAAAATTTTTAAAAGAAAAAGAAAAACTTAAATAATAAATTTAAAAACTTAAAAAATACAAAACTTACATGTGACAAGATCTTGATTGCAAGAGGTTGGAGGTTCGGTGATCCTTGGCCATGAAGGTATCACCACATAGGACCATCCTTCTTGTATTTGTCCTGAAGAGCACCAAGACTATGACCTCAGGAGGTAATGAAAGCCCCAAACTCGCTTGTAACCAAGTCTTCTATTTCAGGATCAAGGAATATCCTAGACATTGCCAATTTGTGCCCTTTAGCCACTTTGACATCCCTATATGGTGGCACCCTCCTCGGCAAAGAAAAGGATCTCTGTGCTATAGAAACGAGGAGTCAATGCAAAGGCAAGGAGATGTAGCGGGTTGGTCATTTTGTTCCACCGCTCAGCAAGGATAGAATGCACTTGTTTGAAAAATTTCTCCTCTGGATCTTGCTCTTTTTCATTAATGACGAATTTTATTTTCTCAATCATTGAGTCTATGCCATCATATATTTCTCCCAAACATCGCTGATTCATGTCAGCAAAACGGATCATACTCATGATGGGCTCAGTGAAACTCAATAAATAATCTACATGGGCCCACCAATCATCATCTAGGATCAAGTTATTCACTCTTTGGGCCCGCTCTTTGCTCGCCTCCCTCCATACACCCCACAAGTCGCTGATGACCATATTGCTAAGTGCTTGTCGCACTAGTACAAGTCGTCTCAAGATGATTGTGTGAGAAGCAAATCTAGTCGGAGCAACCTATTACAAAATAAATTATTAAAAATAATAAATATAGTTATACAAGTATGAAGCACTAGTTTAAAAAATAAAAAAAGTTATAATTTTAAAACAAAAATAAAAATACTAAAATAAAATACCTTCAACAAGTCCAATGTCGAGAAGGATCTGAAAATGGCTTGAGAGTGTTGATGGTTAGTGACAAATATTTGAATTTGCTCAGCTTCATCATAAACTTGTTTGATCCAGTCAATTTGCGTCCCCATCTTTTGCAACATGAGGTTGATTGAGTGGTCAACACAAGGTGTCCAAAAAATGTGTCCATATCTCGCCTCCACCAACATCCCTACAACCTTCATTATCCGTTATAACTTGGATAACATTTTCAAGTCCAACTGCCTCAATGGATTCGATGAGGATGTTGGCAATGAACTCTGCATCCTTCATAGACCCCTCACAATCAATGCCCTTTAAAAACATTGCCCCTTTAGGGCACATTGCAAGCACATTGATCAAAGGCCTGTTTCTTGCATCTTTCCATCTATCAGAAATGATAGAGACCCCTGTTTCAGCCTATGAGTCTCTGATTGGCATGAAAGAATCTTCAACAGTTTTTCTCTTTTTCGTCAATAAAGTGGTGCGGACTTCTTCAAACCTTGGGCCTTTGTAATCTTTTTGGGCCTCATTGATTGCTCTCACCATTTCTTGCCAATATGGTGATCGAACCGCATTGAAAGACAATCCATTTGCATATATGCATCGTGCAATTTTTTGATCCGCAATCTCCCTGCTCTCATTTTGAAAAGATCTATCCAATGGTCCTCTTGTTCTTTTGTTTGTAACTAGAAGAGAAGCCTCTTCTTGCATAGGGGCTGCTCCCAAAAATGGATGTCTTCCACAAGCACAATTGGAGAACTGCCAGTAGAACTTGGGGAAACAGGTGGATTCCCTGATCCCTTGCCTTTCTTTGCTAGAGGGTGACTGAGTCTCATGGCATGTGCGGCATCTGCATCTTCTTGTTCCTCGATGAATTCAAGGATTTTTGAATGTGGCAATGGAGAGTTAGCCTTCCCCATGCAAAATTTGATTCCGCGTTCAGGAATGTGACATAAATGCGCTTTCACCCTAAAATATGAGCTTGCGAACTGAGAATCACAAATATTGCATTTCCAGATATAGGCCCCACCCCCTGAAACTTGGTCTACCAGTGTTGTATATTTCCACAATGGTGAGTGTGTCAAGTCCATTTTGTGTTGCTTTTGGCCGTTGGAGGAAGAGGTACGAGACATTGTTGATTGTAGTAATAGACTACTAGTATATATAACTACAAGTAAAAAAACAAAAACACAATTAAAAAAAAGTCAAAACAAACCATAGGGCAGCAGCTAGAAACTAGTAAAAATTTAAAAAATGACAAAATAAATAAAATAAAACAATATAAAACTAAAAACTTACCTTGATAGCAAATGGCTCCTCAATCACTATAGGCAAATGACTAGAATGATGCTTGATGAAGATTCAAACTTGCAGCAGCAATGGAGTTGAAGTATGCAATGAGAAATTTAGAAAAATAAGAAGCAAGTGTTTTTCCTCTTGTCACTTTGTTCTTCTCATTTGTGTTGACATATGCTTTTGTTTTTGTCTTTTAGGGTTAAGTAAGGTGTTTTTTATAATTTCAATGCATTGGGTTTGGTGAAAAAGGAAAAAAAAAAAAAAAAGTTTTTCCCAGCTTTTGGGCGCCGGTGATTGCAGGTGCGTAGCCCCAATGCCTAGGGTTCACCCCTGGGCACCCGGGTGTGTTGGGGGTTCTTATGGGAAGAACCCCCAATGCACCCGAGTGCCCAGGGGCGAACCCTGGGCACTAGGGCTACACACCGGACCCCGCATCAGAACCAGGGTCGCACTTGGCTCCCAAACGCTGCCCTGGGGCTACGAACCAGTAATGTTGCTGCTACATGCTACTTTGAATCTTGATTGGTTGGGAACAACCCCCAACACACCTAGGGGCCCAGGGGCAAACCTTGGGCACTAGGGCTACACACCGGACCCTGCACTAGAACCAGGGTCGCCCCTGGGTCCCAAACGCTGCCCTGGGGCCACGAACCAGTAATGTTGCTGCTACATGCTACTTTGAATCTTGATTGGTTGCAGATATCCCTGAAATAGCTCTCTCTACTGTTACCCAGGTTAGAGGTCCTAATATGTTATTGGTCCTATTCGAGGCCATATCATTACCAATGCACAGGTCAGTTTCAGACAAGAAATTATCTACCAGAGTAACACATGATACAGGGTACAGAAAGCTACTATGATGATGCCCACGAGTTAGGCTTATGAACTTTCATAGCATACACAAGAACAAACAGTGTGATTGAAGTCTTTATAAATGGAAACCAAACCCCTTTTCACAACAATTTTTTCCTGATTAAATTCTACATTGAGCACTCTACACTGTATTAGACTTCTGTCAAGTTCATAATATAATTATAGCATTCAATGTTTCCACTGAAGGTATTTTATATCAAGGCTGCGATAGTGTATCCACAATTATAGCATTCAATATATCCAATCAAGGCATTTTATATCATCAGCAGAGATGAAGAAACTACAACTATCAAGGAAGGAGGTAAGTTGGATTCAAAATCTCTAATCCATCCAAAGAGTTAATTTGAACTCCTCAGATTAGTTTGACTATTTTTCTTAATGTTAGTTTAATGTTTTCAATTATGGAGAAGAGACGTTAGTCACACAGACCAGAAATTCCGAGGCCCAACTTTAATATATAGAAGGCCTGAGTGATCCATTCACAAATTATTTTTTGTAATAAAGGAACACTGAACATTCAGCTCACATCCATTCACATCTACATTCAAGAACTAAGTCATAATGATGAAAACATAGTGATAACATGTAGCAGAAGTATATACAAGAAAGGTTGCATAATCTCAACATACTTGTAAATAGTCATGCCGTAATAAACCTTTGTCGAAGAATTGTTAACACATTCCTTCCCTCAACGAATGGGCAATTTGGTTTATGTATTCATTCTTAATGGTCAGACAGTATCTTCAATACATGGTATAAGGTCATATCATAGGACAGTCCCTCAAACAAGTATGCCTTTCCATGCATTGTATAACAGATACATAATTCACATGATGCGTTTTCAAACCTTTCTTGGCCTTCACATTCCCTAATCTCAACAAGCTGTAAGAAGATACAAAACTGTCACATTGTACCTTGATTCATATAGTATTCACAACCTACTGAAGGTAAAAGATAGGTTTCAATTTTTTTTAATTTGAGTCACAAACGAGCTCAGCTGGATATCATAAATTTGGTCAAGCAAGAGTATGTCTTGAGGTACACATTAAGAAGCTGCAACAAGCCAGAAGGTACCACGAATGTATGTGGAATGACATAATACCACAGAGAGAAACATTTGCCAAAGACCAAAACTTAATTATAATTTCCACCAGTTGCATGCAGATATCAAGATTGATAAGACAACAAACCAGTCGAGCTTGAGTGATGTCAGTAAGAAGTAAGGAATGTTTACTTTCGTGAACATTCATGGGCATTGTAGATCTTCCTAGTTCATTCACTGATCACCTCTGCTTCAACAGGGTCGCTAATAAAATAGCTTGAGATAATTGTATGATATGCTGGCAACTATGCCCAGCCTTTATAGGAAACATCATAGCCACAGATCTATTCATACGAAAACTAAGAAATGACATCTTGTTACAGGGATAGCATGCAAAACCTTTTCCAAGAAAGGAAGTACATAAAGAAATCTTTAGGAAGTCTTCAACAGGTCTCTGGCCAATTTTAGGTACAATTATTCCTTCTATATAAATAACTCACATTAAGAAGGATAAGATTTTGGAGAAACACAACTTTTTTTAGTGATGAATTATGGGTAGTGGGCTGTGGAAACATTAATCCCGATTTGGAAAATATTCATTACTCGGCATATAAGGAGTATTCTGACCAATCTACTCTCATGTGAGCTTGAAAAGCATAAATATCTTTTTCTCACCATGTGTAAAGAATAAAATTGGAACCATGCATAGTCCTGACTCTTATTGCAAGGCTAATGGCACCTATTGATCTTTACTTTGACAGAGAACAAGGAAAATACTTGTCAAAAAGGGCAGTTGATCACTCTCTTTAAATGCAAGTAGGAAAATACAGAACGACTAGCAATCACACTAACCTTATCAGAAGTCTGGTTTATAACAAAACCAATTGCAGTAGCTACTATTTCGACTAACAATGGTTTTTCACTATAAATAAGACTCTCATTCGGGAGTATAATAATACAAAATTCACTCAGAGTTAAAGAGGACTTCTACGGGACACATTCCTATGACATAACCAAGTTAGAGGAATTATACTCGTTTTCTACTCTCAGATTGTTTGTCCCAGGGTATTATATATCCAGGCTGCGCTAGTGTAGATTCATCTGTAATAAAGCATGATCTCCACCGGCAGACCAGAGAGTAAGAAAACTACAACTATTCAAAATCCCAAATCGTCCCAGGAGTTAATTTTAACTCATCAGATTAAATTGACCGTATTTCTTGACAATAGTTTGATGGTTTCACTTATGGAGAAGAGACTTTAATCACACAGACCAGAAATTTCCAGGCCTAATTTCAATTCTTAGAAGGCTGTGTGATCTATTCATATTTATTCTTGTTAAAGCAACAGTGAACCCTGCTCACACCCATTCACAATGACATACAATAACTAAGTCATAATGATGAATACTTAAGAATAACAAGTAGCATAAGTAAACACGAAAGGTTGCAGAATCTCAACATACTTGTGAATTGACATTCTATAATAAACCTTTGTTTAAGAATTTCATAATCTGTCCTTCCCTCAACGAAAGAGCAATTGTGTATAGGTAGTCATTCTTAATGGTTACATAATATCATCAAAACATAGTATAAGGTCATATTATAGGGGTAGGCCCTAAACAACAATTATGCCTCTCCATGCTTCATATTAAAGAATAAAGATACATAATTGACATGACAAGTTTTCAAACCTGCTTGTCCTTCACATTGCCTAATCTCAACAAGCTATAAGAACATGCCAAACTGGGACATTGGACTTTGATTCATATAAACTATACACAACCCATCAAAGTTAAGAGCAGAGCTATGAAAATTATTAAAGAAAAGGTTAAAAATCTCCCTGTTCTTCATGTCCCAAAGCCTGATAATTTTGTTGTATATACAGATGCCTCTGATCTTGCTTGGGAAGGAATCCTTTGTTGTATAGAGGATGGTAAAGAATGTGTCTGTGAGTATGCTTCTGGAGGTTTTGCAGATAACGTTAAAAGGTGGATTTCCTCTGACAAAGGAATATATGCTGTAAAAATGTGTCTAGAGAAATTTGCTTTGAAGCTTATGCACTTGAAGCACTTTATTATAAAGACAAACTGTACATGCTTTCTAACCTTCAAAGAGAGAGATCATGGAAGAGAAAAGTACTGTCGCTAGCAGAACTACTTCAACAGATTCAAGTACATTGCAGAACATATCAAGAGAGATCAGAACGTTGTGGCAGATTGGCTTAGCAGAAACGCTGCTACCACTTGCATGGATTTTCCCTTACCAAGAGCTTTTCCTCTAACCAAAGTAAAGGTTTAAAGATTTGACAATTTGCCTTTAGTTCTGCAAGATCAGATATTGCAGGAAGGAATATTGAATGGATGTCTCAAAGCTTCAAAACAGCCTCAGTAGATTTGCAGATGTCTAGAGCTTGCCATATCATAGTCTTAGGATAGGGGGTACCATAGCCATTAATCAGCTTAACAGTGACCTTCTAGTCCAAAGGTTCACAGATCTAATCTATAGACCAGAGCACAGATGGAGAATCAAGTTGAATCTCCAGCAAAAAAATTTCATCATTGATTTTATCAGAAAACATGGTCCACCTGCAATCCATCCATATCAAAATCACAGTGAAGAGACCCTCTACCGTACAATTGTTTGTAGAAAATTCGAATGAGAGTCTACAATAAATATAAATTTGATTTATCAAGACAATCTGATTAATCAACCTCCTTTTGGGAAGTTCAATTAATACATCAACTGAATTGTCTTTTTCGGCCAATAAGAGATGATGATCTTTTAATCGAAGCAAAGGCCCTGTTGGATCCCATAACTTTATAATCCTCCTCTTTTGGATGATAACTTTTGAAAAAGAAAGATTCTCGATGTATATAATGGCAGATAACTTCTTTTGTAAAGGAAAAGTGGCAGACACCGTTAAGCATAGATTCTTGGCAGGTCCCCACATTTTCTTTTAGAAGCATAGTTAGCCGTAAAAGTCTTATTGATAAGTATAACTGGTTACTTTGGTTACTAGGTTAGATTCCTTTTTACTTTCTTAGCTGGTCTAAATTTTGGCTATATAAACCGATGCTTGGTTCAATTATAAGCATCGAGAAATAGAGAGTCAAGGGTCTTAGAGTCTTTAAGGTCTATGTCAGTCTAGAATCTAAGAAGCAAGCAATGCATGCTCTTCTTTTGCGCTTCGTGTGATCTGAAGAACCATAAATTCTTCTTCAATCTTGTAATTCTGTAATATTGTAAAAGCTTTGTTTTTCAATAATATCAGAAGCTGTAACCATTCATTGTTTATCTGTAAAAACTGTGGCGACATAGACCCTGAAGAAGTTGCGTTAGAGTGTGGTATTATAGCCGTAAGTCCCAAGTTAAAAGTCATGTCAGATGGTTTTCATAGTATACTACAAAAAGCCTGTTGCCTTGATCCATCATGTATCCTGTTCAGAGCATTGACTTATTTTATTTATCCTCTATTATGAATTATTCTCTCTGTTTTGTCTGCTCGTCCAAGGGAAATCCCAGGGGATCTCAAATCCACGGGGTTTCAAGTTAAACAAAAAATTCCAATGGCAATTTTTTCAAAGGCTACAGAAGGTGATCAAGGATTTGAAATTATTAATTGAGCTGAAGCAGAATGCTTTTATGAACCACCACAAGGCGAGCTAGCTCAGCAAGGAGAATCTTCAGAGTCAATTCCCTAGATCGAACCCACTGTAGAAGCTATTTTAAGCTCCATCATTAACTTTACTCCTACTCTTTAACCTTGTTAAAAGGGGACAATGTCTTTGGTAAAATGTTTTATAAGTCCACTTTTAAGTCTGTTGTCCGTCTCACACTTGAATATAACCCTGGAAAGTTCTACCAGACTAATGTATTGACTCTTCTCCCTCAAATCTGAAATAAAATACATTATTAGTCACGAGGATGATAACTTTGTACATTTTGGAATGATTAGGGCGTATATAAAGCCACATATTTTTGAAAACATAAACCAATATCCTATTTTGCACTCTATGACAGAAGACAAGCCAATTTCAAACATGCATGCCAAGTGTCTTCTATGTCCCATCTAAATGATGGACATATTTGTTACGTGTTCCTTCTTAATCTTTCTGTTAGTGTTAGGGATAAAAGATGCAAAGACGTAAAAATTGGATCTATTCACTGCTGGGTTCTCTTCTCTTCCTTAGATGGGTTAAACATCTTTGGTCCATTCAAATATGCCCCAGTAAATGTTCAAGTCCTCTATAGCATGACTAGCGCTAGTCATCCCAAGATTCTTGATAATCTTTTTTAGTGGCACAATTCAACTACAGAAAGGCCTTCTAGATTTTATTGAAATATCTACTTAGTGGACATTACACTAGTTAAAAAATGTTTCTTTTAGATTACATAAAAGGGAGAAAGTAGTTCATAAGATCGATGGAAGCACTAAAATATACTCCCCCCATCTATGTCACAGTCATCTGTGTTTGAAATTCCTAAACACAGTATTTCCTCTCAATCAAATAGGAGTCTTGGGAGAGGAAATGTTTTGTGGAATTAGAAGATGAGAAGGAAAACCAGAGACCCAAATTATTGCTTGCAACACTTTCTACTCTACCCCAAGAAAATTCCATAGCTTATTACAAACAAGAAGAGGGGAAATTTGCCTATTTTTCATATACCTTCTAGTGTGTATCCTCTGATGATAAAGAGCCATGTAATGGGTACAAGCATCGCACTTATCTTTTAATGTCTAATGCACATTATCAAGATTTTGATGACCTTTGTAGAGATACTAGAGTCATTAGGCAATATACTAGGCAATTGCTTGTAGTTGCAGATTCTGTACAATTTATTAGAGATACATGCAATGATGTACAAAAAAATGTTGATCAATCCCTGAACATGCTTCACACGATGGGCGATAAATTAAATACGATGAATGATAAGATGTCTAGTCTAGCAGGGCACCATTAATTTTTGTATTGATTATGAGAATAATCTCAAACACATTAGATTCAAAGAAATAGCTCCTACAGAGGAAAGAAGAATCTTGGATGACTAGAGCTCGGGAGCAGTAGCAGTGGGATTGATGGAACTTTTAGGGCAAAGGTGCAGGGAAACTGGGCAAAAAGCTACATAAATTTTTTTGTGGCAGGACATCCAGGAAGCCCAAGGTTGTCAAGATGAATACGAGTGGTTGGAAAACGTTTGTAATGTTCTCGGGTCCCCCTTTATGGGGTTGGAATTGCCAGGGTTTGGTAGTGGTGTTAGGGGGAGTGCAGTTTGGCCACAAAGCAACTCTTGCAATCTCCAGGGAAGGAAATCGATGGGGAGATCCCTCCAATCCAAGCATACTTTTTAAAAGGTTGAGATAAGGAAGGGGCAAGTGCATCGTGCACAGTGGTATTTGAGAATGGGGATTTATGGGACAACGTCACCAATTTGAAAAGTAAAGGGTTGATCAAGAGGTTTGTAGGGAAGTGGCCAGCAATAGAAGCGGTAGAGAGTTGGGTTGGAGGCAACTGGGGTCTAGGTTGCATCATTCGCTTTCCGCATAAAAGGTTTTTCGTTGTCATTTGCCCCTCAGTGGAAAAGGAGGTTTTCCGTGGAGGACCTTGGTTGCTTGATGGAGCTGGGCTATGGCTGCAAATTGGTGCCCCAATTTAACCCATTGACTGCAAAGAGGGAAGTTTTCCATTTGGGTTAGGATATATGGGCTCCCCATGGAATACTGGAGTGAGAATTGTTTGAATTAGATCGGATCCCTAGTGGGGGAATATATTAAAGTGGATTTGAAAACCATGGACAGTGTTTTGGCCTCCTCCACTCGAGTGTGTGTTCTATTGGATTTAGATGAAGGCATACTCGAAACCATTTGTATTAAAACCAGTGAGGGAACGTGGGAACAAAATATTGATGTGGAAAGGATCCCCTTCAGATGTTACAAGTGTCAGGAAGTAGGGCATTTCAGGGGGAATTGCCCAAGGAGTGAAGAGAACAAACCCCAGGCACTTGTGCAGAAAGCTAAGCTTAATCCCCTTCTAGAGGTTTTGAAACTTCATGATAATGCACACTATCGCAATCTGGAGCTGGATGAATCTCATAAAGGATCAAATCTTAAACTTGAAACATCCAAGGGGAATGGTATTGATACTGCAACAATTATAGCTCTTAAAGAAAGATTGGAAGGCGGTGAGCTATTCTTGCCCAACACGTTGCTTAAAGAGTACAACTTCATTTCTGAGGAGACACAAAAATTATCATCTATTATTGTGAATGAGAGTGTGGGGGGTGAAGATCCAGTAGAGAACTGCTCAAACTTGGTCGGTTTGGGAATGGTAGGAGATTTGCATTCATCTCCATCAGCATAATATTTTGAGGATGATGAGGAAGAGGAACTCAACTCTACAAAGGTTCTCTCCTTGGCTTAGAAGGACTGCAAGCTCTCCCAACCAAATTGTGGGGGTGCGAACAAGAGAGGTAGGAAGATGACTAATGAACACACTGAGGCAGAGGTTTCGGTCGGCAAACAAAAATCCATGAAACAATGGTCATTCCTTTAAAGCAGGGGGTGGAAGGCTTCTCTTCCTCGCAATGAAGGTACTCTTTTGGAATGTTAGGGGATTGAATGCACCTAACAAGAGGCGCTTGGTAAGGCGGCAATTGTACTTAGGTTTTTTATGTGTTCCTCTTGTAGGATACTAAACTTTCTGAGGAAATGTAAGGACTCGTGAACAAAAGTTGGAATAGATCGAGGGGCTGGTTTTAGGATTTTGTAAGGGCTTCATGGGGCTTAGTGACACTTTGGGACTCATCGAGAGTTTTGGTTGAAGCCTGCAACTCTGGGACTAGCTAGGAAGTCAGTAAGGTAACTATTTTTGCCTTGAATATTGTTTTCTTTCTCTTTAATGTTTATGGGCCGAACTTGGCAGTGGGAAAAGCTCATGTTTGGGATGAAATTTAACAACAAATTGATCTGTTGTTGGGGCAACAATGTGTTTTAGTGGGTGATTTTAATGTCATTTTGTCTGGCGTTGAAAAGAGAGGCAGGGAATGCAAAGAGACACATTCACATAAATATTTTCTCATTTATGTGTATGGTATAAGACTTATTGATATAGTTCCCAAGAATGGCTTGTTCTCTTGGACCAACAGGGGGTAGGGTTTTAACAACATTGCAGAAACGCTGGATCGCTTCTTGGTCTCCCACAACTCTCTGGATATGGATTAGGTGTTGGAGAACAATATTCTGCCAGTCTTTGGTTCGGATCATGTTTCGATCAAACTCAAAATCAGTGAAGATGGGGCTCCACCCAAATGCACCTTCAAGTTCGAATTGATGTGGCTTGGGATCTTTCCTTCCCTGATCTAGTTAAGAAATGGTGGAATAATGCTCTGGTGGGGGAGGGCTTGAAGATGTTTGTTGTAACTAAAAAGTTATGACATGTTAAATTGTGTCTTAGAGCTCGGAATAGAGACTCCTTCAAAAACATTTTTTAAAGAAATTCCAAGGGTGGAAGCATAATTGGTAGCTCTCAACCAGTTAGTCATGAATGTCGGTATGGATGCAGGCTCATATGTATGAGAAAAATAACTTTTGGCAGAGGTGGAGGATTTGCACATTAGGGAATAAGTGCTCTGGAAGCAAAAATCAAGAGAGCTATGGCTTAAGGAAGGTGATGGTAACATCAAGTTCTTCCACAAATCGACAAGGGCGAGAAGGAGCTCCAATCGTATCTCCTCGATCAAGGCAAGGGATGGGTGGGTGTTGAAAATAATGTTGGGAATTAGGGAGGAAGCAATGGCATGCTTTCAGGAGTTGCTAGTCAATACAAAAGCCTTGGATTTAGAGGCTCACTCTGAAAGCGTTGAACCCTAAAATGGTCACAAAGAGTCCAAACAATTTGTTTATGCCCCCTCTCTCTCACGAGGAAATTCGTAAGGTTGTTTTCTCCATGGGCAAGGACAAATCCCCTAGGCTAGATGGGTTCCCTGTTGCCTTTTTTCAATTTTTCTGGGACATTGTGGGGGATGAAATTGTTGAAATGGTGGATGAACCTTGGAGGAAGCAAATGATTGGGGCGTATATTGTATGCAAGCGAAACTAGATAGTTTTGTAACTTATCCTACTTAATAGTACTCAAGTTTGGAGAAGGTAATCAACTAACAAGTATACTTGGGGATATGTTTAAATTGTGGTCATGACCAATATTGAATCTGCTAAACCTACACTAAGGGATCTCTTATCACAATATAGCAAAGGAGAGGTTTCCAAGGCCTCTAAGCAAATGCTATCTTGTGATAATCCTAGCTTGTGATAATCCTAGTTAGGTATTTATGTTTGTAATAATATAAAAGCAATCTAATTTACTAAACAACTATGCAAGCTAATATAGTAAATACACATGCAAGCTAATCTAGTGCTCACCAAAGCTGGTGGCACAAATAGGGAAGATAGTAACATGCAAAGACAATTCTATCTATAACATAGGGAGTATTTAAGTAAGAAGAGATACAATCCAACATATATTAACTCTACAATATCTACTTACCGAAATATAAGGGCTTAGGAGTATACTTACCTTTGTTGAAGTGAATATGTCGTGCCTCAATTACTCCTTTGGCCAATGGTGCTTTGTAGGAGATTGTTGTGGGCTTGTAAGGATCACAATAATAATTCAACTCTAGGTTATAAGACCTCTTCTATGCATCGAAGACTTCCACAAGTCAAGTGCTACTCCTTCAAGGGCAAAAACCTAAGTAGTGAAAACCTTCTATTGATTGTATAAGCAGATTTGTGAGCAATAATGCTGCATAATTGATTGATCCTCTATTGAAAATGAAGTGAAATGGGGTATATCTAGTCACAGATTGACCCTAAACCTTCCTAGAAATTAAGTTGATGGAGTCGGTCTGTTGACTTCGTTAGGCAAGACATAGGGTCGTTAGGTCTCGACTATGTCAGCTTTGGTTGACATAGTTCCGTAATGTACGGTAAATCCTAGAACGGGGTCAACCTGGTCGACTTAGTAGAAAACATGGTAAAAAGGGGTTTTTGTTTAATTAGGGGCTATTTTGGGTGGTGAGTTGCTTAAGAAAGTGTATAAGCGAGGTTTCAAAGCCTAGGAAAACGTATAAGAGTAGTTTGTATTGGTTTTAAATGGTGGTATAGGTGTCAACAATCTTGTGAAGCACCAAAGGTCTGCGAACCCCTTTCCCAATGCACCCCTTAAAGCGTGCATCAGAGAGATTGAATTTCGACGGGTTCTTGCAAGAGAGAAAACATTAGTAATTGATAAAGTTTAAAAATATTGTGTGTATATATATGCCCCACTTGAAGCTCATCATATGTTACATAGTTGTAACATGACATGATGCTTCAGGGAAAGAACATAACAATCCACAATGCTGAGCTAATAATTTGCATTAAAAAACATAACTAGGAATGACATTAAGGAAATAACTGAAATAATGGAAATACATATATGTACCTCGACTTACCTTTATCATTGAATGGTTGTCTACTATATATGTTATTTTGATCGTGGAGGGCATATTGATTGCTTTGGACAAACCCTAGGGATACAAAATTAAAGAGCAAAAATAAACAAACACAACGAAATCAATATAACTGAACTTTGTAGAATTTAAGTAAATCACTTGGTCAATTGGGAAGTTAGGGTGATAAATGCTAAGTTAGAATCAAAAGGACCAAGGAAATGTGGGAGTAAATCAGGTAATTGAAAAAGCTAAGGCTATTAAATGATTGAAAAATTCAAACAAAATGTCTCTGAAATAAAAAAAGTAATAAACTAGATTAAAACAAGGACATGTGATGATAAAATGCAAGTCTAATATCAATGTAAAAGAAGTAACAAACAAAATTTAAACAAAGATGAAAAAGGAACATAAAGTAAAACAACATCCATGAGTGAGGAGTAACAATTCAAACTCACTCAACAATGGAAAAAAGTAATGTAGAAATGGCAAAGGATGATCCGCAAAAAGATGGATAAATAATTTTATAAGTTTTTAAAAGAAACCAAGGAAATCCAAGAAGGTTAAAGCAATGGTGTAAGGAAATAATACACAATTGAAAATACAATTTTATTTTAAGATAAACATAATCAAAACAAAACTATAAGTAGCATGTTTTTAATAGGATGTGAAGAAGATGATGCAGAGAAGTTGAAAAACATATTTAGAAACAAACTTCCCTGTCAAGGGGAGAATGAAATGGGTGGTGAGGGAAGTGTAGGCAATACCAAGGTAGAGAATCTTTACCGAAAACAAGACACCCAAATTAAGTTAGCAAAACAAGAGGACTTTCGACATTAAGGACTCTAGAAAACTTGTCTTAGTCGCACAAATTTGGGTTAACTAATGAAGTATAAATATCATCCCATGAAGGCTATATGCATGTAAAGTAAAATGGACTTACTTTTCTGTAACATGTTCCCCATTCCTCAGGACCCCTTACAGAGTCGTTGGTCTACTATGAAGATTGAGTGCTCGTGTGAGAAAGAAGGTAACACTATATATAATTTTGAATGTTCTATCCCAGTCTACTGACCTATGCCACCCCAAAGGACCTCGGTTCCATCTTGAGGCCAACTATGGAGTTTGAGCTTCAACTAGAATAGAAGATGCGTGTTTATGTAGTTTTTACGTAATTTTCCTTTTGTAATATGAACTAACAAAAATTCGAAATAAAAGCAAGGTTTTAGCTAAAATGAGGCATACTTGTAGGATCAAATGCGCACCATTGACCAAGCTATTGTGAGAGCTCCTTTTTGGTTAGGAAGGATACCCTGCACATAAGTAAAAACTAGACAAGATAGATTAATAAAATAAGGTGGATTCCTTATTAAAATACTATTTTCAGGGAAGGGTTAGCTTCCTTTCACAGATTTCAATCCCCCTGTTTAGAAATAAAGTTGAAAAAATGATAATGTGAATTACAAAGATTTACTGATAATTAGATAACATAAAATAAAGAGAAAATCTATTCTACTATTTCATTAATGTAATCAAAATAATCGAGCCAATATTCTTGTGCGGTGTCAATATCTTATTGGATTGTTTTTAGTTGGGCTGAAATGTCCTCAATATTTGGAGTGAATGCAATGGTGTAGAGACACAACCTGTGTGCAATATTGCTCTGATCGACGAAGAGAGGTTAGGGAACGATCAGTAGAGAGAAGATAATGATTATCTCATGAGGTATTCCCAGAACAGTCATCTAAATGCAGGGTCCATAGTTGCAGTACATAGTTGTAGTAAAACATAATGATCAGTGTAGACCAAGGTGAGGCAAAAAGATGTGATTCTGCAACTTGACAATTTTGACAGGATCGACGCTGATTTATAGAATCGGTATCAATTAGTATAATTGACATTGATTTTGATAAATTTCTTAAGAAAACTAAGTTGTCTTATGGCTTTGAAAAAATAAATTCTGAAGATAATTAAGATGATTTAGGGAGTAAACTAATGTGATTATGATGCAAAATAAGATAAGTAATTGAATTATTCTAAAATAAGATACACCACTAACCTTAGAAATGTCTTAGGATGATGCTACGATTTGGAGATGTGCTCTACTTTCCACAAAGTCATTCCAAAGATTTAGAGCTTTGATACAACATAATCTCTGTACTAGAAAATTACTTGAACATTGTTTGTCTCCTGAGCGTTCTGTCCACCTTGCAACAAAGTTTCAGGCTCTGTTTGGGTAAGTTACGGCCATATATAAGTAATCGACGTCAATCGAACATAATCGATGCCAATCATGGAGAATTGCTAACAATTTTGCCTTTCTTTGGCAAAACGTGTCTTAGGAAGTTCTAACCGTGTGTAATTTTGAGGAGAGGGTTTACTAAGTTGTTTCATTGGGTTTTTATCAAGGGTAGGTTGTTGGAGTGTGGGGATAATTTAGATTTTATGGACATTTAATGGATTTTGGGAGATTGAGGAGGTTGGGAAGGATAAATAGTAATTAACAAAATAATTTCTGTGCATGAATGTGAATAAAGATAATAAATATGAATGAAGGGGACTTATGACATACAAATACACTAATTAAGTAATGCACATGAAATTAGTGTCTACATTTGCCCTTTTTTGTTGAGTAGTTGAATAGCAATCAGTCGCGAGATAAAAACTTAGAGTGAGTAGATGCCCTAGGTGTGAGTGATGAGGTATTCCCCATCAAATTGGGAGCCAACATGATGGAAGAAGATGGTGACGGGTTTGAAAAAAGTGGGATGTGGAGATGTGATTGATAAAAAAGAATGCCAAGGATGTGGGTTGGTTGCATGAGTAAAAATGTTTGCACGGTGAGACACGGATAATAACACATAGGGATGTCTTTGGGTAGCTAGGAAACAAATTGCCATAAGCGTGCACAAATGGGTATGTAAGCAAAGGTGACCAAGAGAGCAAAGGATAAGAGAGGCCAACTAAAGCATCCAGTGTGCGAAAATAGTGGTGCAACCTATAGGAAAATTTTCGCGTGGTGAAGTACAATCTTGGGATCCACATGGGATACACTCCCAATAGAATGTATTGCTTTGCAGGTTGTGGGACAAACAGTGGGTCACGCCCACAAATTGAAGGTGTTGTATAAAATAATGTAAGTGAATGGGGAAATTGGTGGAGCCCTAAAACAAAAAGATGTGTGTGCATGTGGGTCCAAACAATGCAAAGTAAAGGATCAACAACGATCTGAGGGGAATGCCAATAATCTGTGTAGGATCGACATCGATCTCGAGAATCATCAATGTTTTTGGGGATTGACATCGATTGAGACAACCACTATATATAGCACGACCCACAATTGGAAAGGCTATTTTGTAACTTGTGTACAATCGATCACTTGAGCTACGAGACAAAAAAGATGACATGTGGCGATGGATGTGAGTGGTAGCAGATGGAGGAGACAGAGGTCACGTGGAGAGGTAGGGGATGTACTTGAAAATTTATGTATTTTTTGTATGGACGAAGGGGGCTACATGGTGAAGCCCGCAGGATCAACGATGATTGGCTTCTAGATCATCATCGATCGAGAGAGATCATGGTCGATTAATAAAGATCATCATCGATTCAAAAGAATCGATCATGATTTGTGGTAGGTGTTAGGATAGAGGTAGAAAAAAGAGATTTTACTAAATTATGTTTTTACAAGCGAGATAGTTATTGACGATGCAAGACTGAGTGTCACCATTGTTGGAGTGGCTGCGGGATGATATGAACAATGAGGACTCAGCCCATATGGATGCCGTCGGTCTCAGGGGATTGCGGAATTATTGGATGATTCATATAGACATAGGTCTATTGGTGGCCTTATTGGAGCGGTGGAATATAACAACATGGACCTTCTGGTTGCCGACTAGGGAGATGACCTTTATGGTGGAGGACATTTATAGGATATTACGATTATTGATACAGTGGGCAATGATCACACCAGTGGATGAGACTAGAAGCAAGGAGGTGCTAGCATGATTATATGATGAGGATGCCGTAGACATCACCTTTGTGGCAAGGTGGTTTTCATTCGAGGTGTTCTATGAGCAGGGCGCTGAGGGGAGAATAGTGATGACTATGATGATGCTGGGTACGCGTTACTAGATTCTGGAGGAGGGAGATTTCCTTGGAGTTTGATAGGGGTAGTGGTAGTGGTAGATATATTGGAGCGTCAAACAATTTTTACATGGGCACCTACACTCCTAGCACATGTATAGAGAGAGTTATGGTGATGTCAGACAGGGCAAAGATTTGGTTTAGATATTACATTTGTTTTACAGTGTTCGGCGTATGAACACATCAAAGTATTGCAGCCACTGGAGATTCCTTGGATGAGATAGCACCGGACAACTTACAGTGTAGGATTCCTTTGATGGAAGGATGATCTGGTGAGACCATATGGTGACAGGGTTATACGTGATTTGGCTTATTATAGATGAGCTACAAGATGAAGATATGATTTTGAGGGCCATATGTGAGATTTCCTTCCTGGCTTGGGGAGCAGTGAGAGCTAGCGGCAGGGCAACATGATAGATGGTTGTAGTGGAGACAACTGGAGCATTTGGAATTGTTTCAGTTTAGGAGGGTGAGGAGACAATTTGGGCTAATACAGGGTATCCCAGATGCACCACAGTGGTATAAACATGTGGAGTTGCTAAAGGCTCATTTTATAGGGATACAACTATTAGTAGAGGAGGCTGCCGAGAAGGATGTGGATGATCCCAGATATACACCAACATTGTTTTTGTGGTGGGGAGATTAGTTAGGGGCTAGACGAGGGAGGGAGGTGAGGTCACAATAGGAGGGGGAGGATGAAGAGATGGCATATGTTGAGGAGAGAGGAGAGGAGGGAACTACAAAGGAGGTAGATATACATGGATTATTGCGGAGAGGGATGCATTCAGGGAATAAATGATCGTATTATAGGATAGCTATGATTAGGGGACCCAAGATCGAGATAGGTATCGAAGTCAGAGGGATAAACTTCATAGATTGGGAGGGTTGGTTGGGGTGACAACATCAAGGACAGGTGGAGGAGCATAGAGTACAGGGATGGGACCATCGAGGATGATGAGTGTGGACAGGTACCAAGATGTGTTGGGAGAGCTACGATACTATGAACAGATCATGAATGAGTGCCTTCCAGAAGTGCCACAATATGTGATCTATCTAGCAGGTCAAGGGAGATCCTCATGCCGAACACTGATTGTGTCAGTTAGTATGGGTAGTGTGGCACGAGATAGGGATGGTGGGGACAAAGGAGGGGATGGAGGAGCAGGAGATGGGGGAGGCAAAGGAGGTGGGAACATTGCTTTGAGCCTACTGGAGTTTTCCACATAGTTTTTCTTAATCAAAGGATGATATTGTACATGTGATTATATTTTGACGATGTACACACTATACTTATTGTTTTACAATAAGTATATGATGTATATGATGTAGACAATTGTTTTACATGTATATAAGCAATTGATGGTTATTATGAGCATGTGTTGCTTTGTCATATGAATATGTTAATTGATTAGTTTATGCTTATGTGATACTTTAATTTTTTTGAGATGATTATGGATCATGATTATGATGTTATATTGCATTAATTTTGATGGATGCTGTTATGTAAATGTATATGCTCTTTACATTTTTTAGATGATGTAATATGTTATTTTTATCGAATGTTAGATAATAATTATGATTGGGTGATTATGATTGTTGGTAAAAGAGTCAAAGAGGTTCTTAAATCATATATTGACTTGGATCATAACCAGAGATGGGCCTCTTGTAGCATTTTCATGTGCATCCTTTATCCACTATTAATAGGACCGTAATAATCCCATTACAACAAAGTTTTTTAGGAAATATAGATGAACTGATTTTCACATGATTCAAGTGTTAGGCTTAAATTTAAGAGTATATGCCCCACCTTGTGTACGAGAACTAAGTATTAAAGGATTAATGATCTTAGGACCCTATTTTGGAGCTAATCCATGTATTATGTAGACTAATTGATGCAAGAAGTCTACAAATTTAAGAAAGCTAATCAATGCAAGCAATTTTTGTGGGATATTTTTTAATTTTGACTTCAGAGATTTTGAGGGCATGCTTTTTGATAGAAAACTGATCAATATGGGAAGTTTTTTGCAATGTACATATTTAGATAGCCATCCTTCAAGGGAGTGGTATATATATATATATATATATATATATATATATATATATATATATATATATATATATATATATATATATATATATATATGAACAACTGTCCTTCAAGGGACCAATATGTGTTTTTACTTTTTTCTTAATTCTTATATTTTGATCACAGCGTGAATTTTTATCGTGGATTAGGTTAGGGTGACCTAAGTTATTATGTATTAATTAGACAAAGCAATCGCACAAGGTGGTATTTTTATCTCAAATAAGCTTTACCTAACCAATATGAGGGATTGTAGAGATAATGATTCAGGACTCCTAGATATAGACGGAGCTTATCCAATTAGGACATGCCATGAACAGAGCTAGGGTGTTCATATTTAAGGATGAGATAGGCATTCTACCGAATAACCACATGATTCTATATCATTATTGGGTATATTTTATTTTTTTGGATACTAAGATGATTGTTAGGATATGGATTTTGGCCGAAGGGAAAACTCATGTTGATTGTGGTTACTAAAAGATTATTAACAATAGAAAGGATGCAGATGCAAAGCATTAAGAAGCTCGTGTTTTGGTTTGCCTTCAAGAGAGGCCAAACAATATGCCCCAGATCTATATTTATGAGTCATAATATATGGTCCAACCCAATTTGGAGAAAATTTCCCTCTTTTATTCCTTTCCATATTTGTAACATGTTAATTTATGATGAGTATTGATTGATCCCCCCCGTAAATTAAATGGGTAAGGAGATGAGGAGGATTGAAGGAAATTACCTCTCTAAGATTGGGATGCTAAGTGTGATGTTTGTTCAGGCGCCCATAATTCTGAGGGGTAGGTAGGGTGTTAAGCATCAATAGTTGATATTCCCCCAGTGAGAATTGTTGAAGCGCAGAGTCAAGGGAATCATCAGGAATGTGAAATGAGGGGATTGCTGCACTGGATGATGCCTTGTTTAACGATGATGGGGTTGAGACTTTTAGAGGGAGTAGGACATCATTATATCGATAGGTTAAATTGCACGTTTCAAACAGATGAGGATCTATTAGGACAATGTGGGTTTTGACTTCCTACTCATATTTAAGGCATTGATGTATGGTAGAGGGGACACAACACACAACACGGATCTAGGGATGCCCTAGTATGATGTTATATTGAAATTTCCTTTCTACCACATAAAATAACTTAGGGAGGATACATGCATCAACTTGGATAGGGACGATGATAGTTCTTAACATAGGGCCTACCTTGTCGTTAAAGGCTCACAAAACAACTAGGGTTTGGGATATGATGGTTTCTGGTAATTGGAGTTATTTGAAAGTGTGTGATAAGATAATGTTTATGTTGGCCCCATTGTCAATCATGACCCTTTTGATCTCAACTTGGGTAGTGATAAATAAAGGTAGGTCCTGGTCTTCAAGCTGTAATGAGGATACTACAGAATCATGGAAGGTAATGGATGACTATGTTTGTAATAATCCTATAAAAGCTAACAAATGTTGAGGCTCATTTGGTTGTTCCTGGATAGCTTGTAGTGCCTCTATCATAACTTGACAGTGAGGTGGGGAATTTTGGATAAGTTTGTATAAGGACATCTTCACGGGTAGTTGGTGTAGTTGTTTTATAACTGATATTTGTATTAATTTTGACGTATTATTATCCTGAGTTGCCCCTAAATTGGAGGCTTTTGGTTTTGGAGTAGATGGTTTTGGGGTCTCTATAGTAGAGGTAGGGATCTTTGCAATGGAAATTTTGACATTGTTCGTATTCTGAGTTTTTAAGCCTTGTGCTTAAGACTATGTGGCTATGTTTATTGTGCCAATTTGTAATAGTGGTTGGTTTGTTGAAGTTTTAGAGTTACTCGTATTTGGAGGACTCATGGAGCTGTTGGAGGAGAATTGGTCATGGTTGGAATCACGGATATTAACCATGCCTTTGATGCTTGTTTCAATTTTATTTGTAAAGGATTTAAGGCATATATCACATTAGTCTTAGAAGCGTTAGTGGTTTTAGTGTCTTGGTTGAAAAGAGGATCAGGACAAGGCTGCTCAGTTAATATGTCATTTTCCTCCAAGAGATCCTAGATCATGGCCCTGAGAGCAGTGCAACTCTCGGTATCATTAACTGGTATTCTATGGTAGACACATATCTTATCTCCCTTGTACCATGTCAACTTTTGGATATGAGGATTAATAGGTTTGATGGGTGGTAACGTGATGAGGGAAGTTTTGCAGAAGTTGATTAAGGATGGTAGAATATGACCCCCATAATGGGTCTTGCTGGGATTTTGTCATTCTTCAGGGTATCAATTTTTGGACCATGCTTACCCTCATGCTTTAATTTTTCATTTTGATTGTACGAGCCATCTTAATGGGTGGTAGAGGTATCTTGGATAACTTTCGAGGATAATACAAATCTAAAAGATTGATATGGGGTATTGGTGTTGGTAATATGGGTGGAAGTTTTTGAGCTAGCTTAGGTCCCTTGAGAGATGGTTCTATAATTGTGATCTTTAGCTTAGAGGAAGGATGAGGCCCTAATATGGATGACTTTGTTTGAACTTGGGGGATAGTTATCTCCCATTTTTTAGCACGGTTAGAGGTCGCAGGGTGTCTTCATGAGGTTTTTCATTTTTGGATGCCTAAGGGAGCTCAAGTCTTATAGGTGGGTGTTGTAGGGCTTTACCCTTCGGCATACCAAGGCATTCGTCCCATGTGGCTAGAGTAACCCTTTTACCTTCCATCATTCATAGGTGATCTTGAGCATGCTTAGATGGCCCCTCCTTGGGAGGATCCCATGTAATGAGATTGGGGAGGTTCAAATGGATGACATAAATAGGCTTGTTCCAAAATATCTCTTATAAGGAGGTCCAAAATTTCTATTATTTTGGAGGACTCAAGAGTGCTATATAATTCTTTAGGTAGAAGTTGATCGTGAATGGTAATTGTTACATGAGATTCCTAATCTTGGGTATTTACGGTATTTGTTTGTACATAATTCGATGAAGATGGATGATTTGGGAATGGTTGTCAAAAGATATTGAGGGATTGGTTTAAAAGAGCATTTGATTTATCTAATTGCAGTTCCCCTCCATCAATAAGGTTCTGGGCCAAGATTTTGAACTACCAATATTTATTGATCTCATGACCAGGTATGTGATGGTAGGTGCAAAAGCCATTCTCTTTATACCAATTAGGTTTAGGATGAGAGTCATAACTAGGCTTGATCGAAGGAAGTTCAATAACTGACGTGTTCAAAAGTTTGTCCAAAATGGAAGCGTAAGATTCTACCAAGGGGAATGTAGTTCCTAGGTGGAAATTGTGTCAAGTTTTTTTGTGGTTGTGTTTGGGAAGTGGAAGAACTTGGTTGGTTTGTTGTTGATGGAGGCACTGATTTTAGGACAATAGCGTTTGCTATGCCTTTTGGTTTACAGTTGTTGGACCCCTTGGAAGGATAAGGTTTATTTTTTTTATTTTGTAACTTAACTTTTTCTTCTTCTAGGGCTCGAATTTCTTACTTATGGGCCATGGTAAAGGCTTCATCAAAGGTCTTAAAAGATTGGACCTCAAACATGGATGATATGTGTTTGGTGCATGACCTGGTGAAAAGTTTGATTAACTCAATTTGATGGGGGGGAAAAGATAACTAGTTTATAAGTCCTCATCATCTTGCAACAAAATTGACAATTGATTCGCCTTCAATCTATCTAATGACGTATAAATCAGTGATGGTTACCCTTCTTGTGATATTGATTGAAAAGTGCTCTAGGAGGGTTTGGGCTAGCTAGCCAAAAGAGAATAGAGAATGTTGTGGAATGGAACTGTACCAATCCAAATCAACTCCAACTAATGACATGGGAAATGTTCTAGGAGGAGAACGCCATCATGGGCTATAAGGTAACAAGCATGTTTAAAGGCCCCAGTGTGTTGCTGAGGGTCCTCCTTGATTTGAAATTTTGTGAACTCAGGCAGTTCCCATTATGAAGGATATGACCTAATATGGACAACCAGATTGAAAGATTCGTTACAGATTTGTTCATATGACAACATATTCTTTTGCCCAAAGGTAGAAACTTCGAGGTTCACCATCCTATCCATAAGATTGTGCATGAGGTCGGGTTGGGTATTATATTGAGGCATACCCCTTAGAGTGTTCTATTACAAACGCTGGTGAAGGGGATGTGAAGTAACAAATGACTATGAAAGAGGATAACCAGCTGAGGCGGTAATGATTGGTTGAGACATAGTGGCATACTACATGAATAGAGGGGGTAGGGTTTGCTATTGAGATAGATTAAAATAGGTAGTTGTGAATGGTTGTGATGGGGCAAGGTATTGGGTGGTTGATGATGGTAAAAGTTGTTTTTTGGAGAGGTTGACATAAAGGAATTTAATGTAAAGGTTGAGTTGGGTTTGTGGTCTTGTGTGTTTGAATAGGTGGGAGAATGGAAGGGATTGAGACCACTAAATTCTAGAGCAAGGAAGAAGGTGGGAATTCGAATAGAAGGGATCGATACCACTAAATTCTGGAATAAGGAAGAAGGTGGTTGGGTGGATGTGAGTTGGGGTACGGTAACATTTTAGGTTTGAACAACAGTTGTAGATGGATTAACAATTACTAATGGTGGTTGATTAACTATGGGTTGTGTCACATTAGTACAAGGGGTGGAATGGAACCCATATTAGTATCAAAAGTTATTGATAGTGGTTGATGAATTAAAGAGGACACCATAGCTGTCGAATGTTCTTCAAATCCTTCTAGTGACATACCATAGATAAATTAAGAGGTTTGTGCATGAGAAGAAAAAATAATACGTTTGGCTCTTGCCGTAAGGTAATGACTAAGGGCAAGTAGGTTATTATCTAGAATATTGGCAAAATATAGGTCTCCCTGTAGGTAATATTGAGGAATACCCTACGAAAAAATTGAGAGGTAGGAGGACTAGGTGAATGTTCTATGGACGAAGATGATGTGTGTGACTTAGTTTGATTCTGTGATTGTTGTCTGGTTAAAACCATATAGTGCTAACAAATTAAAAATAAATGCAAAGAAAATAAAAAGAAATCATTAATTTATTTATCTCTTTAGTGAAGATAAAGCACACACTCTAATCAAATGTTCCTAGTGTTCATTTTTTTTGTTTTTATCTCTTTTAAAAGTTATGCTTTAAAGAATGGAGGGGAATTGGGCTTAACACAGTACCTAGGAAATGGTAAGCTAAGGTCTGTTTCATGTTTGTTTCTGGTACGTGAGGCCTAGCTCTTTGTTGGTGACAGTACATGGATTGATGTTGTGGCCTACCCCCTCACTTCAGGTCTCCATAGCGATAAGGGTGTGAGCGCTTAACTGATATACCAATAATCAATTTTTTATACTCGATCGGAACACCGAGTCAGTTTTCCTATTGGTGATGAAATCCAAGTAGGTCCACCTGGGTAGGATTGTTTTGTTGCTTCTTTGATAATTTTGTGGTTCAATTGTGTGTGAAAAATAAGTGTGACTACGATGATAAATTGACTTACCTAATTATGTTATGTGAACAATTTAAGCAAGCAGTTTGATGAATGCACTCCTTTTTAAATCCCAAATGAAAGCTAGAATATTTTTTATTTTTTATGAAAACAATAACGAACACTTTACTAAAATTTAAAATGACAATCAATGACTAGGAGGTCCAACAGGGTCCCACCGAACATGTTAGAATGTTTATGTAATTTTTATGTAATTTTATTTTTTTAATATGAACCAACAAAAACTTGAAATAAAAGTAAGGTTTTAACAAAATGAGACATACATGTAGGATCAAATGTGCACCGTTGACCAAGGTGTTGTAAGAGCTCCTTTTTGGATAGGAAGGATTAACTGCACACAATTAAAAAGCTAGACAAGATAGATTCATAAAATAAGAAGGTGGATTCCCTGGTAAACTACTAGTTCCAAGAAGGGGTTAGCTTCCTTTCGTGGATGTCAATCCACTTATTTAACAATTACACTGATAAAAAATGATAATATGAATTACAAAGATTTGTTGATAAGTAGATAACATAAGATAAAGAGAAAATCTATTCTTCCACTATTTCAGTAATGTAATCAAAATAATCGAGCTAATATTCTTGTGCGGCGTCAATATCTTCCTGGATTATTTCTAGCTGGGCTAAAATTTCTTCAATATTTGGAGTGAATGCTAAGGCACAAAGACTCAACTTGTGTGTGATATCACTTTGATCGGCAAAGAGAGGATGGAGAGCGATTGGTGGAGAGAAAATAATGATTATCTCATGAGGTAATCCTAGAATAGTCATCTAAATGCAAGGTCCATGTTTGCAGTAAAACATAATGATCAGAACAGACCAAGGCGAGGCAAAAATATGTGAAAACAGGTTCAGATTCTGTAACTTGATAGTTTTGATAGGGATCGACGCTGATTCACAGAATCATTATCAATTTTTTCAGGATTGAGGTCAATCAATATGATTGACGTCGATTCTGGGAATTTTTTTGAGAAAACTAAGAAGTTGGCTTAAGGATTTGAGAAAATAGATTCTAAAGATAATTAGGATGATCTAGGGAGTATACTAATGGTATTACGAAGCATAACAAAATAAGTAATGGAATTATTCTAAAATAAGATATACTACTAACCTTAGAAATGTCTTAGGATGATGCTACAATTCAAAGACGTGATGTACTTTCCACATAGTTGTTCCAAATATTTAGAGCTTTGATATAACAACGTAATGTCTGTACTAGAAAATCACTTGAATGTTATTTTCTTTCGAGCGTTCTATCTACCTTGTAGCAAAGTTTCAGGATCTGTTTGGGCGAGCTGCGACCATCTATAAGTAATCGATGTTGATCAAATAGAATCGATGCTGATCACGAAGAATCACTGATGATTCTACCTTTCTTTCGTAAAACGTGTCTTACAAAGCTATAACCATGGGTAATTTTGAGGAGAGGGTTTGTTAAGTTGTTTCATGGGTTTTTTATGAGGGGTAGGTTGTTGGAATGTGGGGATAATTTAGATTTTATGGATATTTAATGTATCTTGGGAGATTTAGGAGGTTGGGAAGGGTAAATAGTAATTAACAAAGTAATTACCGCATGTACATGTGAATAATGATAATAAATATGAATGAAGGGGACTTATGACATACAAAGACACTTATTAAGTAATGTACATTAAATTAGTGTCTATAGTGTACTTAATAATCACGTCTTTTAGTGTGATTTTCACTTTTGAATGTTCATGTTTGCCTTTTGTTTAAATGATTTGGAGTTTCTATTTTATGGCTTCTGATTTTTATGGCCTTTTCGATTCCTCCTCCATATGGATTTGGAAAACCAACATGGGTGTTAAAAATGACTATCACTAGAAAACTTAGACTTGATAGCTAAAGAAAAGAACTTAGAGAGCATGATATTTATGAGTCTTATATTTGTAGGTTAAATAAGAATGCTATCTTGAAACTGACCTTGGTGTGCCCATAATGGAATGAAAGTAGGGGAATCAAGGAGAGTAAACATAAAATGATTGAGTTGCCTCAAATCACAAAAAATGTGACAATGTGAACATGATACAATGATAGGTAAGTATGCTTCCATATCATAAAAATTAATGGATATGTAGGGAAACATGTAGAAATAGTTTGTTTTGAAAGTATTATCATACAGAAAATAAAACTAACTTTGATAGTATGAAACCATAAAACTTAACAAATGCCTTATTTCTAAGAAAATATTGTAGTTTTAATATAGTTTTGAAAAATTAATAAATTTTATGAGGAAACCCTGGTCTTAACCAAGGTCTTACACTACAACTCATAAAATATAAATCAAAGGTGTGTAAAAATGTTATTTGTGAGGAAGCCTTGGTCCTATCCAAGGTCTTATACTACAACTGACAAAATAAATAATGAAAATAAGTTGAAATAGGGTAAAAAGAAATGATATTGTAAGGAAGATCTGGTCCTATCCAAGGTCTTATACTGTAACTCACAAAAGAAATAAAGAATAAACTTATAAAATGACAAACTTATGGTCAAAGAGAAGAAAAGTTAAAATTGGATTTATGAAGTAAAATAAATAGTCATGACGAGTGCTGGGTCCTATCTACGATCTTACAATGTAATTCATGAAATAATTGACAAAAATAAAATAGAAACCCAAGGACCAATGATAGGAATTGAGGTTGGTACATAGAATGTACTGCTTAAAATTGAAGATTATTGTAGGAGATCAATGAATAGTGTTAGTATTTAAAGTATATGGAAATATGACAAGAAAAGAAACATTTAAGAAAAATATTTCTTTAAGAATTTAGCATTGGTAGGTTCTTTGGAAACATGTCCATTAGTTTGTAATTGATAAGTACTAGGACCAAGGATATCTTTTACTAATTAAGAATCCCGCCATTTTTGAGCATATTTTTCTTCTTTGTCATATGTATAATATAATTTGAGGACTAAATCACCATTATTGAAAGTACGTACTTTGATCTTTTTACTATGTTGTTTAGTAATGCGAGTCTTGTATTGATGATTATGTTGTAAAACTGCCATATGGTGCTCATCAAGAAAGTCTAAAGCATGAAGACGAGCTTCACGTAATTCTTCATCAAGAATTATATCATGAATATATATACGTAAAGATGAGAGTTCAACCTCTAATGGTAATACTGATTCAAACCTATTTACGAGTGAAAATGGTGTTTCCTCAGTGGTAATGCGTATGCTAGTTTGATAAGCCCAAAGTGCATGATATATATGGAGGTCCCAATCAGTACGAGTTTCTTGAATAGTTTTTTGTAAGATTTTATTTAAAATTTTGTTGGTGGCCTCTACTTGACCATTACATTGAGGACATTTAAGGTGTTGATATAATGTAAGAAATTTTAAATTTCACACATAATTGTTTCATGTATTTATTTTTGAAATTGCTATCATTATCAAAGATGATGGTATGGGGAACTCCAAAATAATAGATGATTTGATTGAGAATAAAATTTGAAATAGTAATTCTTGTGACATTAAAAATAGGCATGGCTTCTATTCATTTGGTAAAATATTCAATGGCCATTGTAATAAATACATTCCCTTCTTGTGATTGAGGTAATTTTCCAATGAGATCTAATCCCCACATAGAGAATGGCCAAGGAGACTCCACTGTTTGGAGTTCGATCGAAGGAGAGTGAATTAGATCATCATGGAGTTGACAAGGATTAATTTTTTTAGTAAAATTAATAGCATCTTTCTCTAGAGTAGGCCAAAAATAATCCATACACAAATATTTGCGCCCTGTAGCATGTCCACTATAGTGACCATCACAAAAGCCCCCATGTGCTTGTTATAGGAGACTAGGAACTTCTTCTTGCATTACACAATGTAGTAAGGTTGCTTTTTCATTACGATAATAAAGAGTGTTGTATTGAAATATGTACTTGAAATCTTGTTTACATATTCAAGTCTTTTCATAAGAATTTGTGTTTGAAGGGTAGGTTTGATGTTCAAGAATTTGGATTATATTTTTATACCATGGGCTTTGTCAAATAGTAGCAGTCTCAATGTGACAAATTAGCGAATTGTTTTGGTTTTGTAAAGAAGAAGGTGTTTTTATTATTTGGATAAGAAATTGAGAATCATGAAGTACTTTGTAAGGGTGAAATAAGGACATTAATGAAGTGAAAAAGTCAACTATAGCATTTTTATCTCTTGGAATTGGTTTAATGGTAAAAGAGAGAAATTATTAGTATAAATTTGATGATACACAATTAAGTTTTCACTTTTGCATTGATATTCTCCACTAACTTGATGACATATAAGTTGTGAATCACCCATAATGTGTAAATATGGGATGTCTAAATTGATTGCTACTTTCATGAATAGAATTAAAGCTTCATATTCAACCATGTTATGGGTAACATCAAAAGTTAGACGAAAAACTAAAGGTATAATTTTACCATGTGGTTTGGTTAGAATACATCCTGCCTCAGTGCCCTAGAGGTATTTTGCACCACTGAAGTGAAGTGTCCAAGTATATTCATGTAAATTTATTGTAACTTTTGGTAATTCTTTGATAACTAGTTTAGATTTATTGGGAGGAATGTAATCCTTTTCTTTTAGATTATTTGCTTCTAGATCAGCTGTAAAATTATGAAAATAATCTTTGAGATAAATTACTTGGTTAAAACCTATATAAAGAATGTCTTCATTAGGTAGAGTGTCTTGAAGGTGATTTTTAGATGGTAGGGAAGCTGCCGTGTGTTGGTCAATGATGACTTGTCATTTAAATTTTTTTTGTGTAACAATTCGTAGGTCGAATTCCATTAAGAGGATCATCGACTTGCCAATTCTGTCTCCATATAAGAAAGCTTTGGAGAAGAAATAATGAAGTAGATCAGAATGGACAATGACATAAGTAGTTTGATAAAGCATATAATGACAATTTTTTTTAACTACAAAATATATGGCAAGACAATCACATTTGACCTTGGTATAATGTTTTTCATAATCAATAAACCTCGACTAATATAATAAATAACATATTCTCTACTAGTGTTATCTTATTGGGCAAGCATTTCCCCAACTGATACGAAGTTAGATGTATATAAAATTAAAGGGTAATCATTTGAAGGTGGTCTAAGAGTAGGTGGGTGGAGTAGAGATCGATCCATACTATAAAATGATTTTTGGCATGAGTTTATTTATTCTAGAGCATTACATTTTTAGAAGTTAATAGATGGAGTGTATATGGTAAGCCATTTCTGGGATAAACTGACAAATTGCCCCAACTTTTCCAAGGTATGTTTGTACATCAAGAATGGAATGAGGAATATGCATGTTGATGATAGCCTTAATTTTAACGGGATTGACATCAATGCCTCAAAGAGAAACTAAGAATCCTAAAAGTTTACCAGATATAACTCTGAATACATATTTGTATGGATTGAGTTTGACTTTATATTTAATGAGGCAATAAAAAATGATAGCTAAATTGGTGAGATTACTTTTATGACTTTTAGATTTAGTAATAAGATCATCCACATAAGTTTTAACTATCTTGTGAATAAGATCATGGAAAATATAGGTCATTTCGCATTGGTAAGTAGCTTTAACATTTTTAAGACCAAAGGGCATTTTAACATAACAATAGGTGCCCCACTCTGTAGTAAATATTGTTTTATGTTGGTCTTCAGGAGCTATACGAATTTGATTATAACCTAAAATTCCATCCATAAGTGATAACATTTTGTTCCCAGCGGTAGAATCAACGATAGCATCTATTGAAGGTAAGGGAAAAATTGTTTTTTAGACATGCTAAGTTAAGATTATGAAAATCAATACATATACAAATAACCATTGTGACTTTTTAAAAAACGAGAATAATGTTTGATATCTATTCAGAGTAGTCAATGGATTTGATTAATTTAGCATCCAAAATTTTAATGATTTTTTTATGACATAAAGTAGAAATTTTAGGTGGAAATTTTTGTTACTTTTGTCTAACAGGTTTAACATCTGGATAAGCGATGATATTATGCATAACGATGGTAGGATCAATACCCAACATATTTTTATATGACCAAGCAAATGATTCATGATATTTGTCAAAGAAAAAACTAAAGTTATCATATTCTTCTGGAGTAAGTTCTTTAGAGACGATAATAGGCTGAAGACACGTTGGTGTACCATATTCTATTTTTGTGGTTTCCTTAATGAACATAACATTTCCATCTTGGAAATGGTATGGAATAGGTGGGATAGAAGAAATAGGGTCTGTTTTAGGATCAACAGTAGTACTAAAATTATTAAAACAAAGATTTTTTTAATAAAAAGTTACTAAGTTTATGGTGTTGGCGTGGAAGCTGAGGTTCTCTAGCATAGAGTAACTTAAGTATATCTTCATCACTAGGAAGTGTAAGTAATGATCCATAGTATTCGACAGCTACTTCTCAATCAATGATTTTATTACCATTATGATCATATTTAGAGTGTATTTGTCTAACTTTAGTTGCTTTAACATCTAAGATAATTTCTAGGTTGATAGTATTTATAGATTCTATATTATAAGTATTATGCTGAGTAGAGTCAACCAAATTGTTATTGTCTGGTTTAGTTTGTTGAATGGATAAACTTTCATCCGTATTATGTTGTGTAACTTTAGTAGTATCGATACGATCATAAGAAGGAAGAGTAATTGTGCAAAATATTCTTGAGTCAAGAGTTCTTCAATTACCCATGGGGTATCTATTAATGGAGGATTAATGGGAGATACATAACCTTCAGGTTCTGATTCAATATCAGATGATATATGAATGACATGTACATCACAATTGAAGGCATATATTTTTAATGTCTTTTGGTAATGTTGTACATTTAAATCTCATGATTGGGCTTAGGCCATGATATAATTATTATCATAAATGTGAGAAATAGTGCATGCTTCTATTTCTATGGGAGAATCAATAGTTGAAACACCTAAATTTCTAAATTTTTGAGGAGACAAAGCTAAAAGGTCCTAAAATAAATTCACCACTCCATATTCGTCATATGTAAAATCATATTCTGTGTAAGAGGCTTCATATGCATTGCATGGAGGAGTTTTAGTAGTATCATCAATTAGAGGAATTGTATGATCACCTGGATGTAAATAAGGATGAAACCATTCCGTAATATAAGGAGGTAATCTAGTGGTATTACAAGTGTTTTGTAATTCATTAAGTTCATCATCATTTGAATTAATAAGGATGAAACCATTTCGTAATATAAGGAGGTAATCTAGTGGTATTACAAGTGTTTTGTAATTCATTAGGTTCATCATCATTTGAATTAGCAAGAGTAACATGTACATCAGAGATCATGTTAACAAATTTAGGTAGATGTGCATTTTTGAGAAATGGGATGGTAGGAATGCAATATTGAGATTTAGGATTTGGGAGTTGTATACTTCACGGATTAGGATCAACCTCATGTTTATAAAATTTATCATTATGAATGAATTCAATGCATTGACTACATGAAGAGACAATGGCTCGCATACCATACATCCATGGACGACCAAGAAGTATGTTGTAAGATAATGGCAAATCATAAACCATGAGCTTAGTACATATTGTCTTGGGTCCAATAGTAAGTGGGAGCCAAATACAACCAAGTGATTTTTTATTTGTTTTATCAAATCCTTTATATGTTAGACATGTTTGTTTAAGGTTCTCTTTAGTGTATCCAAGTTGTTGTATTAACCAAAGAGAAGTAACATTAATACTCGATCCTTCATCCACTAAGACTTTTCAAATAATGGTAATATTGATCTCAATTTTAATAAAGAGAGGTGGATCATCAACTTAAAAATGATTTCATCATTAATCATATCCTCTTCAAGGAATTCTATGGATGGTTTAGAGGATGTGGAAATGGTTTCAATTGTATGTACTTATGTAAGTGATGGATCTTTAGAATGAATGTTTGAATCATGTGATGGTGATTCCTTGATATCTTGTAATTTTTGTATAAGAAATTTATGGTGATATGGAGAAGTACAAACTAAATCCATGAGTGGAATTTTACAAAGCATTGAATTAAGTTCTTCCAAAAAATTCCAGTGCGATGTAGAGGTTGAAGAATCAACACGAGTTTTATGAGGTAAAATATTTTTCGAAAGAGTAAGATAACTAGATTGGGGTTTTGGTTGTGCAAGTGTTTTCTCATTTAATTCATGGGATGTGGGTGAAACAGTTGTAGTATCATTAACTAATTGTTTTTCAGTGGAAGGTTTCTTAGGTTTAGTAACAAGATCTTTATGAGTAGGTTTTCGTCTATAATTGACTTTTGATGCATTCACATATTATAAATTGATGTAATATTGGTCATAATCAGCATTAATTACACAAATATTATCATTGAAATGTTGTATGTTAAGAGCAGAGGAAGTTTTTTGAGGTTTATAAGATGAAGGCTTGGTAACCTGTTTCTTTTGAGAAGCTTTGACATAGTCATGATGGCGTAATTTGATCATAACATTGTGGCTAATTGTGTCTATTAACATAAATGAAATAATAAATTTGACAAGTCCATGACATGTTTCATGAGAATGACCCACATCAATGTGAAAATGACAAAAGTTTTTAGGGTCATACTATGAAGGCATGACATTATTATAGGTGAAGTGTTTAGATGGAGATAATAAATGTTTCATTTGTGGGACCGTTAATAGTGGGTGGGAAGCGAGTTGATTATCTAATTGGATCGTTCTTGATTTTATTTGAGGAGTATTACTTGTAATTGGATTAGTGGAGGTTTGGAAAGATTCTTTAATTGATCTATGACTCGGCTCAAATTGTTTCATAATAAAATCTTGTCTTTTGGCTTGGTCAAATGCTTCATTTGAATTATGTGGGGAGAAAGTTCAAACTTTATATTGAATTGAAGGTGTTAGAGAAATAATGAATAATTTAAATAGTTTATCATCATTCATGTTATGATTTGCTTTTTGAGCCAATGATTTTCATTGTTTGATAAAATCACACACTAATTTTAAAATAGATTGCTTAGCATTGATACAATGACCAAGACAATTTTTCAGAAGATCATTTTGTTGAAATTATTTGACAAGAGCATTAATCAAGTCTTCTAATTGTGTGATGGAATGTTATGAAAATTGATTATACCATTATAAAACATCATCTGTAAATGTTTTAACTAATAATTTAGTGGTAGCAAATGTATTTATTTAGATCAATTCCTTATAGAAATAACCAAATGCTTTAAGAAAAGATGCAAGGTCTATAGTTCCATCATATTTAATAGTTGGAGAAATGTTTCCAATATCAATGGACACAATGAAGGGAGCTAAAAGTTCATTTTGGGTATTTGGTAGCATTTTATTATGCATAAGAGGTTGGAGATTGATATTCCCATTTGCATCTCTAAGAGGGGGAGGAATAAACTTTTGATTATTTGAGGTAGTATTAGAGGAGAATGATTAGACATTTGTAGTAAATGATGTTGCATTTGCATCATTTGAGAGGTGTTATCTATTTGCATAACATTTATTTGTTGGACAATTTGTGCAAGAATTTAATTAGTGTCAACTTGTGTATTTTGATTATTAGCATTTAAATGTGGAATATTAGGATTGTTAAAAGGATGAATAATAGTGTTGGTAGGAGGAACATTCCTATTGTTAGGGGTAGGGATGTGGCTTATTAGGGGATTACTTGTAGGGGTATTTGTCAAGTTTGTATTAATTGCCCCAATATTATATTAAGGTGATTTGGATAATACATTATCTTGAGAGGTGTAAAATGGATTAGAGCCATCTACCTCACTACTTTGGGTGGTTTGCACCATGTTGAAATTGATGGATGAAGGATGGTAATAGGTATACCAAGAATGATTATCCTCTTGGGTAGCGAAATTAGGTAAGAAGGAACAACCCATGTATTGTCTAAATGGGTTAAGATTATCAAGAAATATTTGGATAAGTGATTTCATAATGTTTAATCAAGTTAAGAGGGAAGCTAGGAAAGTGAAAATTGTATATTAAAGATGAAAATTATTTGAAGAAATAAAATCAACCAGATACTATACAAGATCAATCAGATGGGTTGATACATAATTAAATCAATTGAATACCACATAATTAGATAAGTTAGACAAAAAATTAAATCATTCAGGTAGTACAGAGTCAACCATGTCAATGCAGTAATGTGATAAGAAAAACAAAATATCTTGTAAAATATTGAGTCGAGTTGGTCAAGGTATTCTTATAGGAAGGACAAATAAAACATCATGTAAATGATTGGGTTGATCTGGTCGATGTAGTTATGTAGGAAGGATAAACTGAATAACCTATAAAATACTGGGTTGAGTTGGTCAACTTAGTTCTATAAGTAGAAAAAGATTTAAAATTGTCTGAATTTGGATGAATTAATCTTTAGTAGCATAAAATATAACTAAACACACATACAACTAAGTCAATTTGGTTGATCTGTGCTAGGATCCTACTCCTTAAGAGCACACATGATTACCTTTGTATAAGCAACTAAACACGAAATTAAACCAAAAGTAATAAGTAACTAGAATTCAGAAACAACACAAAATATGAGAGATAATACAATCTTGTATTAACACTCTTACAGAAGGAAATACAATGAAGAAATCACACTCTTCTCACACCTCTTGGGCATACAGTGATTCTCCCTCAAGAGTTCTCTCTCTCAATTACAAACACAACTCAAACATAGAGTTGTTCCCTCCACCAGTCAGTGACAATCAACCCAATGATTGTTGTTGCCTACTGCCAGTCCACCAAGTACTCCAAGTAGATCTCCTTTGATCGTGCACACTTTCAGATCTAACTGATCTTACTTACCATGTAGATCTCTTTGATCTTGCTACCTGTAGATCAACTGATCTTACACACCTTGTTATGTTACACATCTCCGCTACCCCGTAGCTCTAACTGACCTTGCACACATACACCCGCAGATCTCCTTGATCTTGCTACACTGCAAATCAACTGACCTTGCTTACCATGTAGATCTACCTAATCTTGCTACCTGTAGATCAACTAATCTTACATTAAGAAGGATCTTGTCCTTGCCTTTGCAAGTCCTTCTATCCTTCCTTGATTAATTACAATATAGCCCATGGGTCTGTTAAATAGATCCCATACAAACAATAATTAGAAATGCAAACTCAAGACTAAAATTACTCTTTACATGCAAACTGACTGTCCGTCTCAAATTAGACCAATTTTGGAACGCACAAATGACCGACGTCGGTTCCTATCTGATTGATGCTGGCTGACGCCTAACCGATGCCAATTGCTCTGTAATTGGATATGACTGATGTCAGTTGATCAGACCAACGTCGATTACTGTAACACTCAGTAACCTCCTCCATTTGCATATTTATGAAGCTTTTAACTCCACAACCTAACAATCTCCCACTTGGAGATAAATAACTGCACCTGTACCTATACATCATCTAATTTTGTTTCCTGGCTTGTATCCCTCTTAAAGTTCAATCTTGAAGACCAACAGAAGTTGAATGAAGATTCAACTTATCCTTTGTTCCCAACTCTGTTAACATACCTGCAGGGTTCCTATTCTTGCTAGCCATCGTGACTGCAACAACCTTCTGCAACTTTGAAATCCAGCTAACCACCGTACCACTAATAGTGAACACATATCTTGTGGTGCTTCTCCTGTCATCTAAGTCACCTACCATATCTGAATCTACATACCCATGTAGAGAAGTGTTTGACCCTGCATATCATAAATACCTGCTGCTGGTCCCTCTCAGATACCTGAGAATCCACTGAACTGTTTTCCAGTGCTTCTTCCTGAATTGGCCATAAACTTGCTAACAACTCTCACTGCTTGAGTAATATCAGGTCTAGTACATACCATGTACTCAACTTCATCATGTAATTTAGGACACTATTTTGTGAACTATCCAACCATATGTGTGCTAACTGGTTCTGCATCTTGCATCTTGAACCTCTCCACTACCTTATTCACATAATCTTCTGGAGACAAAATCAACTTGTGATCTTCCCTATCTCTATAAATACTCATGTCAAAGATTTTTGGTCCTGAATCTTTCTTGGCACATGCTTGAACTACTTTTACCTTTAGCTCAGCAAATCCCTGCATGTGTGACCCTGTAACAAGCATATACACTACATATAGTAACAGGATAATGTTGTGACCATTATCCAACCTGGTAAAATAAACACAGTGATTACATTGACATTGACTAAAGTCATGCTTTGTCATAAACCTGTCAAACTTATACCACTGTCCTGGAGCTTGCTCAAGACCATATAACTTGGCCTTCTGTCTCACCTATCTATTCTCTCCTTTCTTTAACCTGTGAATCCATTCGTCTTTCAGTGCTTTCATCTCGACTGGAAACTCTACCAAACCCCATGTTTAGTTCTCTTTTAAGGAATCAATTTCCTCATTCATGCCATGCTCCCACTGTTTTCTGGATTCTACTTGCATTGCCTCTTTAAAACTTTTTAGTTTTCCACCATCAGTGAGCAAAAAGTAGTATAAAGAAGATGAATAACAAATTTGAGGCTTACTTACCCTTTCAGACCTCCACATGGGCGTTTGAGACTCCTTGACAGCGTGCTATCTATCCAAAATTCATTCTAATAGTGACCGATCTCGGTCACCTCTGGCCGACCTCAGTCTGCACCTGACTGATGTCGATTCCTCCTGATCACCGACGTCAGTTTCCTAATCAACGTCAGTGTCAACCTGTCCGCCGATGTCGGCTCTCTGACTGACGTTGGTGTCCATTTGCATGACATCACCGACTTTGGTCTGCACATGACCGACGTCGGTTCCTACTTGTTCGACGTCGATTCTCACTTGACCGACGTCGGTAACTATGTTTTTTTATGAGTGATGATTTTTACCTGCGAGCTCACTTTGGATCATAACCTTGTCTAAATCAACATTGCCCTGCTTAGAATTATTCAGCCTCTTGAGCTGATCTCTGTCTATCATCTTTTCCTTGAAAACCAAGGCTTTCCAGTTCTTAACTTTGTCAAAAATATCAGATTTCCTCTTTATGCAATACTATGATCCTCCAATAGAAGCTACATTCTTTTTTGTTGACCAAGTTTCAAGAAACTTTACTTTCTTCTATGGCTTACAAAAATCTCAATCCATACTTTTTAAATTTGAAAGCATACCTTTTGACTTAAGAACATCCATTCCCTTCTCACTCATGTGACCAAGCCTATAAAGCCACATCTTTGCATCTACATCTGAAGTAGATAAAACAGAAGAAGAATCAGTAATACAAGTAGATAGATAAAGTGTACATAATTTATTACCTCTTGCCAAAACAAGTGAACCCTTCGAAACTTTCCAAGATTCTGTTGCGAGAGTTACTGTGCAACCCTCATCACCCAACTTTCTTGCAGAAATTAGACTTATCTTCAAGACTGGGACATGCATGACATCCTTCAACACCCATATGTTGCATGTCTGCAATTTCAGCTGCACTTTTCCTTTGTCAACAATTTGACAAAGCTCACCAACCCCTAAATAAATCTTTCCAAAGTCTCCATGGACATAATCATGGAAAAATACTCTATTTGGGGTTGCATGGAAAGAGGCAACAGAATCTAAAACTCGAGATTCTACTTTATCTAAAGAACATATATGAGCATCCCGTGTAACAATACCTACATCATTTGCTTTTTTATTTCTTTCATGCTGATCTTCTACCAACCAACAATCTTCCTTTAGATGCCCTTTCTTTCCACAATTTCATAATTGATAATTCTTGCCATTGAATTTCTTTATTCTTAGCTTACTTTTTTCTGCCATTGCTTTACTCTCACTCAATCAGAAACTCCAGAGAGTGACCTGTAATCAACAAACACTTAACACACTTTGACCACCTGTTAGTGTACCTAACCAAGCTCTGATACCAATTGTTAGGATCTTACTCCTTAAGAGCACACATGATTACTTTTGTATAAGCAACTAAACACAAAATTAAACCAGAAGTAATAAGTAACTAGAATTCAAAAATAACACAAAATATGAGAGACAATACAATCTTATATTAACACTCTTCCAGAAGGAAATACAATAAAAAAATCACACTCTTCCCACACCTCTTAGGTGTACAGTAATTCTCCCTCAAGAGTTCTCTCTCTCAATTACAAACACAACTCAAACACAGAGTTGTTCCCTCCACCAGTCAGTGACAATCAACCCAATGGTTGTTGTTGCCTACTGCCAGTCCACCAAGTACTCAAAGTACTCCAAGTAGATCTCCTTTGATCTTGCACACCTGCAGATCTAACTGATCTTACTTACCATGTAGATCTCCCTGATCTTGCTACCTACAGATCAACTAATCTTATACACCTTGTTGTGTTACACATCTCCTTGATCTTGCTACTCTGCAGATCTAACTGACCTTGCACACACACACCCACAGATCTCTTTGATCTTGCTACACTGCAGATCAACTGACCTTGCTTACCATGTAGATCTACCTGATCTTGCTATCTGTAGATCAACTAATCTTACACTAAGAAGGATCTTGTCCTTGCCTTTGCAAGTCCTTCTATCCTTCCTTGATTAATTACAATATAGCCCATGGGTCTGTTAAATAGATCCCATACAAACAATAATTAAAAATACAGACTCAAGACTAAAATTAGTCTTTACATGCAAACTGACTGTCCATCTAAAATTAGACCAATTCTGGAATGCACAAATGACTGACGTCGATCACTGTCTGTCTGGAGATGACTAACATCGATTTTTATTTGATCGATGCCAGCTGACACCTAACCGATGCTGGTTGCTCTGTAACTGGATATGATCGATGTCGGTTGATTAGATCGATGTCAGTTACTGTAACACTCAACAACATCCTCCATTTGCATCCCTGTGAAGCTTTTAGCTCCACAACCTAACAATCTGGTTATAACACAACACAAACCTTGTATCAATGTTGGTTAATACAATTTTGCAATACAACATAAAATTGAAAATAACAAGCAACGATAGTGTTTTCAAAATATAACTAACTATTTTTTCAAAAAATAAGATCAAGAAGTTGTACTAAAGGTTTTGATTGCAAGTGTAGGCTCCCAAATATACTTTTTTATCCACTGGATAGTGTCAGTGCAATGTTTGAGGGCACTGACTATGGGGGACGTACCATTTCCATAGCCTACTAAACCTAGTTTCAAGGATATGATAGGAGTAACTTTTCAACACTAACTACTAAATGATGCATCACACATATAGATGGATCACTAGATTCCTAAGGTTCAATGAGAAATTTTAGATGTTTTTAAAATACTATGAAGTAGGTAGAAACTAAAGACTGAGTTTAGCTCTGTACTATGGCTATGAGTATTGGAGAAATCTCTTCATGTCATTATATATGTAAATTAGAGACTAAGATTTTAAATAGAGTATCAAATAGCCCTTCATGACAGTAGCTAAGTAGTTTGAAAACTACCAGTACATAGTTTTTAGAGAAAACTAAACAAAGTAAAAAATAAAGATGAAATTCAAAGTTTCAAAAGCTATTTTGTAATTTTTAGCAAGTAAATAAATAAACAACCAATTAGAAAGTAAGGAGAGTTTAATTACCATTCATGTAGGTTAATTCTCTATGCTTGAAAAATAAATAATACTAGGTCAATTTGGTCGACCTAATTATGCAAATAGAACAAAACAGAGTCAAGCTGGTCGACTCAGTCTGTTGAAAGACAATCTAAAATGAATGCAATTGAGATGGTTGACTGAATTTTTTGGACATAAAATAGATATAGATCTAAATTGATCCATTTGACTTAGTTGACAATAAAGTCACAATCTTATAGAATTGAAAAATTGAAAAAAACAATACTAGAATTTGAATTTTAAAAAATGGCAGAAAATGAAATTAATTTGAAATTTGTTAGAGATTAATTATTAAGATATTTATAATGAACATATAAGTTTAAATTGAGTTGACTAGGTTGAATTAGCAGTTTATCAGAAGTTCTTGAGTTGTGTTGTCTAAATGGAATATTAAACATGTAGAAGAAAATACAAAATATTAAACGGAGTCGAGTGGGTTCACTGAGTATAAATAAAACTGATAAATGATTAAAATAGATAAAACTATGTCAATCTGATCGACCTAATATTTTTAAAAAGAAAGCAAAGAAATAAAGGAATCAAGCCGATCGATTTAGTTAGATGACATAAAGGAAAGAAGGGAAACTATGTTGACCAATTTCATACACTACTGTATCAAATAATGTTTACATAGTTGACCATTTGAACCTCTCCCACCAAATCGACCTTCTTATATATATTCAACCATTTAGAGTCATACTAGATCGACCACATACTATGTAGATGACCACTCATTTCCTCCAATTTTTCAACTGAGTTGGCATGGCCGACTCCATTAAAAAATTATGAATTTTAAACTATTTATCGTTATTGTCTTAGGCATTTATGATTAATTCTGAGACCTACCCACTGACCATCCTATTCATTATTTTATCCTAAAAATTCTTGGAGTAAATCCCATTATACGAATTTGCCCTACCACCTATTTTTTTAAATTAACTATATTTTTTAGTAAAAACTTGAAATAATCTAAAAATTAAAGCATCACTTACTTGAGCCGCACTAGATGTTGCTACCAGGCATCCACCACTTTAAACATGTTGTTTCTAGACCATAATCGCTCTATGCACTTTCCTAGGTCTCTCAGAGCTCTATTTTCTCAAAACAACAAAATTACAAATGAATAGTTGAAATTCTTATTTATATTTTAATTTTCAAATTATTTACCTATCAAATATTTTCTTATATATTCTAATTTTTGCTCATAAATATGTTATTACTAACTCTTTTTCCAAATCAAAAGATATTCTGGAATCTTGACATAGTAGAGAATTTTTATAAATATAATACTTTTTTGTAAAAAATTGAATTCTCTAATTTTACAGGCCCGCTTAATGTTCCCTACACTAGACGCCTCTACATTTCACTCACGTGATTTCTCTTCTACATCATCAAGGTAAGTTAAAGTATGTATTTTTCAATTCATCTCTTTCAATTACTTTTATGTTTCCTACTACAATTTTTATTAGCTTAACATTGTGGGTTGCTATGTTCTTTTCTTGAAGCACCATCTCATGTTACAACCATGTGACATGTGATGAGCTTCGAGTGTGGCATATGTATACACAAAATATTTTTAAACTTAATCAATTATTGATACTTTCTCTCTTGTAAGAACCTATTGAATCTTAATCTTTTTGAATGTATGCCTTAAGGGATGCATCGAAAAAGGGTTTGACATACCTTTGGTACTTCACAAGATTGTTGGCCTTTATACCACAATTTAAAACCTATACACGTTACTCCTATATGTTTCCCTAGGATTTGAAACTCCTCTTATATATTTTCCTAAACAACTCACTACCCAAAATATCCCCTAACTAAGCAAAACCCCTTTTCTTATCATGTTTCTTACTAGGTCAATTGGGTTGACCCTGTTTTAGGATTTACCGCACGTTACGAAACTATGTCGATTGAAGACAACATAGTTCAAGACATAATCGATCTATTTTCCACCTTACGATATCGACTAGGATAACTCCATTGGGTTAATTTCCAGGAAAGTTTAGGATCAATTCATGGCTATATATACCCCATTTCACTTCATTTCCAATAGAGGATCAATCAATTGCGCATCATCACTCCTCACAAATCTATTTATAAAATCAATAGGTTGTTTCATTGCTTAATTTTTTGTCCTTGGAAGAGTAGCACTTGTTTTGTGGAAGTCTTGGATGTAAATATTTTTTTTGCAAGAGTTAAATTCATGTCAGGTTCACCAGAATGTATGCAAGCGAAACTAGATATTTCTATAACCTATCCTACTTAATAATATTCAAATTTAGAGAAGGTAATCAAATAAAAACTACACACGAGGATATGTTTAAATCAAGGTCATGACCAATATTAGATCCACTAAACCTACACAAAGGGATCTCTTATCACACTATGACAAATGAGAGGTTTCTAAGGCCTATAGGCAAATGCCATTTTATGATAACCCTAACTAAGTCTTTATGTTTGTAATTATATCAAATAAAGCTAGTATACTAAACAACCATGCAAGCTAATATAATAAATACATATGCAAGATAATCTAGTGCTCACCAAAGCTTGTGGCACAATTCAAAAAGATATTAACATGTAAAGACAAATCTATTTATAACATAAAGAAGATCTAAACAAGGAGAGATACAATCTAACATATATTAAATCTATAATATATACTTACTAAAATATGAAGGACTTAAGAATATACTTACCTTTGCTGAAGTGAGCTCATCATGCCTCAATCTCTCCCTTGGCCAATAGTGCGCTTCAATAGGTTGTTGTGGGATTATAAGGATCACAATGATAAATTATTTCTAGGATATAAGACCTCTCCTATGAATCCAAGACTTCCACAAGAGAAGTGCTACTCTTTCAAGGGTAAAAGATTAAGCAATGAAAACCTCATATTGATTGTATAAGTAGATTTATGAGCAATAATGATTCACAATTGATTGATCCTCCATTGAAAATGAAGTGAAATGGGGTATATATAGCCACAGATTGACCCTAAACCTTCCTAGAAATTAAGTCGATGGAATTGGCCCAATTAACCTTGTTAGGTAGGAAATAAAGCCATTAGGTCTCGAACTATGTCAATTTTGATTAACATAGTTTCATAATGGGCAGTAAATCCTTGAACGGGGTCGACCTAGTTGACTTAGGAGGAAACATGGTAAAAATGGGGTTTTACTTAATTAGGGGCTATTTTGGGTGGTGAGTTGCTTAGGAAAGTGTATAAGTGGGGTTTCAAATCCTAGGGAAGCATATAAAAGTAACTTGTATTGGCTTTAAGTGGTGTTATAGGGGACAATAATCCTGTGAAGCACCAAAAATCTGCCAACCCCTTTCCCGGTGCACTCCTTAAGGCATTCACTTAGAGAAATTGAGATTCGATGGGTTCTTGAGAGAGAGAGAGAGTATCAGTATTTGATAAAGTTTAAAAATATTGTGTGTATATAGATATCGACTACACTTTTATTTCTTTAATTTCCAAAGGAGAGGCACAAAGTTCATTTGGGGAATTTAGACCAATACCACTATGCAACATAATTTATAAGATCATTTCCAAGGCCATCTCTTTCAGACTAAAATATATTTTAGGAAAACTAATTTCTTATGAACATGGGGGTTTTATCCCAAGTAGGAATATTCAATATGGGGTTGTAATTACCTATGAAATTATACAGTCTCTGGTCAATAGACAAAAAAATAATGATTCTTAAGTTGGACATTAACAAAGTGTACAATTGGGTAAACTAGAGATTATTGATGTAAACCCTAGAGAAATTTGGGTTTTCTAAGGATTGTTGTAATTGGATTTGTAGTTAAATCTCTAGCTCTAGGTTTTTGATCCTTGTTAATGGATAACCTGCTATGTTTTTTGAGGCCATCCAAGGCTTTAAAGGGGTCTAAACAAGGAGACCCATCTCCTCCTTTCTCTTCATCCTAATGGCAAAACATTTAGGGAGGGAAATTTTAGGAGCTACAATTGAAGGCACAATCAAGGGTCTCAGGGTGGTGAAGGGATAAAAAACTAACTCATCATCAATTCAATGATGACACGGTCTTGTTTAACAGCTCTATGGAAGGAGAAACCCTTGATTTCAAATAACTACTAGTTGACTACGAAAGGACATCCAAACAAAGGATCAATTCTATCAAATTAGAAATCTAATTTTCAATACCCCTTTACATTTGTAGCTTGTTATTTCAACAATATAGTATTTCAAAATAGGGAAGTTGTTGACCAAATACCTAGGGGTTTTACTTTTCATCAGAGTAGGTAGAGCCATTTTATAAGATGGATTAATCAAAGCCTTTCGGGCTTGACTAGCAGAGTGGAAAGGCAAGTGGGTTTCTATGGTCAGGAGGATCATTCTCATAAAGTCTGTTCTTAGTGCTCTTCTTATCTACACTATGTAAGTATTACAACTACTAACCAAGGTACTGAAGGAAATTAATCGCATCATGAATAAATTTTTCATGGCAAGGAACATGAGAAAAAAAGATACCCTTGGTAAAGTGGGACAAGGTGTGCTAACCTCAAATTGATGGAGGTGCTAGAATCAAAATGATGGAAACTCAAAATTTGGTGCTTGGTGCAAAATTATTTTAGGGAATGGTAACCTAGACAAAGGCTATGTGGAACAAGTTACTGCAGTTTAAATACTTCAAGAAATTTTCCTCCACTAAAATCTGTAGCTCCAAGAATCTGAGTAGAGCCACTAGTTTTTGGTAGGGGGTACATAGGGTACTTAAACAAATAGCTATAAGGGTAGAAGGCTCAAGGCTTCTATGGGATACAAGATATCAATTATGGCTATCCGATTTACCAGCTTACACCAAGCTATAGATAAACTTGTAAACTAGGTTAAGGTTAGTATGATCAAGTGCACAATTAAGGCTTAATGAGATATGTATAATCATTGATGATTTCTATATATTCCTTCAGGTGAATGAAGTACACCCTTCACCCCTTAAGAGTAGGTGGCATGCTTCCTCTAGAGATAGATATCACACCCATTCAATTTTGAGTGCCTCAACCAATTCTCATGTGAGTTTCTTACCTCTTTCTCAACAGGAGACTCTCTAACAAGAACCCCATCATGTCCATGATGTGGGACATAGGTACTCCAACTCAGTGACACATATCCATAATGAGGAGTCCTCCCATCCTCTTAAACCTTCCTTTAGAGTGTCAAATGAGCATGCTAATTTTGATCACCACCTATAGACTAGAGATCTATGAGATACCTATTCTAAGCATCAACACCCTCAGGTTGACCCTCGTCTGATGGCATGTGATTAGCATCATGGAGACCTAGGTCATAATGACCATTTATATGAGTATGCCATGCCATCCCATCACCCTTGTAGGGAATGGTGCCCTTCTTGGGGTCGGTTCCCATCCTATGGTAGGGATGATTTCTAGCATGAGAATCTCCATATCAAGAGTCACCTCGACATCATCCCCTCTATGATTAGGGTTATGATGGGGTCTATTAGCATAAGAAACACCATAACCATCATGATCCCCTTCTTAAAGGTCATCGTTAACCTGATATCAACTATGCCTATGAGTATCTCCATGGGAATTATCTAGCCCCTTAGGTGCATGCTATTCCCCTTCCTAATCCTATCCTTGAACTGCCTAAGTTCAACGGGACTCAATGCTCTAGTCTTAAGGAACATATTATGACATTCATGATGGCATGTATGGATTGGGAATAGGACAAAGGCATGATGTTGAAGCTCTTCACTCATTCACTATGAGCTAAAGCTCTTGTTTGGTTTCAAAATCTGCCTCTAGATTCTCTCTCTAGTTTCTCGCTCCTTCTGGATGACTTCCTCTAGTACTTTTATATCCCCAGACGATTCAACCTCGACATCTAATCACTCACATCCATGGTGTAGGCCAAGGGTGAGTCAAACTTTGATTTTATGTGTAGGTGATGTTTAGTTGTCCATACATGTAGAACAAGGTTCTCAGATGATCAGATTTATGACATGTTCACATGAGTATTGAGGTAGGAAGTTCACCTTGAGGTCCTTAAGCATGATACCACCTCATATGATGAAGCTATTAACAAGTTTATAAAGATTGAAGTCTTTGAGGTGCATGCAAATATACGACCTATGCCAGCCCAAAAGTCATTCTCTTCACATGATCACAACCACAATGCGATTGATAATGGCATCATTGATTCTCCTCCTGAGAAGAAAGACAAGAATAAAAACCATGAGGTGAATGTTTTGAGTTAGAATCCAATTGAAAATAAGGCTTCTAAATCAAGAAAATCAAAACCACAGATGGTGTTTCCTTATGACCCTGTCAAGTTTTGAAATTTACATTGGATGAAGGGCCACAATGATGCAAATTGTGCTACCCAAAAGTCTGGTGTGCAAGCCTCACCTTCATCTCAGAGTTCTCTTACGGAACCCAACCACAAGTTGAATGTGTTCAAGGAGCCTCTACCTGACCATGACAAGGAAAATAAGATGAAGAAAAAAGAAGTCCAAGGCTCAGGCCCATCATTCCCCTTCTTGCTCTTCTACCTCTCTGACTCCTCTTCCCAAGATGACCTGAGAAAGAAAGCCAAGTGTGAGATTAGCAAGGTCATTGCTGTTATTGACATAACCTCTATTGGGTATGAGTTTTTTGTCAACACGCACTCTGTTTAAGTCACTGAACCTAGTGGAAAGACTAGTGGTACTGGGCCTCTTGTCCAACCCACGAGGGCAAGGAACCCTAAAGTTAGATTTGAATTTTAGTGTAACATCCCTCCCCAAGATAGATAACATCCTTACTTCATCATAAAGGAGTTACATGACCTCTCAGTTGGGATATCCATTTGGGACCATCTTTACCTTTGCCCTGAGTAAAGGGGCCTTGTCTTTGATGAGCTTGGTCTCTTTCTCAAGGGCCCATTATGGGATTATGTCAAAGTTTTGTTCAACTCTGACACATTCGAGCACCCTCATCCTCCTATCTTATCTTTTGACCCTATCTCTTTGCTAGACACTTTGGTTCTTGAACAGAGGGATCATTTCCCCTTCTAAATTGAGACCTCTATTAACGATTATCATGTTAAGGGATGCATCATTGATGAAGGAGTTACATTGAATATCATGCCCTTGTGTGTGTTCAATGAGATTTGGATTAGTCGAAAGAAGCTCTCCGATTTTTTCCACAATTGTGTTAGTTTCAATAATGACATGACTATGCTAGTGGGAAATGCGAAGCTCTAGGTCAAGTTTGGACCCAAAATAGTCATGATTGAATTTTGTGTATTGGACTTGAATATCTCATACAATATGATTCTTTCCCATCCCTAGAATGTATCTAAGCAAGCCATCACATTGACCACATTTTTCATGGTATAGTTTGTGCACGAAGGTGAGGTTCATACCATGGAGGCTAACCCAAATCCCTGGGCATTACTTTAGGCAAATATAAAGCCCTCAAGCAAGGCTTTGGGTATCTCCTCATAGAGATTTATGGACTCCCACATACCCCTTACTTTCGAGTCTCACTTTCTCATGGATGAACATTGTGATCCAACTGAGTATCGAGCAACATTCACTCCTTCAGAGTTTAGCACGCATCAACCAACTCCCTCTCCAACTTTGCGATGTTAGGTTGGCTCTTCCCTTCTTAAATAACTCTTTCAATATATCTCTTTGAATTTCAAGCTTCCCTTCTCATTGTTCTTCTCCCATCAGAGCATTAGCTCTTTCAACGTATCTCCCATGAAGATTGCTAGAATCATTGAGTCTGATCTTGAGTGATATACCATCCATGACATAATACTCAACCTGATCAATGAGAGATCTTATAAGAAGCTCATGCCCATGCATCTTATGCATCACCATCCTCTTATTTATTTAGGTTTTGAGGTCTCATTCACCAACAATGACCCCACCTTTGGCACTCATGTGTCTCAAGTCATGACTGGTGAACCTAAGGATATGGATTCTCCATCTCCTTATTCTTGCATTTTACCTATTGTTTGGCCTCTTCATAGGCTAAGTAGTGGCCTACCTCAGGGGTAGGCCTCTAGTTAGGTTGAAGTGGTGGCCTACCCTTGGGGGCGAGCCTGATCTTGGCCCTATTGTACTTTAATGAGCCTTAGAGATTATCAGAACACCCTCCCTAGGCCCCCATTTAATGGATTGCCTATCTTATGGCATCCATCATTAGATCTTGTGGGTCTCCATAGATGTTTGGATTGTGCACTCCTTATATGTACCTTGGGATAGAAGCAGAGTCTTTTGCTTCTTTTAGTTGGTCAGGCTACTGCTCACTGTTAGCTAGCCCTCTATCATCTCTATCTTTTTTTACAGTTCCTGTAGGTGGTGTGGGTTAGTGGTTGTGGTTGCTTAAAAATTTATTTGGGCTTCCCTAGCTTACCTTTATCTATCATGGGCCTCCTACCATCCCTCCTTGCCTCTCATTGTGGTTGGCCCCTACATAATGGTGACAACTCTACTAGCTGAGACACTTTTCTTACCTCTAGCACTTTGACTTCTCCTTATGTCTGCATGAGAGAATAACGTGACCCTAGATCAATCATGCAACAATGGAATGACAAAAACATGTTTTGATAAGTTCAAAAACTATTTTCTTGCATCCCTCCCTTGTATCCCTCCCTTCCCAACCTTTATGGGCAAGTTTTGGGCCCTATCGGGCTCCCTGAGCCTATTTTTGGCCCAAGCTATGGGTTTCTAAGCTAAGTCATGCCTTGACAGTGGTTTAGGTTACCAGTTTGCCCAGGCAGGCCATGGCCTGGGATTGAATCCTTCTTTTTTCCCTCTCTCATCTTTTTTTTGGCCCATTTTTACTCTTGGAACTGCCAAACCTTCATCTTAAGGGTTTTGGAACATTCAACACATAATGACATGGTCTGTTTATTTCTTTGAGGCCTCTTTAGGTGTGTTTTGGGATAGTTTTAATCTCTTGGACCCTCGGGTATTTTGGCCTATCAATCTTATGTACTCTTTGTTAGGGTACATATTGGGATCGAAGTTGATCTCTCTTCTTTCAGCTAGTAGTCTCTTGACTCATTTGTAGCTGATCCTTATTGAGTCCCTCTCCCTCTTTCACTATGGTTATTTTAGGTGTGGGTTCATGGTTGTGGTTGCTCTAGGACTTGCTCTGGTCTTCACTGATTAGTACTCATCCCTTCATGGACATCTTACCACCCTTCATCACCTCATCCCACAGTTAGTGTTAGTCTTCGCCCCTCGATTGTGACTTACTTATGTTCTTTATGTCCCTTTTGTAACTCACTCATCCTACTATGTGTTGAGACAATCCTTCCACAACATCCTCTTGCATCCCTGACCCCCATAGTGATGTACTTCTCAGTGGTGATTCACACTAATGGTGGTAGTCAAGGCAACCTAGGATCCATAATTGTCTCTTGGATTATCAACGACCCATAGGACTGTGAGCTTGTTGTAGTTGGTTACCTCCATAACAGTGAGATGAATAATGAAACCAAGTATCACACAATAATCTATACTTGATCGATGTTTATGTTATAGGCACATGCTATGTACAGTTATTCTCTGACTCACTCTTAGTCATGTCGCAGCTCACTGGTGCTTGGGCCATCCTTAGTTTTGAGTTGCTCCCCCTCTTTGAGGCAACGTGTAATTTTTTCTTCTTTAAGGACATTTAGGTCACCAATATCCCTCACAGGGAGAGCACTAGGGATGATGCTCTGATGAATGCCATTTTGGATTGTATGATTTTATTTTGTTATCACTTGTGTCCCTTATTTATAGGAGCAAGATTTAGATTTGGAGTTGGATTTTAGATTACACAACATTTGCACTCACACTTGTAGATCTTTATCTGGTAAGTGTAGGTAATGTTCTCTTTTATCTTTTACATTCTTATTTTCCTTTGATTTTATGTGGCTTCCAGATACTTCATATCACTCCTTGTTCCTTTGAACATTGACTGCTTATACCTTGAGGGCATATGTAATCATACTTCCCATGACCCTCTTCCTCCCTATGATTACACATCAACTTATATATAGATTACCAAACCTAGTTATCTCAATTTGAGGCATTTTATATTCGCATTGACATTTTCCATGTCATACATCCATCCCCTATACATCTTTAGCACATCTCTAACCTTTTGTACACCAGATAGGTCCTCTAGACACCTCTTGGGGCCCTTTTAGAGGCCTGTTGACCACTCAGAATGGCCTTTTGACTTAGGTCATGGCTTAGGGAGGAAACCCATGGGCTAGGCCATACATTTCCTTCACAAAATCTATGGCCTAGGCCACAACCTGGGTAAAACATGCAGAAAAGGGCTAAGATTTGCCCAAACAACTAGAAACAACTATTTTTTAGCCTTTTGATGAATTAGGGTTGAGATATATGCCACTTTATCATTCATTTAGGCTTCTCTCTCCTAAATTTTTGCTCTGATCTTCCCACTTGATCATCATACTCAAAGCTTGTCTACCTTCTTGAATCTCACTTGGTTCCTTCTTGGCACACTTAGCTTTCATGGTGATAGGGGATGCCCTACTATACTGCACTTGACCTTGGTGATTAACATCGGTCTCTACAATGTTCTTGAAGTTTGTGGGTTGTTCCTACCTCCCTCAAGAATCCATTGCACCTATTCTTGTGCTCCTTGCATTGGCTCTCTGTCAGTTGGCATATTCTCTTTTACCTCTTCCATAACTTTTGGCTCTTGGTTTGGACTTAGCGTACACATAGCCTGATCCTCCTCCTCCATTGCTTCCTAACTTGGATAATCAGTTGGTAGAAAGTTTGTACACTTCTTTTGAGTTTTATATGAGGGCACTTTGAGATGCAAAGTGAAATTCTTGTTTGTTTGCAATAGTATACATGTAATGTTTTGATTGTTTTAGTGATTGATCTTGTTTAGGCCATTATCTAGGATAGTTTCTGAAGTTTTATACATTTGTATGTGGTTAAAATTATTTTCACTACTTGAAATATCTTCCATTATATGTCATGCTTGCATTAGAAATGTTTCTCATTACATAATAGGATCCTACATGCTCAAAGTTCTATACAACTTGCATAAACAATCTCTCTTCTTGATAAACCAAAAAATTGTATTATTATGAAACAATAGTGTTGAAAATAAAGAGTTAGCTCAAACTTAGATTAGGATGCTCTTGAACCCTTGCTTAAAAATGTCTTTACTTAAAACATATTTCATTTGGCCTAAAAGTGCCTTTACTTATAATTTTACACATTATTTATTAGCTCTTTTTATTCGGCATTATTATTTCCATAATTCGTATGTAAATAGTTTTATAATCTTAGCTACTTGCTTTACTATGGTTATACTTGTTAGAGATACCTATGTCCTTTGTGTGATTTATCATGTTATCCCTAACCTAGTTTACAAGTCTATCTATAGCTTAGTGTAAGATGGAAATCAAATAGCCTCTATAGATCTCTTGTAGCCCATAGAAGCCTTGAGTCCTCTAGCCTTCTAGTTGTTTGTTTAAGCACCCTATGTACCCCTTGCCAAACACTAGTGATTTTGTTTAGATTCTTGAAGCTACATTCTCAGCGATTTTTTGCATGTTTTGCCCAAGCCATAGATTTTATGAAGGAAATGTGTGGCCTAGACCATTGGTTTCCTCTCTAAGCCATGGCCTCGATCAAAAGGCCACTCTGAGTGATCAACAAACCTCTGGAAGGGCCCCAAGAGGCATCTAAAGGGCCTTTCTAGTGCGTAAAAGGTGAAATATGTGCTAAGAATGTATATGGGATGGATGTATGATGTAGGAAAGGTTAATGCGAGTGGTAAATGAATCAAAGAGAGATAACCAAGGTCAGTAGTCTGCACGTGAGTCGATGTGTAATCATAGGGAGGAGTAGGGTCACAAGAAGTGTAGAGAGAATTACAAAGCAAGGTAGTCAAGTATTAGTTCATAAATGATGAAACATGCATAAAGAACTAACTAACCCAACCTATCTATTCCTATGGGAATTACAAAAGATAACAAAAAACAAATGAAAGAAAGCAACACCATATTACCTTCCAAAATGGATTCACCATACCCATGTGGCTCAAAAACATGTTCTCCCTTGATCAAGCATCCTTGTCTTTATCAACATGGTGGTAAGCTCTTCTAATGCCTCAAGGACACTCCATAAAATATAGGCCCTTGATTCCAAATCACTAAACTAGCTTATCAATGAAGCTAGCAAACAAAATCTATGATCAAATGCAAAACCTTGTGGAAATAATTTAGCATTATAACTTTGCAATATTAAAGCTTTTTGAAGATATTTGAACATAATAACCTTACACAAAAATAGCTTCGATATGATATTCATGACCTCTTTATTTATAGATTTGAGATTGGTCAAGATCAACCATGACCGTCCATCTTGAGATTGAGATGTGTGGCCATGGATAATACTAATATTATGAAATTAAATCCATAAATATCCTCAAGATAAATAAGCATTAAAGAGGCATGAGAGGCATTAACTAGGCATGGGTGACCCATCATCTTGATATTTGTAGCATTTATGGCCTAGAGATGTTTTTCTAAGAAATGCGGTCACCTGATGATATAGTTAATAGAAATTAATTTTTGAAAATGAATATTCAACAACTCTCATGAAAAATCCACTCAAGCTCTTGATTTGGATTAATTATTCTTAAATAAGGTTAATCAACATTTCTACAATTATTTGAAAATTGGCCCTCAATTAATCAAAATGGTTAGAAAGTCATATTATTGAGTTATAATTTGACTCGGGAAGAATTAGAAGATGTCGTTAGATGTGATGGAACCATATTTCTATTTAAGATGTTTATAACATAAAATAACAAAGGTATGTGATGTGTACCAATGAATTTAGGAGAAAAGAGTGATCTAGAGCATAAAAGGCAAAATCGTCATTTTGACTCGAAATGATTTGATCAAAGTTAGTTGGCCCATAAATTGTATTACCTCATTTAGGGATACTTTGACCTAAATTAGCACTTGTAAATGACAAGTTTGAACTATTTATCAAGTTTTATGGATTTTGACCTAAAATGTGCATTTGAGTGCAATTCGAGTAAGATTGACAATTTCAATGCAAATGGTATTAGGAATTAGATGTCTATATTTTGCCCCTATTTGAGAAGGCGTAGTGAGACATTAAAGTGAAACAACATATTTAAAAAAAGAGTTTTCAAGAAGAAATTGGAACAAACCCATGATGACCCCTCGAGAGGACATACTAGGATGGAAAAAAAGGATGGACTCTTGAAAAGAGAGAGAAAGTGAGAAGTTAACCCATGAAATAAATCACATCCAGATGAGCTAATGCTTGCACACGTGATTACCATCAATGATCAAAATATAATTAGGAGGCATAATAGGCCCCAGGGATGGGGGGAATGGGAAAGATACAATCCATAAATGTAGGAGACACACTGTAAACATACCCAATTTGAGAGTATAAGCTGTGCGCTTACAACATTGATCAATCTTGAGATAAGGTGCACACTAAATATTGCCATCATGGGCTTTAATGTGAAGAGCTTGGAATTAGAAGGAAAGAGAGAATGTTCTACTTCACGAAGGGAAGCACCACTAAAATGAGGTCTCTAAAGAGAATATAATAAGTACTCTAGTAGAGTAGATGTGATCATGATAAAACTGTTGTATCCCAATAGGAAAATTTTTGATCATTGATAAAGAATAAAGAATGATTTTCCCCTATAGAGCTGATTTGATTCAGACGTGGTTTAGATGTTATGCCCCAGAATGGGCAATTGGCAAGAAAAATAACTCAAGTATATAACTAAAAAGATAGGTTAAAATGAGTGGGTGCAAATGTACATGCGATGGTGTAATGGCTTAAAAAGCCATATAAGACCAAGCATATGAGAATGCACAAAGTGATGAGAGAGATGAAAAAAAGAATGGAGATATCCAAGCTAACCTCAATAGAAATTGAGTGCTACCTACATAATTTTATGGACTCATGTTACAACATGAACTTTAATCCAATGTAGTTCACCCAAGTTTGGGAAAGAATGGAATGAGAAATGATGAAAAATGACCAAGAATTGATTAGACTTATAATATATGCAAAGAGATGCACATCTAAGCATAGACAAAGAAGCCTAAAATGCATGCTACCTAGAAGCTTAATTCCATATCATGAGCCTAGGTTTTACAAAGTTTTTTTTGAGAATCATTCATCGGAGCTGATGTTGACATTAAGACTTTGAGACCTAAGCACAATGTGCTTGCTATGGCAAAAAAAATTAGGCATCATAAGTATGAATAACTTAGAATGACATAAGATTCCAATTGCACTGAGCCAATTCAAATATGAATACCTATAACTAAGAATAATGGTAAAATAATGACCAAAATCAGAGTTACAATGATTTACATTTAAACAAAAAAGTAAAAACAAAGAAAAAGATAAACATAAATGAACCTAACTTGAAATCAAGATATGATCTTCAGTAGGAACAAAATGTTTAAAAATAAAAGTCAAAAACATCTTAACGACATGAGACTAAGATATGAATAATCAAGATCCATGTGGACCATCAAGGCATTCTTGAACACAAAAGAGAAAAAATAAAATCAAACAAAAAACCAATCAAAGAAACACAAGACCAAGAATGGAGACAAGAAGTAATAAAAAGAGAACAAGAAAAAATAAAAGGAGAGGTGCAAAAATATAACAAAACACCAAGAAAACAAAAAAACTCGAATAAACACATATAAACAAAAATCAAGTTAGTGCGGTTTAAAGACAAATGTTCATGCATGTGAAGTATTCATATTTAGTCAAGCATTAGTCCATAAATGATGAAACATGCATAAAGAAATAACTAATCAAGCCCATACATTCTTATGGGAATTACAAAGGATAGCAAGAAGCAAATGAAAGAAAACAAAACCATATTACCTTCTCAAATGGATTCACCATACCCATGTGGCTCAAAAACATGTTCTCCTTTGATCAAGCATCCTTGTCTTTGTCAACAATGGTGATAAGCTCTTCCAATGCCTCAAGGACACTCCATAAAACCTAGGCTCTTGATTCTAAATCATTAAACTAGATTATCAATGAAGTTTGCAAATAAAATCTATGATCAAATGCAAAAACTTGTGGAAACAATTTAACATTATAACTTTTTAATATTCAAGATTTTTGAAAATATTTGAGCATAATAACCTTGCACCAAAATAACTTAGAAATGATGTTCATGGCCTCTCTATTTACAGGTTTTTGAGATTGGTCAGGATCAACCATGACTGTCCATATCAAGATTGAGATGTGTGGCCATGGATAATCTTAATATTTAGAATTAAATTCATAAATATCCTCAAGATAAATAAGCATTAAACAGGCATGTGAGACATTAAATAGGAATGTGTGACCCATAATCTTGATATTTGTGGTATTTATGGCCTAGGGATGTCTTCCCAAAAAATGAGGTCATCTGATGATGCAGTTAATAGGATCAATTTTTAAAAAGAAATATTCAACAACTCTCATGAAAAATTAACTTAAGCTCTTGATTTGGATTAATTAGCCTTAAAAAAGGTTAATCAATATTTATACAATTATTTAAAAATTAGCCCTCAACTAATCAAAATGGTAAAAAAGTCATATTACTGAGTTGTAATTTGACTTGGGAAGAACTAGAAGGTGATGTTAGATGTTTTGGAACCATATTTCTATTTAGGATGTTTTCAACACAAAATAATAAAGGTACGTGACATGTATCAACAAATTTAGAAGAAAAGAGTGATCAAGAGCACAAAGGCAAAATCACCATTTTGACTCGAAATGAATTGATCAAAGTTCGTTGGTCCATAAATTGTATTGCTTTATTTAGAGATACTTTGACCTAAATTGGCACTTATAAATGACAAGTTTGAACCATTTAACATGTTTTATGGATTTTGACCTAAAATGTGCATTTGAGTGCAACTTGAGTAAGATTGACAATTTCAACACAAACGGTGTTAGGAATTGGATGTCTACATTTTTCTCCTATTTGATAAGGTGTAGTGAGATATTCAGGTGAAGCAATGTCTTTTCAAAGAAAAGAGTTGTCAAGAAGATATTGGAACAGACCCATGATGCCGCCTCGAGAGGACATACAAGGATGAAAGAGAATGATGAAATCTTGAAAAGAGAGAGAAAGTGAGAGATTAACCCATAGAATAGATCACATTTAGATGAGCTAATGCTTGCACATGTGATTACCATCAATGAAAAAATATAATTAGAGGTATATAGGCCCCAAAGATAAGAGGAATAGAAAATATACAATCCATAAATGTAAGGGACACACTGTAAATGTACCCAATTTGAGAGTACAAGATACACACAATATTATCAATTCTGAGACAAGTTGCACACTAAAATATTTCCATCATAGGCTTTAATGTGGAGAGCTTGGAATTAGAGGAAAAGACAGAGCCTTCTGCTTTAGGAAGGGAAGCACCACTAGAATGGGGTCTCTAAAGAGAATATAATACGTACTCCAATAGAGCCAATGTGATCATGATAAAATAGTTTTGCTCTAGTAGAGCAAATTTTGATCATTGATAAAGAATAAAGAATTATTTTTCCCTTGTAGAGCTAATTTGATTCAGACGTGGTTCAAATGTTGTGCCCTGGCATGGGCAATTGGCAAGCAAAATAACTCAATGATATAACTGAAAAGATAGGTTAAAGTGAGTAGATACAAATGTACATGTGATGGTGTAATGGCTTAAAAAGCCATATAAAAACAAGCATATGAGAATGCACAAAGTGATGAAAGAGATGACAAGAAGAATGGATATAGCCGAGCTAATCTCAATAGAAATTGAGCACTGCCTACATAGTTTTATGGACTCGTGTTCCAACATGAACTTCAGGCCAATGTAGTTCACCCAAGTTTGGGAGAGAATGGAATGAGGAATGATGAAAAATGTCCAAGAATTGATTAAAATTACAATATATGCAAATAGATGCACATCTAAGCATATACAAAGAAGCCTGAAATGCATGCTACCTAGAAGTTTAATTCCATATCATGAGCTTAGGTTTTGCAAAGTGTTCTTGAGAATTGTTCATCAGAGCTGATGTTGACATTAAGACTTTGAAACCTGAGCACAATGTGCTTGCTATAGAAAAAAATTAGGTATCATAAGTATGAATAACTTAGAATGACATAAGATTCCAATTGCGCTGAGCCAATTCAAATGTGAATACCTATAACTAAGAATAATTATAAAATAAGACCAAAACTAGAGTTACAACAATTTACATTTAAACAAAAAAGCAAAAATAAAGAAAAAGATAAACATAAATGAACCTAACTTGAAATCAAGATATGATCTTAAGTAGGAACAAAATATTTAAAAACAAAAGTCAAGAACGTCTTAACGACATGAGACAAGATACGACTAATCAAGATCCATGTGGACCATCAAGGCATTATTTAACATAAAAGAGAAAAAGAAAAATCAAATAAAAAACCAATCAAGGAAACACAAGACCAATAATGGAGACAAGAAGTAATAAAAAGAGAGAACGAGAAGAAATAAAAGGAGAGGTGCAAAAGCACAACAAAACACCAAGAAAACACAACAAAACACCAAGAAAACTCAAATAAACACATACAAATAAAAACCAAGTTAGTGTGGTTTAAAGACAAATGTTCATGCATTTGTGGTAGAGGTGTTAATTTCATCACATCATAACAAAGAATTATGAAAATTGTTCCCTAATTAAAGAGGAACAATGATAGAAAAAAATGGGGGAAGAGGAGAAAAGGAAGGGGTTGGTCGAGCTGACTCCATATATATAAGACAAGTGGATACTGCCTACATAGTTTCATAGATGCATGTTCCAACATGAACTTCAGGCCAAATGTAGTTCTCCCTGGAAATGGGATAAAAAAAATGATGATTAGACCAACATGATTTATAGAAGAAATGGAAGATAAGATAAACAAATAAGAATGGTTTGGTCAACAAGAAATTGATGAGATGAGAAATAATGATCTTGCAAAACAACAAGTGCGTGGAATAAGATGAAATGAATTGGTGTTTCTATGCTTGTAAAATGACAAGAGCATTTAAACTTAATAGTTGCTCATAAAATGGCAAGAGTGTGGAATGGTGGAATGAGAATGTACAAATGTATAGAAACATGAGACAATATTTTTGTTATTTTATGGATCATGTTCTGATGTTTTTGGTATTTTCAAAGTATTTCTAATATTTTTGGTGTTTTTGGGATAAAATATGCACAAGGTGGGACCATCTAGTTGAGGAGATGCACGTCTTGAGAGTAGAGGTTCCAATAAAATAGCTAAGTCAGTTGCAATAGCCCATGCTCACAAATCAATGAGAGCGAGGTTCTTGATAAAATAAGAAAAAACAACAAATACTTATACTGAGAGGATGTGACTATTCACCTGTCTAAAGCTGCATAAGACTATCTTGGTTGAAAAACTTTGTAGAAATACTGTTGAAGATGTTCATAATGTTCATGAGACATAATCGAGATCATAATTAGTCAAGGGACAAAAAGTGTTCAAGTTTATAACATGTCTTAGACAAAACAAGGAATATGCTTCTTGAAGAGAGCAATCCATAATGAGATGAAGAATGTGTTCAGAGTGCTAAGAGTTCAAAGCCTATACTATCGAGATTCATGAAAAATGGACTAGGGTAGTATAACATGTGTTTAAGGTAAGATAAAAGGGTGGGATAAAATTATGACAACACAAGTTGCCCCCAAGTTAGGGGTCTTATAGACAATGGTTCAAAGTTATTCATGTGTAGAACCTCTTAAGGTGTACGATGTTCATGGGCTCTGAAAGTTTTTCACCATTAGGTTTAGCCAGTTGGTATGCTCCTGATCCATAGTTCATAGTGATAATATACAATCCTAACCAATTAGATTGAAACTTTCCTTTTTTTTTGGGTTTAACATTCATGTTCTTCTAGTTCTCTTTCAGAACTAAGTCACCAATCTCAAATTATCAAGTGAGAATGTGTTTGTTGTAGCTTCTCTGTAATCTATTTTGATAGGCCTACAATTTTTTTAGGGCAGCCAAATGCTTACTATCAAGAAGTTCTAGTTATTACAACCATTAGGCTCTATAGTCTTCATTATCTTCATTGTGCTCCAGTGATATTCTTAATGATGGGATCTCAATCTCGATTGAGATGATAGCTTCAATGCCAAAAACAAGGGAGTATGGAGTAGCTCCAGTTGGGGTGCGATGATTGGTTCTATAAGCCCAAAGGATAGGAAAAAGTTGTAAGTGCCAATTACAACCAACATCATTGACAATATTTTTTAGGATGGATAGAATGGTTTTATTTGACATCTCAACTTGTCTATTGCCTTGCAAATTATATGGAGTGGATTTATTGTGATTGATTTTGAATTTTACAGAAAGGGATTTAACATCTTGGTTTACAAAGGATCTGCCATTATCATATATAATATGGGTTGGGATGCCATATCGACAAGTGATATGGTAATGAATGAATTTTACTATTTGTTTCCCGATAACATAAGTGATAGGAATGGCCTCAATCCACTTGATAAAGTACTTAGTTGCAGTCAAAATGTGTTTATGGCCATTTGAAGATGTGGGGTTAATTTTTTCAATGAGATCAAGACCCCATGTTGAGAATGACCATGGTGTTGTAATCGACTGCAATGGTAAGAAAGGTGCATGTGTCAAGTTATCATGCTGCTGACAAGGAACACACTTCTTTACATAATTACAAGCATCTGTCTCTATTTTGGGCCAATAATAGCCTATTCTAAGAAGTTCATTTTTTAGGACTACACCATTGGTATGGGCCCCACACATTCTTTTATGAACCTCCTTTAGTGTCAGCTTGGATTCTCCCAAAGATAAACAATGAAGAAGCATTCCATCATAGCCTTTTTGATAAAGTGTGTTTCCAAAGAGGATATAACATGTTAAGCGATGAAGGAAAAGTTTTTGTTGGTTGTTGAAAAGATTGGTAGGAAATACATGGATATGGAAATAGTTATAAAATTCTTGGTACCATGGTAACTCAGGTGACAGATTAGGATCAGTAATGGTGCATACCCTCTTTGAATCTAATAGAATATGTGTTAGCTAAAGAAGATTTTCAATCAAAAATTGATACTCTTTAGCACTATCATGCATTTGAATCATGGAACCAATTGTTGCCATGATGTCAGTAGATCTGTTGTTGACTCGTAGAACTTACTCAAATTGTAGAGATTTAAAATATGTTTTAAGGTTATCAACAATTTACTTGTAAGGAACATGCTTATCATCTCTTTTTTGATACTGATCAGTTGTATAATTTATGATTAGCTACAAATCTTAATATACCTTTAAGATTTGAATATTCCATTGTATGGCAAAATAGAGCCCTACAACCAATGCCTCATATTTAGCCATATTGTTTGTACATTGAAATTGTAAATGGAATGCTTTGGGGATCAAATCCCCCTATGGCGTGATCAATAAAATTCCAACTCCAAACCTTCGAGATGTGAAGGATCCATCAAAATATAGTGTCCATTGTTTAGGTTCTTGTGATGCTTGTTTTATCATCATTATAGAATAATTTGAAAGGTCAAAGTTGAGAGGTTGAGTGGCTGTAATAAGAGCTTCTACAAGTTGGTCAACAAGAACATGGCCTTTGATTGCCTTCTAATTATGGTACTTAATATCAAACCCACAGAGAAGCATAATCCATTTAGCCATGCATCTTTGAAGAGCTACTTTAGATAAAAAGAACTTGAGAGGATCTACTTTAACAATAACAATAATTTTGTTATTTAGCATATAATGTCATAATTTCTGAGTGGCGAACACCATAGCTAAACATGCCTTCTCAATAGGCATATAATTATGTTCATAGACTACCAATGTGTAACTTAAATAATAAATAGTGTGTTCCTTACCATGATCATCATGCTGAGCCAAAAGTGCCCCCAGTGCATGTTCTGTGGCTAAAATATAAAGAAGCAGTGGCTTTCTTTGTGTTGGATGTCATAGGACTAGTGGATTGGCCAAGTATGTTTTAAGCTTTGAAAATGCTATGTAACAATCTTCATCCCATTGAAATGTTACCCCTTTCTTTAAGAGGTGGGTAAATGGATGGCACTTTTCTACTGTTTGAGAAATGAACTTGCGTATAGACTAGATCTTTCCTTTTAGACCTCGCAACTAATTAAGATTGTTTGGTGGAGGTATTTCCATAATAGCGTCGACCTTTTTAGGGTCAAATTCAATCCCTCATTGTGATATAATGAACAATAGCAATTTTCTTGATGTGACTCCAAAGACACATTTCTTGGGATTCAAGTGGACTTTATATGCACGAAGCCTCTCAAATATTTTTTGTAGAATGTTAGGGTGTCCATCTCTTGTTTTTTTATTTTTCTAGTATATCATCAACATAGTCCTCAACAATGTCATGCATCATGTCATGGAAGTTGACAGTCATTTCACGTTGATATGTGGCTCCAACATTCTTCAAACCAAATGGCATAACTTGGTAATAAAATATCCTCCATAAAGTGGTGAACATGGTCTTATGCTGATCTCTAGGGGCTATCTTGATTTGATTGTAAGCTGAAAATCCATCCATTAAGCATAAAATCTCATAACTAGCAGTTGAGTTGACAATCATGTTGATGTTGGGTAGAGAAAGCTCATCTTTGGGGCATGCTTTGTTGATATCATGAAAATCAATACAAACACGTATGCCTAGGGTCTTTTTACTCACTGGTACTATGTTAAAAATCTATTCAGAGTAGTCTAGTGGTCTGATAAAATTGGCTCCTAAAAACTTTTCCAACTTGGCTTTAACCAAAAGGGTGACGCGTGGATGCATCTTTCTCAATTTTTGCTTGACTGGTTTAGCATCAAGGTAAACAACAAGATGATGCACAACTAAATCTGGATCCAAGCCTGGCATGTCAGAGTATTCCCATGCAAAGATGTCTATATAATCCTTAAAAATGGATATAATATGTTCACACTATGCTTCAATAAGGGAAGCTCCAAGATAAACTATTTTGGGATCCTCATGGGTTCCCAATTTCACTTCCATTATGCTCTCCATAAGGAGTGTGGATCCATATTCTATAAGTGTAAGCAATGTATGGTTATGCTCATCTTCCTCTACTATATCTTCTTATTATTCTTGTCAAAGATCTAGATAATATGAAGAATCAAAATCTGCCTTCTCAGGTAAAGGTCAATTGAAAAAAACCTCTTTAAACTCAAGATCAAGATGCTCAAATATTTGATGTTGTTATGAAGAGATGCTTGTACTAGCTATGAAACTTAGGTTAGATGGACTTTCTACGTCCTGAGGGGATGAACAAACTTTCCCACCTGGGAGCACCAGAAACATGTTTTCACTCAAAGGCTTATCTTTTTCTTTACTTTTTCCTTGATCCACAAGTGCCTCAAAGAGGTTTTCACCTGAAGATATCGATGTTTGTTATTTATTATGACCAAGAAAGTTTGCTTGCTCTCCAAAGTAGGTAGAAGAATTCAATGAAAAATAAAAACCCTACTTATGATCACCGATGGGGAATGCATCTCGTAGGGCCATGTATTCTGCAATTGATTCTTCATTTTGAAAATCATTGAGGTATATGACCAAATTTTGTTGATCCCAATCTATGAGTTTAGGATGGCAAAGGCATAGGTTATAGTGAGGGTTTGCTTCAAGATGGGAAGCACCAATGGTAAAGATATAATGTCTTGCTTCAGGAAGGGAAGCACCATTAAGATGGTTTTTTTCTTCTGGATGGGAAGCTCTAATGGTAAAGATATAATGTTCTACTTTAGAAAGGGAAGCACCACTAGGAAAAATTTTTGCTTTAGGATGGGAAGCTCTAATAGGTGTTATGGTCAATATGGCATTTGAATTAAATAAATCTAAGTTGGCAAGCTCATCGAAAAGTCTATAATGGGTCATTATGTCATTGCTAGGAGTCTCATTACTAGTCACTTCAGAAGAATCACTATCAAATGTCATGAGGTCATCCTCTAGTGGTTTAAATCTGAGACAATGATTTCAATTAAAAACTCTAGTTGATAAGTGTTCTAAAATTCCTTGTGCCTGTGGGCTAAGGTCGTTCCCTGTATAGTCAAGATGATCCATTATCCTATTAGGGATATGATACTTTAGATTCTAAACAAAATCCATAAGGCCTTCAGAATATAATCAATCTCCCTCGATAAAATCCTCTCAATCTTTCTTTGGTGAAATTGTAGGTATAAAAACTATAGGAGATTTTGGTTGCTTCTTCTTTGGTTACCAAATCTGATCAGGTCTGTTAGGAGTCTGGAAGGTTTTAGGTTTACCAAATATTTTAAGGGCTTTTGGTAATTTTGAAATACGGAGGATGTCCTTCAGATGGTACGTGGAAATGCTCACATCTTTAATAATAACCTTTTTGGCTAAAGCTGCAGGAAATAAATTGGTCAAAGTGGAAGCTAGATCACTAGGGTCTATATAATTAGATGGAGATGGATGAGAAATAATGGCTTTGTTCTTCTTTGTAATGAATTCCAAACCTGGACAATATTTATAATTATGAAACTTTGCTTCAAGATGTTTGCAGTACTGGTAGGGCTGTTGATCAGTGGGAATAGTAACCTTGATCCCATCATGGGGAAGGCATTAGTGAAGAGTAGATGGAACTGTCTGTACTGCATGGATCCAAGAATGACCAAGAAGTATGTTATAAGGAAGCTCAATATCCATAATATGGAATAATGTGTGATGAGAAATAGACCCAACCATGATTGGCAACCAAATTATATCGGATGACTCCCTCTCAACATTTTTGTAAACCTTGATTGTAATAGTTTTTGGCTAAATGTCTTTATCCATGTAACCCAATCGTTGTACTAATTTAAGAGATATGATGTTTATCCCTGAACCATTATATATAAAAACCCTCTTGATCTTGTGATCCACAATGATTATCTTAATGAATAATGAGTTATTGTGGTTTGGGCCAAGGGTGGACATGTCCTTTTGATCAAATGTAATTTACCAAAATGAAGACAGATGTCCAACTAGGTTCTAGAACTGATCAAGGTTTATATCATTAGACTCAATACACTATTGTAAAAGTTTGTTGAAGGTGGTTCTATGGACATCAGATGTTTGAAAGAGTTCTAATATGGAAATTTGTGTAGGGGTTTTATCTAATTAATCCGTTAGACTATAAGGCCTTTGATTTGTGGATTGAACTAATTTAGTCTTTGTTGGGATAGTATTTGGATTTAGAACCATTCACACAATTTTCTCATTAGGTTTACGAAAAGAAGTGGGCGAAGGGCCTTGGATGGTAACTCGTAGGCATCTAGTTACAACTACACAACCTAGAGGTGGCAAAGAGTTATTATAATTGGAAGAGGAAGGCAAAGGGCCTTGGATGGTGACTCATAGGTGACTAACTATATTGCTATAATTTTGGGTTAGTGAGGAGCCTTTATAATTAAAAGAATGATATTGTTGTTCAAGATTAGTAACCTGTACAAATGGAGTAGCAACATGATGATGCAAACCAACATAGTATTACTAGGGGGAGAGAGTGATAACCCTATAATGATGGGTCCTGTGTTGCAAGGAACATGAGATTGGCCACATGGCTTCACAGTAACAATGGCAATGTGGGTTGAAAAAATATGTCCCACAGTGTTATTATAGTTGTAAAGTACATTATTATAAGCCACATTACTAGTGTGGGTATTATGATCTTGATTATCCTCATTATCATTTTGACCTTGTTGGTTCTGATTCTGCCTCTATCCTTGATTGTGACCATTTTGATTTTTTCTTAGTGGTGGTGGATCATGTCAAGGAAAGGGGTCCTTGTAGATCCCATATCCTGATTTGTGTCCTGATTAGGGGCCAACTTAATTTTTAGCTCACCATTTTCAACAAAGTCCTCAGTAATTGTTGCAATTGAATGCAATGATATGCACCGTGACCAACAACACGATGAAAGATACACCATTTATTATCTTTGTACCAATCTAGTTTTAGTTGATCTTGAGGAAATATCCTTGATATTAGCCATATAATTAAATTAGCTGTAATGAAATTTTGTAACACTATTTCAACTGATTCTCCTAACTTGCTAAAGGCTCTAAAATTGTTATGAAATGTCCTTCGTGGAGGTTGTCTCTACAAAGTAGGTAGTGGATTTGGGGGAGTCAATTATACATTTGAAGGAGGCATAACTTGTACCATTTGTACATGTCTTGTTTCTGTCACCCCATTTCCAACCATGTTTTTATTTTTTTAAAGCCCTTAGGCTTATCCTATATAACTATTTAAGCTGGTGATTTAGTCTAATTAGATGCTTGACCTTGTGAAAAAATCTTAACAAGGCCTCTAGCAATAAGAGCCTTCTTAATCTGTACTCCTTTGTCAATAATTTATTCAAATGAGTTAGTACATGCTAACCAAAGATTATGTGTAACTTCAGGATGCAAATTCTATGCAAAGATATCAGTCAAGTATTTGTCTAGTAAATTTTGTTGAAAGTGGCTTGCCAATGCTCTCCACCTTTGTAGATATGCAACAAAAATTTCACCATCACACTGCTTGGCTTTGCATAAGTCAACAATGGTCAATTCATGTTCTATGTTGTATGATAAATGGTTAACAATTTTTTTGATAAGTCGTTTCAATCCAAAACTAATCCCTTGGGTAGTTTAAGTAGCCAATCAAGAGCTTGTCCCGCTAGACTTCATAAAAATAGTCATAATAAGTACTCACTACTATAAGCAACCTCTTTAAATAAGATTAAGAATGCTTGTATGTGTTCACGTAGATCTCCTTTCCCTTTGTACTTGTCAAATTTGGGTGCCTCAAAATGAGGTGGAAAGGGGTTTTGGAGAATATATAAATCAAATGGATATGGGCATATCTCATCAAATTTGACTTTTTCGACTCTATTATTTGTCTCCAATCTTCGGACAATTTCTTTCATATAATTCCATTCTTGCATGTTTGATGCATTTATGAATTGGATAAGATGCTATTGGGGTGGAATGTGCCCCTGGTTTTGTGTGGATCTATAAGGAGTGTACACCTTTTGATCCATGACTTGGTTCTGATTTGCCCTTTGAGTTGAGAACATAGGTCATTGATTCTTGGATTGTAAAATATTCCATAAATTTGGTTGTTTTGCACTTTATTGATTTTAGAAATTTCTATGTTTACTTTCTAATCTTTGGGTTGGTTGAAAAGAACTAGCCAAATTATCTTGAGGGATTTCCTCAATTTAGACTGAATGTTTGTGTTTCTGAGTTTGTAAAGTAACAAGAGGTTCTTGATGATTGAAAAATGTATGTTTTGTGTCAAATGGAACATCTTGTAAGGTCTCTTGTGTCTTTAACTATTCATTTAGATTTCCTTGATTCACTATGGTAATGGTCTCATACAATATTTGTTGCATACTTTCAACCACATTTCCTTGTTCTTTCGAAGCATTATTGTGAACTAAAGTGGCAACTAGGGATTCAGTTAAGTTTGTGATAAGTTGATCTGCATATCATTGACTTATTATCTTGATATTAGCTAGAAGATCTGCATTTGTGGGTTTTGACTCTGTTTGTATTTCCTTTCCTTTGTTAGAGGAAGAAGGTATGTCTATTTGTGCAAAATCTTGCTCTTGCCGTCATTATTCTCCTTCTCTAATTAAGGTATGTAATTGTTTTGTAAGAAAGTTAGAAGGTAGTTTAGCACCTAATTCTATCAATCTAAGAAGGGATTTGTCTTTATCTCCTTGGGGTTAATATTCATTGTAATCATCTTTGAATCTTACTGCTGCGGGGATGTTATAAAAAATAATGGGGTTTTCTTGACCATCATAAAATTTCTCATCTTCATAACTAAGGCCATAAGAGGCTCCACTAGGAGTGAACCTTTGAGTCATGTCTACAAAGATTTATTTTGTGTATTGACTAACTTTGGACCAATGTTTGACAACCAATCGAAGTATGCTTTAGCTCTCTTTTAAACAAATAACTAAGGTACTAATGAGACTATAAGGGAGGGTGGTTTGAAACCACACACAATTTAGAATATTTGGTTCACGAGTTTACTCAACCTTTGGTAAATTTGAAATTGTATAGATCAAAAGAGAGTAAGGTAACTCAAAGACCCAAGGTGAAAATTAGTACACTAAAGCCTAGATCTTTGTGATATACCCACACTATAAAAGCAAGTTTCATCTTTGACAAGTTGACCCTGGAAGTTTAGAGGAAAGCTCTCTAGATTATGAAGAAGACAAAATTAACCAAGCAACTCAAGATGTAAAAACATATGTGAATCACTAAGTATAAATCTAGGACCAAATAGGTAGCACAATGTTGCCACATGATTCTAGTAGGATAAAATATGTTCTAGGACCTAAAGCGTGAGTGATACACAAGATGACTTGAGTTCACCAATATGATAATGTGATTTTGAGTCTTAATAAATGACCTTCAATCCAAATGGAAAATTTAACCCAAGTTAAAACAAGCTTAGTGCACAAATGGTGAACACACTTTGACACACCAAACTTTAGAACTTAGAAAGGTTCAATTTTGAATGTGGATTATAAATGGTTTTAACCACATTGGGTAAAAGATCTAGACTCAATTGAACAACATGACTAAGCCAAAGTGGATGACATGACATAAAGTTTTTGATAATAATTTGAATAAGGCAAAGTTGAATTTTCCATTTGGACAGTGTAACGCCTCTCTTGCTCAAGAAAATCAAGGACAATGTGTTTTGGTTAAGTTTATTGAGTTAACAAGTAGTTTTAGATAAAAATCAAGACTAAGTAAGCTAATAACAAAAAATAAACATCTTAAATCTAAACTGACAAGGTATGGCAAAGTGGGGTCTACTAAATTAGCAAGGTTTCAATCATTCTAGGAAAATAAATTGTACAATGACTTTTGCATCAAATGATGTAAAAGATAAGCACATAAATTAGGTGACCACGGCATTGGTTAGTTGTAAAAAGGTCTAGTCCTTTTTACAACCACTACATCTTGTTGTTTGCTCAGTGTAGTATAATTTCCAAATATAGATACATCCCATGTGCAACTCCAAAGGAGTCATAAAGTTAATGCCAGGAGGTCAAACCCTAGATCAAAGCTTCCCTAAGGAACACGCATGAGGTAATGACATCTTCCTCGTAAGCCAAGTTTGCATGAAAATAAGAAAAGCACAAGGTCACCCAAATTCTGACAAGTTTTTGGGGAGTTCTTTAGATGACATTCTTTTTAAGCCTTGGACTAGGCTATTTGTAATAGGAATAACACTTTTGATTCCAAGGGTTCCCTATAAGAGACAAATGGAAGAGCATACACGCAACATTCCTCTTTTTTCCAAACAAAATTTTGATTAAATAACTATTGTAAACAATTATTGACAGGTGTGTTCAATTATAAACCCAAAATGAATGATTTGATGGTGTAGATTTGACCCCTTGGTCTTAGTTGCAAACTTTGAAAACATTCACCAAAACATATAAATTCTTTGTTAAACACCAAAACAAAGTTACTAATTGATTTTCAAGTATGTAAGAGGTTATTTAAACATGTTTTTATCAAAGAAAAAGCTTGTTCCTGCAGCAAAAATGTCAGCATGTCTTTTAACTTGAAAGCCCTTTTTAGCTTAAAACAATGAACTTTGAAAAAATAGCTCTCAAGTTTGTGTTTTAAGAAAAAACACAATGATCAACGTCAGTTATTATAACTGATGATGGTTACTTTAGATAATGGGACCTAAGTGATGTTAGTTTTTCTAATCGACGTCAAGTTAAGCTAGGTAATTGATATTGGTATCACTTACCGACGTCGACTACTGTGTAAAACTGTGGCAAACAAAAATGATAAAATAAAATTAGAAAATCAATTTACATGAGTTTTAAGGGTCCAAATGGATGTTTTAGAGTTATAAAGTGATCTTATTTAGGCATGAGATGCATTTAGTCTTATCAAGCGTGCTAAGATGTAGAGATGATTACAAAGCAAGTTAGTCAAGCATTAGTCTATAAATGATAAAACATGCATAAAAAACTAACTAACCAAGGCTATCTATTTCTATGGGAAGTACAAAAGATAGCAAGAAACAAAAGAAAGAAAGAAACATCATATTACCTTCCCAAATGGATTCACCATACCCATGTGGCTCAAAAATATGTTATCCCTTGATCAAACATCCTTGTCTTTGTCAACAATGGTGGTAAGCTCCTCCAATGCCTCAAGGACACTCCATAAAACCTAGTCCCTTGATTCCAAATCACTAAACTAGCCTATCATTGAAGCTTGCAAACAAAATCTATGATCAAATGCAAAACCTTGTGGAAACAATTTAGAATTATAAATTTGCAATATTCATGTTTTTTGAAGATATTTGAACATAATAACCTTGCACCAAAATAGCTTTGAAGTGATGTTCATGGCCTCTCTATTTATAGATTTTTGAGATTGGTTAGGATCAATCATGACCGTCCATCTTAAGATTGAGATGTGTGACCATAGATAATCCTAATATTTGGAATTAAATTCATAAATATCCTCAAGATATATAAGCATTAAAGATGCATATGAGGCATTAAATATGTATGTGTGACCCATAATCTTGATATTTGTGGCATTTATGGCTTAGGGATGTCTTCCAAAGAAATAAGGTCACTTGATGATGCACTTAATAGGAATCAATTTTCAAAAATAAATATTCAAAAACTCTCATGGAAAATCCACTTAAGCTCTTGATTTAGATTAATTAGCCTTAAATAAATTAAATCAACATTTGTACAATTATTTAAAAATTGGCCCTCAATTAATCAAAATGGTCAAAAAGTCATATTACTGAGTTGTAATTAACTCAGGATGAATTAGAAGGTGACATTAGATGCGTTGGAACCATATTTCTATTTATGATGTTTCCAACACAAAATAACAAAAGTACGTGATGTATACCAATGAATTTAGGAGAAAAGAGTGATCCATAACACAAAAGACAAAATCATCATTTTGAATCAAAATGAATTAATCAAAGTTAGCTAGCCCATAAATTGTATTGCCTCATTTAAGGATACTTTGACCTAAATTGGCACTTATAAAAGGCAAGTTTGAACCATTTAGCATGTATTATGTATTTTTACCTAAAATATGCATTTGAGTGCAATTCAAGTAAGATTGATAATTTCAACACAAATGATATTAGGAATTGGATGTCTACAAGAAGTATGATTACAACATCTTAAAGATTTAAAACCCACCCAATGGGTCTCACCCATGGAATTTTATTCTTAAATGTCATCCAATTATCAAGGATCATGTTTATTGGGTGGTGAACAATGGGCATTCGACTGAAATTTGGAGTAATTCTTTGAATGGAAATAAGCTATTATAGGAGCTACATGATATAAACACGAATAAATAGGTGCTAGAGGAGGTGTGGGGAAGTAAGGTTAGGGACTACCTTGAATAGAGATTTATTGTTGGAGTGGACATGCATTGGTTTTGGGGCTTGATATTATGGTGTGAAGTGGGATTGATCGAGTCTTTATTGAAGTGGATTCAATGGTAATAATTCAATCTTTACAAAATAAGATGGTTGGATATTGGAGTATTGAAAACTTTCTCAACTAGATTGGTGTGTGTTATATCATCTCAAATTCTAGAAAGTTTCACGTTATTTTCATGAAGCAAACTCTACGATAGATGACCTAAAAAATAAAGGGATTACATAAGTTGAATAAATAATTATTGAAAATGATTAAATGAGGTGGAAAACTATTGGGATCCCTTTGGACATTTAGTGGTTTTGAGGTGGTGAAGGTTTTTGTGTAGACATTGTTAAGATTGATAAGGTTTTAATTTTCAGTGTTGGTGGATTCATTTCCTATGCATGACACGTCTCCTCATAATTATATCTTTAAATTTGGTGATGATGGTGTTGAATTCATTGTAGGATGTATGTAAAGATTTCTTGTGTCACTTGGGGTTTGTTTACAAGTGTTAGTGGAAACACTATCAACATGGATCGAATGCTTTAGGTGGAATTGAATGAGCCTTTGTTACAGGTCAAGGTAGTCTTGAGGGAGATGGAATTTGATGGATGGGTGTTTGATTAACATTTGAAGTGGATTTTCATCATACAATCCATAAACATTTTATAAGCTATTAAATAAGTTATTAGTATGGTGTGAGATGAATTTTAGGGTGAAAGTGATCTCTTTGGTGGTGTCGACCTTTGTCGGGAACTTACTTTTGGTCTCAAAGGACAAGAAGGTGACCCTGGAAGTGGCTAATAGGATCATTCATCTATAATTTATATTGGTTTGGAGGATTTAGTGGAATGGCTCTTGTGGGGTGGTCTTTTCTCACTTCCCTTCTCTAAATAGGATGACCAAAGACTGGTTCCTCTATGGACTTTTTCGGATTTGGAGGACCATTTTAGTGTGTTGGTGGAACATATTGAATTTTTATAATGCTATCTCAAAAACCTTAGCCCAGAGGGAATAATTATGCTAGTGTTTGAACTAATTACTATGAGAACTTCAATGGAATTGGTGGTGGTAGCTTTGAGCATGAAAAAATCATCCATTTTGGTCTTTGTAGTGAAAATGCTGACTCTTCTCTATAGGGATTCTCCTCAACTTCCTCAAGCTACTTCACCAAGATCGAGTGAGGGACTTATTATGAGGTAAAGGGTAGTTTCATCCTATGTACAGGCTCAATTGGATTCTATGAAGGTGAAACCAGGCGTGGGAGGTGAGATGGTAATGAAGTGTGTGGGTAGACCTAGATTACGAAGATGGAAATTAATGAAGATGAGTGCTGATGGGTTTATTGAAAGTATAGTTGGTAGTGGGATTGGTATGGGGAAGTGACATGGCTAGTTGAGGGGAGAAGCATTAGGTTGGGTTAGGTTTTGTAGATGGATGATAGTGGTGGTAATTGTGGTGTTTCTCCACTGGTGGTTGATGCTGGTGGCCATAGGTTGGCAGTGGTCAGATGGTGGCCTTTTTTGGATTTTTGGTTGGTTATCCCCTCCTTGGGATGGTTGATGTTCAATTTCATTGCTTCCCTTTGGGACTGATTTTAGATGACTTGTGAGGGTTGTTTTGTTGTTATTTGTCTCTTTTATATATATTTTTATTTTGAGTTTCCCATTTTTTTCAATATTTATAGGCAGGTAGTGGTTAGATGGTGGCCTGTTTTGATTTTTGGCTAGTTATCCCCTCCTTGGGGTGGTTGATGTTTGGTTTCATTTCTTCCCTTTGGGGATGGTTTTGGATGACCTATGAGGGTTGTTTTGTTATTATTTATGGATCTTTTATATTTTTGTTGTTTTGAGTGTTTCCCATTTTTTGTAATCGTTGTTTTTTTTATTAATAAAATGGCGAAGGGATCCCCCAATCCTCGAATCACTTATAAAAAAAGATGTCCAATCTAGTAACTCATCTTGATTGGTTAGAAAATGAAGAAAATAAAGCCACAACTAAAAATCAAAAGGCTTAAGATCCAAGTAGTAGTTAGGGACTTCTTTCTATCAAATTTGGACCATGTTTTCATCCTGATAGTTCAGACAAAGATAAACAATTAAAAGAAAAGTTAAATCTTACACTAATTCAAAGAACACAGATTCCTTTACAACTTTATATTTGAACATAGATGAATATCTAAATCCCCTATGTGAAATTATTGCCTGGTGTAATTCCATGAAGGATATAGGTCAAATAGCTAATATGAATGGCCGTACTAATGCTCAGTTTGTAGTTGTGTATATTTTTTGGGGTATTACTTTATGCTGGTGGAATTCTATGTTTGATCAAGTCCATGAATCTTTATTATTTAGTCAAATTGATCCTATGGAAGTAATTTTCCAAATACTTCTCAAGGAATGTGTTCCACCTCAAGGAAACATGCAAATTGAAGTAAATAGGTGGCTTACAAAAATGAAATTGTGTGATAATGTCTAATTTAAAAAATTTGTTATAAAATTCAAACAACTTGCTTATGAAGGATAGTGCCATACCAAAAATGCAATAAAGTTGGATTTCATTGAAGGAGTGCCATACAATTTAGATGATTTAGTTATTTATTATATTGATGTAAAAGGTGTCCAACTTGATGCCATGTCACCTATAGATGTCATAAATTTTTCTAGACAATGAGCTATGCAATGTGTTTCCCAATCTAAAGTAATTTATAAACTATCAAAGTATCAATCCTACATATTTTATCTTACATTCCCATAAACTACACTATTTGGTTGTAGACACTTTGTCTCCAAGCCTAAATAGTATCACAAAAAGCTTACCTTTCATTGTTGCCAATTTTATCATCGTCCTTCCCATACTCCATGCCATACTTTTCTTTGTAGATGTCATTTTCATTATTAGACTTCCAATAAGGTCATTTTCTACATCGACAATCTCCCTAGTCATATAGCCTCCTATTATTCTTATAAGATTTTTTTTTATAAATTGTATATTCTACCGTTGCAACAATGTGGTGGGATGTCATAGAAGAAGGCAAATACCTATATATGAAAGACAATGTGTTTGAACCTGTTATTGAAGAGGAAGAATATAGTGATGAAGATGGATCCCTTATAGATCTTAATAATGAACATGAATATTTAGAAAGACATTGATGATTTAGAAGATCCAAACACTGATGTGATGACCTTAGACCAAAAAATAATATGTTAAAGAAAGCCCATGATCCAAAACATAATATGATGAGACTGGTAGCAGTTGTAGACCAATGAGAGGAGGAAGATCTCAAAGGAAGGTAACCCAATTTCCATTCTTCTAGCTTCCATCCACAACCTCCTACTATTAAAAGATGAGTTCAACAATGCATATTGTTAGACCAAGCATTCAAATATGATGATAGACAAATGAAAAATAAGTTTAGTTTTCTTTTCTGAAAAGAAGAAATAGTAGTACAAAAACCTAAAAAGCTAAGACAATGCCTCAAATTTTAGCTCAAAATGATTTCTAGTTTGAACCTAAAGATGTAGATAATTGTGATGAACAAATGAATTTAATGAAGAATGATTTAATGGCATGTATGGAAGATGCATGATAGCTCCTAATCAAGTAAAGATTGTGTAAGAATAATAAAATAATGAAGAAGCCTTGTAATCTCAAGAACATGAAGAAATGTTAGTTCCAAATATGCCTAATCTTGATCATTACATATTAGTGTACTACAATCCCTAATACTATATAACCAAAGGTAATATACCTTACCCAAATCATCCATAGACATTATGCTTAGTTTATATCTATAGAAATTAATGGCAAAATGTTAGATGATCAAGTAGACATTAGTGCATCCCTTTCATTCACAAAAGGCCCTATTATTTCTCAATGAGAAATATAAGATAAGAAACATGGATATACATCTATAAACGTTCAAGGAAATTCTTTTGTATGTACTATATATAAGCATCAAGAACCAATGGTGATTCAAAGAAAATACATTTTTTTGTGATTTATTTTAATTTAATGAGATGCCTATTGATATTCTCTTAGGGGGTGCTTTTATTGATATATATTATCCTTATGGTTCCACACTAAAACATGTTTTATGCATACAAACTTCTTTTTTTTACCTTAATAAATCTTGAAGATTGATTGTCATTCTTTGGATCAAAAAATGTTAACATAATTAAGAATACCTAGAAAGGCTTGTAACTTTTGTTTATCCACAAAATCTAGGAATTTTGCCATCTTTTCTTTTGTGTTTTAACTTCAAGCTTATCATTTTTTACTTTCATTCCCAAAAAGATAAAATTAAATAAACATTTTAACATCTTCTGTAAAAACTTCTGAAGCAAACTTAGACAATTTTTTTACCATCCTCTACACAACAAAACATTCATCCCCAAGCAAAATCAAAGGCATCAACTAATTCTTTAATTGTCTTTTCTATATCATTAAATCATTTGAAATTATGGGGTTTTTCTTGCCTATTTTCATATTTTCAGCTCTTGTAAATTAATCTCCATTTATAGAATTTTCTTTTGCTAGAACGTTTGAGGGTCATTTGAACATATATCTTTCCTAATATATTATTCTATTTTTAAAAATTTATGCTAAGACATTATTAGTATCAAGGTATTAAACCATTATTTCAGGGAATTATTCAATAACATATATTAACCTAGGTGTTCAAACTCTTTATCCTTGGTGTTCCAATAAAACATGTTTTGGTGTGGAACCATAAGGAGAATATCTATCAATAAGTGCACCTCCTAAGAGAATATCACTTGACATCTCATTTAATAGAAATAATTCCTAGAAAAATATTTTTCCTTGAATCGCCATTGGTTCCTGATGCTTATATATTGTACATACAAAATAATTCCCTTGAACATATGCATATTTATATACCTGTTTCTTATCTAAGATTTCCCATTGAGAAATAGCTTGACCCTTTGTGAATGAAAGAGATGGCCCAATGTATATATGAGCATCTAAAATTCTACCATTAATTTCTACAAATATAAAATGAGCATACCTTCCATGAATAGGTTGGGTAAGGTATATTGCATTTGGTTCTTCAAGGACATAGACTATAGTACACACTAATATGCAATGATCAGGGTTTTGCATATCTAGAACTGATATTTCTTCTTCATGTGATTTACCATGGCTTCTTCATACTCTTTTTTTTCTTCTATAATATTTTCTTAATTATGATATACCCTACATCTTCTATACATTTCATTAAAGCACTGTTCATTAAATTCATCTTATTCATCAAAATCATCTATATTCATGGTCAAATCAAAAATCATTTTGAAATAAAATCTTAGGTATTGTCTTAGCATTTTCAGGTTTATGTACTACTTGTTTTTCTTATAGGATAAGAAAACTAAACTTATTTTTCATCCATCTATCATCGATGTTGAATGCTTAATCTAATTGTGTGGGATGATGAACTCATATTTTAACAATGAGAGTTTGTGGATAGATGCTGGAAGGATGGAAATTTGGTTGGCTTCCTCTATAAGATCTTCCTCCTTTGGTTAGACAATGATTGTTACTAGACACATCATTTTGTCTTCTAGACCATGAAATTTCTTCACCATATTATTATTTGGTCCAAGGCTATTGAATTAGAGTGTTTGGATCTATTAGATCAATATTGTATCTTTCTAAATCTTCATCTTCATTATCAGGTTATAGAAGGGATCCTTATTCATCACTATATTATTCCCCCTCAAGAATAAGGTCAAACACATCATCTTACATATGTAAGTCTTCACCTTCTATGCCATCCCACTACGTCACTGTGTTTGTGGAATATACAATGTTAATTTTTTTATTATTATAAGGACAATGGGGTATATATGACCAAGGTGATTACAAATGTAGAAAATGACTTTCTTGGAAGTAGGGTGAGGAAAATGACATCTGTGAAGAAAGGTGTGGCTTGGAGCATGAGAATGATGGTGAAGAAATTGATGACAATGAAAGGTAATATTTTTATGTTAGTGTTTAGGCTTGGAGTTAAAGGTCCACAATAAAAAAATGTAGTTTCTGAAAATATAGGAGTAACTCTATGGGCTCGATGCTTTGAAAATTTATAAATTGCTTTGGATTGGCAAACAAGATGCATAACTTACTATCTAGCAAACTCTATGATGTATATAAATAAATCAGCCAAAATGTATGTTAATGATTTAAATAAATGTATCTTTATCTCATTATTAGTATGGAACTAACATTCATAAGTGAATAATTTGAATTGTATAGCAAAATTTTCAAACTAGGCAAAGTCACACGATTTCATTTTTCTAAGCCACCTATTTACTTCAATTTGCTTGTTTCCTTTAGGTGTTTCAAATTTATTGAGAAAGATTTGGAAAAGGACTTGCACAGGATCAACTTGACTGAATATTAAATTTTCATGGGCTTGTTTAGTCATATAATTCCACAAGTGTAGAATAATAATCCAAAAAACCTAATTGCAAATTCAAAATTAGTACGCCCATCCACATGATCTATTTGACCTATAGTCTTCATGGCATTACATCAAGAAGTAATTTCAATTAAGGGATTTAAATGGTCATATATGTTCAAATACCAAGGTTGAAAATGAATCTAGGTTCTTTATATTTGTGTGAGAGTTGGGTTTTATTTTGAGCATTTATCTTTTTCTAAATAATCAAGTTGAAACTTTGTCCAAATTTGATAGCAAGAATTTATTAACTAGTCCTTCGATCTTGAATCTTTTGATTTTTAGCTATGGGTTTCTTTTCTTCAATTTTTACTGTTTATAGACTATACACCTTATCATTTATTATATGTAATTGATCACCCATGGTATGAAGTATTCTCAAGGATTGATCAACAATTTTATATACATTATTGCATGTATTTCTAATAATGTACATAAATTGCAACCATAGGTACTTGACTAGTATAGTGCCAAATAACTCTAACATCTTTATTTAGGTCATCAAAATTTTCTTGATAATGTGCATTATACCTTACAACATAATTGTGATGCTTGTACTCATTAGATGGATCTTTCTCATCAGTAGATATAGGGTGGAATTCATATGAAAATCAATCAATTCTTACCTCTTTTAGTTTATAATAGTCTTTCAGTGGAGGCCATATTCCACCCCTATAATAAATAGTAGTATTTTATTGGTAATAAGCTATGGAATTTCCTTTGGGTAGAGAAAAAGTCTTAAATGTAATGATTTTGGTCCTTTTACTTTCTCATCTTTTAGTTCCATAAAAACATTTCTTCTTTGAAGACTCCTATTTGATTGAGAGGACATACTATGTATATGATTATCAAACATAAAGGGTTGGGACATAGATCAGGGAATTATATGTATAATGCTTCCATCGATCTTAAGAACTTATTTATTACTTTTATGTAATCTGAGAGCAACATTTTTTTACTAGTCTTATTTCCACTCACTAGGTATTTCAATAGAACATATAATGCCTTTCTGTAGTTGAACTATGCCACTAAGCCTTATACCATAAGGAAGATTCTCAAGAATCTTGGGATGAATAGTGTTAGTCATGTTATAAAGGACTTGGACATTTATTGAGACATATTTGAATGGACCAAACATGTTTAACTTGTATACAAAAGAGAAGAGACTCCAACAATCGGTACACCCATTATTTTTTGATTAACAAGCACCTATATATTTATAAAATAAAATATGGTACAATAGTAATCATAAAAAAAAGGGTGGAGAAATCACAACCCATGAGCAAAATCACACTGAGGGTAAAAACACCTCAAGACAAGTTAGAAAAGTGGTTAGAAAATGACCACACCCATAAAATATTACATCACATCAATAATTACCAACAAAGCAAAGAAAGCCAGGTACAAATAAAAATAATGAGAACAATCAAACAACAATAGTAAACATGGATGTTGAGGGATGTAAAGGAGATGATGGAACCTGAGTCTTATCAACCCATCCTTCTAAGGTAGGAGGATCCTCATCAACATGTAAGGGATCCTAATTAGTGTTTTGCTTAGCTTCCAAAGTCTCATTTTGATTTTTTTAAGGGAAATTACCAGAGCCAAGAGTGGGAATTTGCCTTAGGGAGGCAGACCCTAGTTTCTAATATCACCATCCTGTGATGGGGGAGGACATCCCTAGCCCCTACCATCACCTCTAGATATAGATTAGCCACTCGGGCCACCACAATGAGGAGAAAGCCAACAAGGTGGTGACCATCATGGAGAGTGACTCCTATGTCTCGTTCTAAATTGCTGCCAATGTGACCCATGTCCTCATCCCTAAGGTCAAAAGATGCCATGGGGGTTTAAGAGGTTCCCAATTGACTACACATAGAGAATTTCCCTAGTGATTGAGCTAACACTGGATGTGGTTAAGTTCTAGATGGAACCTGTCTGTTTAGCTTTAAATCTGAAGATTAACATTAGAGAGAATAGTAATTTTGTTAGAAACAAAAAAATTATGTTCCAACTCTTCATGATTAAGGCAATCATAGTTTCTAACTTTCTAAATTTGAAACAAAATGCCAGCTCAAAAGATCAGCCAAAAGTGATTATATTTTATATGCAACAGAGCTGAGTCCCCTAATAGAGCCATCTTCCACATGAATAATTCAGGATAAAATGGATGGAAAAGGGAATGTATCTAGCACCATGTAGATTGTGTGTATGGGCATAACTAGAAAAAGTGTTTAATAGTCTATGGTTATCAACAAGCTCGGTAAATTAGGTTAGGCACACCTAGATGCTTGAGCCATTCTCCCATAGGTAGGTCATGGTAGAGAAGGCACCATAATAAATGAGTTTTTTTGGGCACAATAAAAGTAGACCACATCGTAATAAATAAATGGGCCCAGATCCCATATTTGGAATGAAGATTCCATCTGATATTGATCATATTTTATAGAATATGATATGGATCAAGTAAATGATACCCCATCTAAGGAGAGTATCAGGTGAAGGGGATGGCCATAGGCCAGTGTCAATCCTTTCACCAAAGAACAAGGGATTGACTCCAACCTTGAATTCATGTAATAGCCTCTGCATCTGAGTTTATTAAATGAAATTTATTTTGAAGTCATTTTCAAGTCAACTAGACCTTGTTCTCTTTGAAAAAAATATCATTGATAACCTTCACACCTTTTCTAAAGAGTCATAACCCTTTAACCCAGGGGACTAAGGCAAAGGGAATGTTGTGAAAATTTAGGTAAGGTGACCACCAAAGTGACTAGGAGTTAATGAAGAGACCATTTCTGAACCCTTCACCTACCTAGTAAGGTGAGGCTTAAGCTTCTCCCAAGCCTTCCATAACCTTTGAATCACAAAGGAGCCCTTAATTTTAATAGACACTGGGGTAATGAGCAGAGAATGAAGTCCCAAGACTTTATAAGCCTTTATACCACATGGTAATCCCTAAGAGATACAATGGCAGTGAAGAATCTTTGAAGATTCATCCCTAGAAAGATCTATGATAATCCATTTTGCACCAAGAACAAGTCCTTGAATTGTAATATATAGGAGACCCATTCCCCCAACTTCTTTGGGATGACAATAAATGTTCCAGTCAACTCTGTGTAAGCCCTTATGTTCCTTAGATTTATCCCAAAGAAAATCTCTTAGAATTTTTTCTAATTTTTTGTAGGCAACATTAGAAGGGGCCCAATAAGAGGAATAATATACATGCATAACTACTAAAACACTAGAGCAAATTTGAAATTTGCTAGCAAGAGAAAGAGGCTTTGTGATCCAAAATGAGATTTTGTTTCAACTCTTTTCACCACATAGGACCATAAGTTAGGTGGAGAAGTTTGAAAGGCAAAAGGAATGCCAAGAAACTTAAATGCACTCTTGGTAGAATCCACTGCCATTGAAATTCCTCTAGCCAAGGAAGTTTGGGGCCTAAGGACCTTTTATAACATTGGATCTTCCTCCATTGAATAGAAGAGCTTGAAACTAAAAAAAAAATGTGGATACATTCCATGGCATTTCTAATGGATTCTTTTCCTTTGGAAGTGTGAGAAAAGAGTCATATGTGAAATGACCATTTAAAAGCTGTTTATCAAACTGGGCGAGGGAGATACCTTTCACTAGACCTATGGAAATATAGTTATCTAGGAAGTAGTTAAATCCTTTTGCTACACATACATATAAATAAGGGGCTAAAGGACATCCTTACTGAATAAAATGATGAAGTTCAAACTGAGAAGATTGGGTACCATTGATAGTGATATAGGCTCCTACATCCTGAAAAAACATATTAACAGTCTGAATAAATTTAGGGAAAAAATTAAGAACCTATAATTGCCAGAATGAATGGCCTCTTGATGTAATCATAAGATTTCTCAAAATCAATCTTTACAAACAAACTCTTTTGATTAAAAAACCTAGCCCATTTCATACCTTCCTAGACAACAATAACATTATCTAGAATGAACCTGTTCTAAATGAACCCTATTTTCTCACTCCTAATAATTAAAGGGAGAATGTGCTTCACCTTGAGAGCTAAATATTTAGAAATAATCTTATAGGAGACATTGAGAAAAGTAATAGGCTTTTAGTTTGTGATAGGTAGGAATAAACTTGATGTTATCTTGATTAATAAGGGTTCCCAAAGAATTGGTTAGAGTAACTTTAGAATACACTTGATGTAGATCAAGACGAACAGTATCCCAAATGGTTTGATAAAACTCATATGGGAAACCATCAATTCTTGGAGCTTTGTCCATTTCCATCTACTTAACAACCTCATGGAAGTCACTGAGGGATAAGGGCCTATCACATGTAACTCTTTGAGAGTTGGAGACTTTGCAGGGGACAACATGGAGACATTGAAGGAGAGTCACCTCCCTCTCCAAAGAAGAATCTTGAATTGAGAAATCACCATGGTAATGATGAACAAAGGATTGCAAAATGTCAAGAAGTTTGATAAGTCTAATGTTTCCTTGACAATTTTGATTCTATCAACAACTCTCCTAGAGCGGAGGAAGGTAAAAACATCCTTAAAAACTTTGTCACCAATTTTCAACCAATGCATATGAGATCTCAACTGAGATCCTTTGGCTTTGTGTGCTTCCTCAATTTGAATTTTATGTCTCTAATGTGCCACTTGAGTTTGAAGATGGACATTAAAAGACAAGTGTTACAGCTCCTGGGAAGCTTGAATATACTCACAATTTGTAGCATTATGTAGATGCTGACTGAAAATGGCCATTTGTTTACTATAGATCTGAAGAAAGGTAGAAGTGAAAGCAAGATCATCAAACAACCACTAGATCCAACTAGTGTCTCCCTCTGGTCAAGGGACTAATTTCCAAATTTTGATAATATGTGCCACCATTCTTTCATGCTTAAGGTGGCTTGTATTAAGATATAATTTCATGAAGGTAGGCTTAAATTGAAGGGAAGTCCATCCAAAGTTAAAGCAAATAGGGTGATCATCTGATAATAAGGTATGAGGAATGACTAAGAGTGGTCTGTCTTAGACTAGAGGAAAATAGAAAAGATCTTACTCAACCAACATAACTCTTTTTATATGCTAAATCACACTATCTTCTCCCAGGTGAACTAGGGGGATTCTAAATTCTTTATTGAATGATGGTTGGGATCAAACACCTCAAGCTTATTACGCATATAAAACTATGCTTCACACTCACCATCACACCATTGCATTGGAAGGCATCCTCATTTATCCTCTACTAATTCCATCATGTTGAAGTCACCAAAGAGGATGTAATGAACACTTAGAAGAGAGTCGGTCAACCACCTCCACAAGGTGGCTCACTCCACATCATCATTGGAGGCATATACATTAACTAGCCCAATGATGCAGTTATTAAAGTAAAAAAGGGTCCACACCACTTGGTGGGTGGGGTCCAAACCCCATGAAATGATATTTTGAGCTAGCTCTAGAGCCAAAAATGTGATGGCCCCAACATGCCTAATGTCATGCCTAAGAACCTAACAAATAGCCCCAAGATAGATGATTCATGTTGCATTCTGCATTAATAAGTCAAAAATCTTGACCTCTTGCAAATAAAGAATTTTCATGTTTCAAAAAAAATGGTAACTATTCCTGACTGCATACGTATGTGGTAGAAAAGTAAGACAAACATTCCAAGAATACACAATCATTGGGCAGGATTGAGGTGCATGTCATTCTCCTTTGTGAGACCTTCCAACATAGTAAACTTATTATATATGAGTTTGTTGGGCATGAAATCAATAATTCTAAATGGTTATCACTTGTGTGCCATATATTCATCCTCTTTAAGATGTGGAGATGGGATTTGAGAGCACCAAAATATTATTTTGTAGTCCAAGGTGACAAGGCTCCTTTCTTCCTCTGAGGCACTCACCCTAGGAGAGGGTTGTGACTATGGTGCTAAAGGTGGCATCTCAACTAACGAGGCCATTGATTGTGACATACACATAAGAGTAGAATTCAAAGCAAATTTATTTTTAGTAGGTTAGAATGAAGAAATTTGTGGCCTACCACTACCTTTGGAGGAGTTTTTATTTTTCTTATTGGTGACTATAGTCCAACCATCATTATTAACATTCTAATTTTAGCTTCAGATCCTCCTTTTTCTTGAGGATAAGGGGGTGTATATTCCATCAAAGGGAACTCCAAATTCATTTATTTTGAGGACTAACATCAAAAGCAAGTATTCAGGTGATTGATATACAAGACATGCAAATAAAAGTGGTTAAATCTAATTTGTATATCAATATAATATTTCAAATCATGGGATAAATCCACTTCCACACAAACCCTCTTTAGAGGATGAGCCATAAAGAACTTAGTCTTCTCATGGCATATGAAACACCCTATGGGCTTTATAAGTTGGTCTATAAAACTCCATAGGGGGAGAGACAAGCCAAGAAATTTAACCCATACAGGGATTTTCTATTTTGCTTGATCTAAGACTTGAAAGTATTGAGTCTAGTGATAAAACATAACCAAAGTGTTATGAACGAACCAAAGCCCATTATTGACAATACCTTTTCAGTGCTCTGGGTTATAAAAGTGAAACAAAAAAAATCCCTTTGTAAGGCTTTGGACTCTTTCAAGTTTCACACCATGGCCTTGCCAATGGTTGTGAACACATTGCTTTAGAAGGCTCTCAGGGGGGACTCGACCAACAAAATAAGTAATAAAAGTAAGATTTGCAAAGAAATGAAAGTCTTTGTCAAAGTTGGGCACATCCAAAATAACATCAAGTAATAGAGAGTCAGAATCATCAACATTACCTCGCAGAAGACCTTCGGGATGAATTTCCTCACCTACTTCGGGGCCATGATTATGCTAGCTCACTCTAACTTTCTCTATATCTACGAATGAAGAGATGGAGGCAATGATCATTAAATAAAAGATACCCCCTACCACTCAAAGAGAAAATCATCATTCAAAATTAGCAATTACTGCAAATAAAGCAATATCCTATCTAGATCTATGACGATTGACAGTCTGGTATAGACCTAAAAGCTCATTAATATAGGAATACACCCAAATTTTTCTTATTTTCACCCTTTATCTCTATCAATAACATAAATACTGGGAAATAACTCAATAAATATATCCATAATTTAAACATGACATAAAAGGCAGTTGGAATGCATGTTTGAAATTGGCTTGTCTTCTATCACAAAGTGCAACATAGGATATTGGACTTTTATTTTTAGGGATTTCTATCTTTATATACACTTTAATCATTAAAAACTATATAAAGTTAACATCATCATGACTCCTTATGTATTCCATTTTATACTAAGGGAGAAGAGGTGATATATTAATTTGGAAGGACTTATCAGGGTTATATTCAAATGTAAGTTCTATGGCTTTAACATAAGGACAAACTAAAGACTTAAAACTATGCTAATGAAACATTTTACCAAAAACATTATCACATTTTAATTCAAATTTCTTATAAACTCTACTTTGTTTAAGAGTAGGAGTGAAGTTGATAATGAAACCTAAAATAAATTCTTCAATGAGTTCAATTTGAGGGATTGACTATAAAGATTCTTCTTATTGAAAAATTGATTGACCTAGGTATCCTTCTAATTATTCATTAAGGAATTCAACTTTAGCTTAATTAATGAATTCAAATCTTGGAGCACCTTTTGAAGACTTAAAAAAATTCTCCATTAAAATTTTCTATTTAACTTGAAAACCTTTGGTTGCAAGATCATCTGGGATTTCCATTAGATGAGCAAACAAAAAATAGAAAATATTTCATAATAGAGAATAAATAAAAGAGTTCAATGCTCTAAATAGAATACATGATGGATCAAGATAATAAGGTTTTCTATAGTTCATTGAGAAAATTATCTGACATATCTATTACCTTGAGAATTGTGGCTGTAATACCACACTCTAACATGACTTCTTTAGGATATGTGTCACCACATGTTTACAAAGAAACAATGATGGAGGATGTCGACTGAATGGTTAGAGCTTCTAATATTACTAAAAATATATTTTTTAAAATATTACAAAATTAAAAGATTGAAGCATAATTTCTAGTTCTTCAGAGCATACAAAACATATAATAAGATCATACATTCTTGTTTCTTAGATTTTGGACTGACTGAGACCTTAAGGACCTTAAATGCTCTTGATTCTATATTTCTTGATGCTTATCAATGAATGAAGCATTAGTTTATATAACCAAAACAAAGACCAGTTAAGAAAGTAAAAAGTAATCTAACATGGTAATCAAAGTAACTGGTTGTACTTCAATAGCACTTTTATGACACATTGTACTTTTAAAATAAAATGTGGGGTCCTTCCAAGAATATACGATTAGTGGTGTTTGCCACTTTTCCTTTTTACAACATATATTTATAGACAAAAATGGTGCTTTGTATGGGGGTTGTATTTTTAACCAAAACATATAAAAAGGTGGTAGAAGGGAAATGTAAATAGAAGATAATAAATGAAATAAAAGTATGGAAGGAAAATGGAATAAAAATAATGATTTTGTATGCATTTAAAATTTATACAATATGATACATATGATATAAATCTGATGATGATGCAATGACATCTTGTTTTGTGTTCTACAAGAAACTCTCTAGCTATATCCTTTCCCCATGTTTCCTTACTCCTCCCTTGCCCCCTTTCAACCCCCTTTCAACCCCCTTGAGTCTAGCCTTCCTAGACATTTATATTTTATCTTAAAAACTAACCAAGGGTGACAGAACCATCACCCCAGGTGATGGAACTTCCCTTATATGTTACAAAATTACCCCTTATTTTACACAACTGTCGTGGCAGTTGTGTAATGTAAGAGGTAATTTTGACATAGAGAGGTGGTTTTGAATTAAAAATTTGGTAGTTTTGAAATTATTAGCAATGATTATGTCATTCTAAGTGGTGATTCCATCACAGTGGAAACACCTTTCAAAATTAGCTCTCACAACTTCAATTTTTATGTACTTTGCACAACTATCTTCACATTTTTAATTTTTATCACCTTTTGTTCACCTCCAATCAGGCCTAGCTCACTTGCTCTTCTATTTTTAGTTTTTTTCAGTTCCTCTCAAGTTAAAATCACAGTTACACTTAGTTGAAATCCTCCATGCAAGCTCCCATCTCTTTCTAAAAGAAGGTCAAATTTGTCCTAATTTTAGATCTAAAAATTACCCTTAAAAGTTGTTATTGAGAATCTTTTGTAGCGACAACTTTGATATAATTACCAAGAGATTCAACCTCTATTATTTTTGAGTTAACTACATAGTTGTAAGTGATGAAGTGTTCTTGGTAAAAACAACTCAGACTTTACAAGGTAAGATATTAGCCGACCTTAGTTTAGCTACTCTCCTTTTGTGGATTGTGTCTGCCCCCTTTTCCCATCTTGTTCTAGTGTTTGTGCATCCTCCAACTAAAGAGTTTCTAGAATTTATACAAGAGCATACGTAGCTAGCATACTGAGGATTTTTCTATCAACAAACTACATACACTTTAGTTGATTTAGTTTAGAATTAGGTCAGAGTTCTTTTTATTTTTTATATTTATATTCCTTCATTAGAGTAGATTTAGTGTAGCTTATTGTTTCGTTAAATTAACTTTCTATATTTAGAAAAAGAAGTAAAATTTATAGTGAAATATATATTTCCTTTTTCTTTGTATTTGCTATAAAAATATAGTTAGTTTTTATTCATGTTTGCATTTTAGTAGATTAGTTTTCTTTCAAATTACCAATACATTTCACCAATCATCCTAAAAATTATATTAGAAAACTTTCAAATCAATTCTAGCCAAGACGACTTTTCTTTGATTCAAGATATAAACAAGTCTCTTGCATTCTAAACAATCACCTAGGCAAACATATAAATATAGACAATTGTAGGTGTATACATAAGAGTATTAGATTACTGATCTTATTTTTTTTGAAGAGTTAAAAGCACTGCCATTTTATTCTCTTAAAATAAAAAATCAGAACTTGAATCTCTTGTTTCCATTCTAGTAAATCATTCATAAAAACTTGTTCTTAACAAAATAGGGAAGGTGAAAAGCTAGTTTATTTTGTTTGTATAAAATAAAAATTAGTCAAAAGTGTTTTGTTGTAGATGTTTTATATCAAATTTTTTGTTACATCATTTGAATGTATAGGTTCAATTTATACATTTAGTTCACCTCATAGAAAATAACTAAAATAGTTTACATATAGGTAGAACTATGGAAAAATCAACCTCTTGCATGATAGCATATATTTCTTTCCCTCTTATTTGCATGTGTCTCAAACATTGAAAACTGATTTTAAAAGAGAGTTTTGCTTTCATTTATTTTCAACTTTTCTATTCTTTTACTTTCAACACTATTTTCAAAAATCAAACATTTATTTTTGAAAAACCAAAAAAAGTCCAAAAGCAACAAAAATAAACAAAGAAAATTAGTGTCAAAAGCCTTTATAATACACACAAGCCATACCAAAAACATTGTCAATCCGTGTAAGAAAATACATCCTGCATAAGCCTTGTCTATATGTACAAGCATTATACATCGATTATTGATTCAAAATTCTAGCAAGCACACTTTACAAGCCATTGCCTGAACAAGCTCGCACATTTTTCTCTAGATTTTACCTTGTCTTCTTTGGGTGACCCTCAATGAGACACCAGGTCTTATTCAACATGGTTTATTTCTTAGAATTAGAGTACCTAGTCCCACCATTGTCACATAATCCAATATTAGAATTGAGTTGATATGTGAGGTATTTTGATCCACTCTAATTCCCCACCTCGTTGTAGACTCTTTAGTTGCTGCATAAGATAAAAAAACATATCCCCAATACACTATCATTATGCTTCCATAGAACATAAGATGTTATCACAATGTTATCTAAGCCTAATCTCCCAACCACACCTCTTTCTTCTCTTTAAGTATAACCTTATATTATATCATTCACATTCAATGTATGACATTGATCAGGTAGAGTCAACCCAACAGAGCAAAGATTTTCCCATGAATCATCCAACCTGATCTTCCTCATTTATCTAAATCTAGCATTGACCAAGAACTCTACCTTCTTGTGATATCTGAGACCAAGGGATATTGAATTTCTATTTCTGCACAACTTGATGCTCTAAACAAACATCAAGACACTACTTAGGTCTTTTGGTTTCATCACGAGAACCCATTGTCACCACTTATCTCAAATACAATTCCACCAAATAATCAAGCAAACCCATTAGCTCATCCATTACATTGGCTACTACTGAGATCAACATACCCCTATTTCTGAAAATTAGGGACCCTTATGTCATACCCTGTAATTTGTACCTTAAAATTGAAATTCATTTGGTAAGAGTGTCATTAATATGTTTGCACATTATTTGTATTTAAAAATCATCTACACCATGGTTTAGCTAACTTATTTGTTCATAGTTCTACTTTAATCTTATCTAAGGTGCTAACATTTAATATTTGTGTTTCAGGATGCCAGTTTAATGGATCTCATTTGGGGGGTGAACATGCTTAGATATTTGTGCTTCAATATCTAATTGATCTTCTAACCTATAGCCTATCATATATTAATTAGATATATTTTTAGTCATGCTAAGGCCATAATCTAAGTCTTTAACCTAGGCCCCATCTTGAATTAAATTCTAACTTGCATGAGACCAATTATCCATGCCATAGACTTAGACTAGTTTTTACCCTAAGGCTTAGGTCATGTTTTTCAACATGACCAAACCTTAGGTTAAAATTTTATGCTTGGTCCCTTTATATCCCATGAGTGCGTGGTCCCTTTTACTAGATTATAACTTAGCTTAAGGATTTACCCTAAAGTATCATCATATTTATTTATACAAAGAGACTTTAGGTTAAAACCTTACACTAGGACCGTTTATGATTGACATGTTCCCTTATATTATGCTTCAAGCTTAGACTAAGGACTTAGGCTTCAAATTTAATTATACATGGGTCCTTTATCATGTTTATTTTAATTGAACTTAGACTAAAGTTTATTCATATTTTTTAATACAAATAAAAATATTAGTCTAAAGCTTTATATATTCTTGGACTTAAGCAATTTGCATCTTTGCAGGATCGACAACATGCATCAACTTGGGCAGGATTAATCTAATGGATTGTGGCTAGTCGAGCTTCAATGAAGGGCTCTAGGATAAGTGAGATGGTGATAGGTGTCACCATTTTGTTAAAAAAAATACTAAACAACCAATGGTAGTCCACCTCTAGGAAAATAATCTAATGGGATGTATTTATTTGGATGAGATGGATCCAATGGAGCGAGATTGATCAATACTTTTTAATGAGACTTAGAGCTTCTGTGGGACTGCCTAGTGGCATAACCTCAAACCCCTTATTTAAGAGAGAAACAACACTAATCAATCAACATGTGGCACATACAGGAAGAAATATTAACCCATAAATGACAAGTGGCAAACCTAGTAAATAGTCCCAAAGATGAGCTTAAAATTGATGGTCATGCACCCGCCAATGACGTTCTCATAGATGTCAAATAATAATTGCATATATATTAAATTTAATACAATAACCAATTCTAATGATGTGTTTAAAATTGATGGTCACACAATCATCAAAGATGTTCTTGTAGATGTCAATTGATGGTCGCTCGAATGTCAATTTTAACATAGTAAATTTAGATCCAAATTTTAAAAGGCAAGGGTCATTTTTGGATAGTGATGAATAGAATGACTTGGGATGCAATGAAAATGCCATGTCAAAGCCATGTGAGTGCAATATGCCAAATCAGAGACCATGTGGACCTGGTAATGCAAAGGATAGCTTGAATTGTCATCTGTGTAAAGTAGTCAAACTATTGCCCATTGATTAGAAATTTAAAAAGATTTGTAGTTTAAAGATAGAACCATGCCTATATGGGGAATCATTTGAGAATTATGAATACCCTACAACAATTATGGAGCACACCATTAGCTATTAGGTCCTTATCAGATCAATGAATTGTGAATATTCCTTTTATAACCAACTTTGTATAATATTTTGAAATAGGATATTCTTTTTGTATAGACATGTGTAATTTATAAGAACACACTGTCTATAGGTCAGTTCATTAGGAAAAATCACATGTTCTAGAATGCAATAGAGAGGACACCTATCCTATACACTTGTACAAATGTAACTAGATGAGACTGATTGACATGCTGCCCTGTATCTTATAAAAGGAGCATTGTCAATTTTCAAAAGGGAGGGAGTTTTTTGAGCCAAAAACTAGTGTAAACTTGGAACAACTAATGCAAGTAGATAATTCTAAAAATATTGTCTCATTTTGTTTGTGTGAATTATCATATAACTTTTCTCTCACTTGTCTATTTTGAATTTTGGTTTTGAATAGTTCTCGTAGACTCTTGGTGTGTACCTTTAGATGCAAAATTGTTAACTTCTTCTTAATCTAGGATAACTGAAGGTTCTCTAGTTTACTTCATTTTATTTGTTTTGAATTTGTAGATGTGCATAATCTATCTACTTATAAGGGCAAATCTTTAAAGTAAGCTTCATTCTTATTTGCATTATTTTTCACATTCCTTAAAAGTTTTCCTGATGTGTGGTAAGATTCAAGCTTAAGATTTTTCATACCATACATTGGTTTTAAGTATATACCTAGAAGATATTTGAACTTTTTCATAATATCTAGAATGAAGATCAACAATAACATATTTTCTCTTTGCCCCACCCTTCCTTTTGCTTCTTTTTTACCAATTCACTTTAGATTAAAGCTTCGTTGTATATGTCCATCTTAGTTTAGATTTAGACTTAGAATTGAACATAATTAACCTTAATTACCATAGATAATCTTCTTGTTTGTAAATATTTACAGGCCACAATGGCTCCTAACCACCAAATATTATAAATATTGTGAAACAATCATTTATTCTACCTCTATTTCATCATAGATAATAGGATTATCACAAACTACAACTCATGCTCTAAATTCTTTGAATTCCAAAATGAGAAGTGTTTCCTAAACACTCTGTGCACCTTGTGATACATATTTAGGCATAAAAAACTACCTTGACTAGACCTCGGGGAGTGGAGTGCATAGATTAGTATGTGTTAATTTATGTGCATATAAATTGGTGAACTTAGTTTAAATGACTTCATCCTTTGTGTATCCCTTCACTCTTATTTTCCTTTTATTTTCTCCATATTCTTTCCTTCCATTTATTCTGTGGGTATACATATACCCCCATAATATGTCTAAACATGATATTGGTAGATCTCTTGGCCTATAGGGCTATAGGAAAATCCCACTTAGCTCTAGCAAGCCTTTATTTATGAGTTAGAATACCCCAACCTTCAAAACTAACATAGAATACCAATCCTATGAATACCCTCTTTTTAGCACTCAGACAAGGAGCAAGGTTGTTTTTCAAGAGATACATGCCATATCTAAAACTACAATTAACCATCCTGACTCCAACTCGATGAATTTTATAGGTGGAGGTATGACCACTCCTCATATGGACACAAGGCCATATATCAGCGTGCAGAGTGAAGATGCATAAAGCATTTCCAAATATGATCACTGCTTTGGTAGGATCCATCACTTAGAGGATGAGGTCAACCACATGCAAGCTATTGTTCATCCTTGTTAGGAATAAATTGCCTACAGTGCAAGTAATTAAAGTTGAAATAAATAAGATATAAAAAATAAAGACAAGCAAGAGGACACATTACACATATATTACATTGAAAACCCTTGAAAATAAGTAAGAAATAAACCACAGGAAAAATGAAAGCTTCAGACTTCATTAATTTAACAATTCTTTTGTTACAACACAACTCCTTCAACAACTCATTCAATGTTAACATACAAGCACTCAATGCTTCCACCTGAAGCATTCAGGTTGTGAACCAAGTTACACTAGCCTATAGGATCCAACCTCTAAGAATGAAAGCCCAAGGTTTGCATGGATCTACTAATTCAATAAATTATAATGAGAAAGCAAATGCATTTTTATGCATTTTACAACAGGAGAGAGAGGGGAGAGAGAATGAATAGTGACACCAAAAAATTTGACTCACATATGAGTGGGATGTCATGTGATCTCCATAATGGTGGTGGTGTTATCTCTATGTGCAAAAAGTCAAGGCATCTTCACTTTAGACAAGAATATATGCCACCTCCATATGGCTCAAAAAATATTTATCTCTCACACACGTGAGGTTAATCTGATATAGTAACTTTCTTGTCTTCATTCTTCATGTGATCGTATGAGTCTAAAAGATGCTTATAATCATCTTTTGACTCTCTCCACACATGAGAATCATGGGGTCCCTTATAAATTTGACCCACACCAATACTTTTGTTTTTTGCACCATGTGACACCACCCATGTGACTATAAAGACAAACCTATGTGCCTTGGTGGAGTGTTATGCTCCACTCCAATCACATCAACTTGATCACTCATGGGATACCTTATACAGGCCCTTGCCACATCATGCACATGCCACATCACTAACCATCCACATCACTAGTAGGCCACATCATCATGAATAGTGATAATGAATAGTGCATATGAATAGTGATTCATGAATAATGCTTGTGAATAGTGATTTCATATCCTAACATTCTCACACTTGAAGTCAATATACACAAGATTTTACCACACCTTAGTATTCCACAACTAGTTGCTTACCAATGCCTCTGCTTCCCTGACACAAACCTAGTAGAAGTTTTCTTGCACTAATAAAACTTTTCTATCCTAGCCAACTTTGTCAACATCCTCTCCATAGCATATTTTAACACTTGAAGTGACTACTCACTTCTCCACACCATAGACCAATCCTCCAATAATATTCTACCATGAATCATTCACAACTCTCACCACTTGGGAATATTTGGGTTAGTGTTCACCATGACATTATGAGGCTTCCTACTCTTGATGAATCTAATACACATGACACACCATGTCTTCTTCTCTTTTGGGACATTCCTAAGAAGACAACTCAAAATGCAAGAAGTGGGGTACTTTATTGCTCTCACATCTTTGTGCATCTCCTTGTTTAGTTTGCTCCACTATACCACCTTCATTCCATATGTCTCTACCAAGCCATCAAAATAATGATCACATTGGGGCCTGATTGCAGCATGTCACAACACATAGGCTCCCATGAAGGTACTAAAATTATTATACTACATGTGTGGTACCAACACCAACCCACACAATATGATCATTATTTTGATGGCTTAAACATCAACTAGTGCACGTAACTCTCTTAATAGTAGTGAAGAAAGAAGATGACAGAGAATTCAATACCAGACTTCTCCTCATAGCCTCTAGCTATCATCATGATACAAGTGGACCAATCATAGCTCTAGGAAAGTCATTGCACTACTTGGTGCATCACTATATCTATCAAGTTTTTGAGCCTCAAGAATGAATCCAAAATGCATCATGCTTTATCACATGTCCAAACACACAACTGTATCCTTTTGGGAACACCAAGTCTCACATGTTCATCTACATCTTCATCTTCCTCTTCCTCAACTACTTCAAAAATAGGTATAACTTTAGGTTTGTCTGTACCTCCTTCCTTTGCATGGATTTTTTTCTTCTACAACATCTCAACTAATAACATGTAGTTAGTAGGATACCACATCAACACCCATTATATTTGTTGTCAAGAATAATAACAAGGTCATGCCTTGCCTACCAACTCCTCTAAAGGAGTCTAGCATGCTCCTCAAGCTATATAGTTACTTCTTTATCAACATGAACATTGTGTAGGTTGCTGTCTTATTTGGAAAAGATTTTTAATCTTTCTCTTAAACTCTCATGTGAGATTGTCCATATTAACATGAAGATATTAGGATCTTTACCAAGAGATCCTCCAACATGCTCCATATAGAAATACCTACCAAAAACACAACCTTTTTTTTATTCATTAGTCTTCAAGTCTCTCCTCTTGTCACAGTAGCTTCACCTTGCACACAACCAACCAAAAATAGAAAACACTCACACACATGAAGTTTTTTAACATGGATTTGATACTAGATGCTAGGAATAAAGTTATTACAATGCAAGTAATTAAAGAAAAAATTAACAAGCTATAAAAAATCAATACAAGAAAATGGAACACATTAAATATATATTACATGGAAAACCCTTGCAAACAAGTAAGAGAAAAAACCATGGAAAAAATAAAAACTTCAGACTTCATTAATTCAACAATTTCTCTCTTACAACACAACTCCTCTAACAACTCCTTTAGTGCTAACATACAAGAACATAATGATCCCACTTGAAGCATTCATGTTGGGAACCACACTACACTAGCCTACAAGATCCAACCTCCAAGCATGTAAGGTGAAGGATTGCATGGATTCACTCATTGGATAAGTTATAATGAGATATCAATTGCATATTTATGCATTTTTCAATAAGAGAGAGAGAGAGAGGGGAGGGATAGTGAATATTGGCACCAACAAATTCAACCCACACATGAGTGGGGTGTCATGCAATCTCCATAATAGTGGTGGTGTTTTCTCCATGTGCAAAAAGTCTTCAAGGCATCTTCACTTTAGACAAGTACATGTGCCACCTCTTTATGACCTCAAAAACATTGTCTCCCAGACACATGTGAGGTCAATTTACTATAGTAATTTTCTTGTCTTCTTTCTCCATGTGACCATATGAGTCCAAAAGATGATTGTAATCACCTTTTGACTCTCTCTACAGATGGGAATCATGGGTTACCTTAAAAATTTGAACCATACCAACCCTTTTGTATTTTATACGATGTGACACCACCCATATGACTACCAAGGACAAACTCATGTGCCTTGATGGAGTGTTATGATCCACTCCCATTACATCAACCTGATCACTCATGGGATACCCTACATGGGCCCTTACCATATCACCAATTAGCCACATCACTCACAAGCCACATTACTAATTATCCACATTACCAACAAGACATATCATCATGAATAGTGATTCATGAATAATGACTATGAATAGTGACTTCACATCCTAACAATCCTTCTAGTAGGAATCAAGACATATCCAACATACCAGTGACCACCATGATCACTACTCTCATAACTCTTACCCCAAACCAACCCCTTCATGAAACTTCATCTCATGCATTCATCCCTCCTACATTGGAGGCCCATGGGCCAAACACTAATATCATCCCAAGATAACTCATTAACACCTTAGTAAGTCATATCTGTGACCTAGAAAGCAATCAACAAGCTTTTAATCAAGGGGTGAGCCCAATCCTTCTTACACTAATGCATCCATCTTATTCTCCTATTCAACCAAAAACTTACCCCATGTCACAACAATAAGCCTACATGTTCCCAACAATACAAGAGTAGATCCCATCATAGAATCACATCACCCATCAACCTCTTAGAGATATCCTCACTCATAGGGTCCTTAGCTAATGTAGAGGGTATACTAATTCTCATTTAATGTACCTTGTTTCAAGAATGCTCTTCTTTGAAAAGGAATCACTAATTCATTATTCACTCTATGGTTCTATAGTTCTTCAAGATGTCTATGGTTCAAGATGTATTATCATGGTCTTTAAGGTCTCTATAGATCCTTCATGTCAGTTACAAACTTCTCCAAGCTTCAATCCCCTCTATACACAATTCTGCTTACACTACACACACTCTTATTAGCCCTTTCTCTAAGAAAATTCACCTGGTATAGAAATCTACGATCTCAAATTGGAAATCCAATAATGGTTTAAAATACCCTATATTTATATTAACCTCTCAGTGCAATTTCAAGGCTTAACTCACCTTTTAAGGCTTCTTTCTAACTCTTTTTAGCACTCTACTGGGCCTAATTAGGGCTATCCTAGTCCTTTACACACATAGATGCCTCAAAACTATATGGAACCATACCCTTCTATATTAAAACCACAAAAATATTTTTTTATTGAATGGATACCTATATGATCACAAAAATTGGGAAGAATTCATTAGTTCAAATATCTGTAAATTACATTGGAAAATTGAAACCCTAGTTTTGGTTATCATGTTATAGTTTGCACCGGAGGGTAGACAAATGGATTTTGCATGCTTCACAAAGGGTTTAAAACTAATGTAAGGGTTGATTATCATCTATGAAACCCATGAGTACCTTCCCAATCATTACAATTATTTCCTTAATGCTTTGTTCAAGTGTTTGAACACGTTCTTGGTTCCCTTATAACGTAGTTTTTACCCATAATCACTCGACATGACTTCTTTTGCTATGACGTGTTCCAATCATGGTTTCAATATTATATGAAAGTTATATAGGGTATATATTAATTTTTTTTCATTGACAAACCATTATAATCCTATTATTGATTTGATGTCTCACATTTCCAGAATAGTTTTGGTTTTACTGCATACATACTTACAATCTGTAGGTTTTACCAAGGTTATTTGAAGAATAAGATTTATCCAAAAGGTTTTATAATTTGTCCTTGTTAGGAAAGGATTTAAACAATTCCAATACACCAAATATAACCCTTACTCAATCCTCATTATGTCTCTATCATGCCACTTCATGTTGTTCTATGTTAAATGCCTATGCATTATATTACTCTATAGGCATGTACAATGCTCAAAGCAAAGGTAACAAACAACAAATGCTACAGACTACTTAAACACATTCAAGAAATGTATAATAAACTCACCCAATCCATTTAAAGTATTTGAAACAAAACATTACTAAATCCCTTTGCCATGAGCATTTTGATCACAGTCTCCATGTATAGAGATATATAAGGAAAATAGGGTACAATTCTTTCTGCTCAATTTTTGAAAAATGCTTTCCTTATTATTTGAGATTAGATCCCCTTTTGAATTCAAACACACATGAACAATAAGTGATCACACAACCTAAATTTACAAGTCTCATACCAGGCATAACTACATAAACTACTTGCTAATGGTCCTTGTAAAGACATGTGGCACCTTGACACAGGTTCCAAGGTTGATTTTACATACAAGTGACCTATACTTATGTTTAGGTGTCCATGGTGCCTTTATTATTTTTTTATAACCATTTGACCTCTTAATGACTTTGGACAACATCCTAGCACACTTATTCTATGAAATATTATTCAATTTTTTTAACTTGATAAAATGGCAGGAAAATCTAGATTTGAATTTATGGTCCACTACAATACTTATAACCCACTTAGAAAGCATTACAAAAATCTTGACATGACTCTTAACAACTTTTAAACATCCTAAATATGTTATTTGACTATAAAAGACTAAACAAACAAAAATTACTTGAACAAACATCATTTTGAGTCATCTTAAAAGGATGCTCTTATATCATACTCTTGGGGTATGAAAAGAAATGTTTCTTGAAAGTTTGTCCACTTGTCCTAATCTCCCCAAGATTTCTCTCTCTATTTCTCTTATTCTATGCACAAGTACAACTATTGGATCCTAAGGTCTATGAGTAGCACACAGACCTATTTCTGCTTTGACCAACTCCACCATGCTTACTCCTTTGAGGTGGATGTCTTGCATAATGATCTTCAAAACCTATTGCTTTTCATGCAGCCATCCTACACATAGAACACACAAATCAAAGAAATCAAATTATTGGTTATCTCCTTGGAAACCAATCTCTTGCTTTGGCATGCTTCCCTTGTCATGCTTGGGTTTATTATATATAGAATGGTTGCTGATGGTTCTTTCCTTTCTTCCACAAGATCCTTAATTACTACAACTTATTTATCCACTTCTATCTGTTGTCCACTCTCCACTTGATCATTGACTTCTCCTACCACAACCAACTCTCTCGACATAACCACTTTCTCAATAAAACCTCCTAGAAACTCCTTGTTTTGTATGAGGGCAAATCATAGGACAAGTTTGTAAATAACTACTTCAAATGTGCAATTGAAAATACCTTACCTTGATGGTCTGAGTGTAACATATCCTTATTGCTTACTTTCAACTCCTCAAAATGTTCTTCAACTGTGGCATTCTTTTCTTCCAATGGTTTGACAACTTGCACTAGTTTGTCTTCTTCTTGACACTTGTTTGCAACTGTTATGTTCTCATCCTCCTTACTACTACAACTGATTTCATTGGATAGGTAATCTTTCTCTCCAAACAACATGACACTACCTAGTGTCTCTTTCCATGCATTGTCCTTCAATGGTTTCAATGTATGCCTACAACCATCTTTCTCAATAGTATATGTGTTATCTCTCCCATCATGCAAAGCTATCCCATCATACTACCATGGTCTCCCAAGGATTATGTGGCAAACATTAATGGGAATGACATCACACAGTATCCTATCATTGTACCCACCTATCTGCAGGTCTACATGACATTATTCACTCACTAGGACTTTATGACTATTTTAGATCCAAGAAACCTTGTATGGGCTTGGATGCTTGATTCTTTCTAGGCTTAGTTTAGACACCATGAATTAAGATACTAAGTTATCCATACTACCATTATCTATAATAAATTTTCAACACTTACCTTTACTCTTGCATATGGTTCAAAATAATTTTTTTCTTTGTGGTGGCTCTCTCTCTTCTTGGCTGGTTTTCAGAAGGACTCTCTTCATCAATAAGATTTCACTAGTTTTAGGATCTTCCACATAGTTAGGTAATGTATCTATACTCTCATCCTCTTTTTGCATCACTTGATTTCTACTCTCACTCTAAGAGCTTTCACTTTTCACATCTTTAGGACACTCATAGGACCTATGCCCTACAAACTTGTTGCCACCCATTGCCTCTTCCTCTACCATAGGACATCCCACCTTTATTTAATGAACTTGAAGTTTTTGAATTGATTCCCACTTATTTTTTTTATCCTTACCATTGTCCTCTATTGCTTGACTGCCCTCTTCCTTCTTGTTGGATTCTTCCTCTATAGATTTTTCCATCTCTTCCTCTATCTAATTGAATTTTCCTTATTGAAAACTTCTTTTCTACCCTCAAGGCTGCTTGATAAGCCTCCTCAACAAGCCTAGGTGCCAAAATACTCAACTCATCTTGAATGACAAACTTTAAACCATTCATGTATGTAACTACCTTCTCAACATCATCTTCTATGTGCCCTGCTCAAATGGTCAAGTTGTAGAACTCCTCCATTTATTCCTTCACTATCATATCCTTCTGCCTCAAGTTTTTCAGCCTCTAAATAAGTGGGTTTGATAATCCTTAGGTATGAAATTTCCGTTCATCTTTGCCACCATCTTATCACATGATCATATCTTCTCTTTGCCTCTTTTTCTTATCTCTTCCTGGATGCCATCCCACCATAAGGATTCATGACCCTTCAACCTTATTACTGCAAACTTGAACTTATTATTCTCCTTCACCTCTTCATAATCAAAGTATTTATCCATGGCTATGATCTAGTCAACCAATTCCTCCACATTAAAGCTGCCCTCATACATGGTCACCTCCATTTTGGGATTTGAAGTCACCCCAAGAACTGCTCTAATGAACCTTTCTTCTACTCTTCTAGCATCACCTTCCTCTTCTAATTTTTCATGAGGAATCTCATCCTAAACATCAGATATATTACCCTTATTTATCTCTCTTCACTATGCTAACTCCATGGCTTGTAATCTCACTTGTAGGTTCCTCATGTCAACCACCATAGCATCCAATGCTTGAAATATACTTTAGACTACTGCTAATGCTCCTCATCCTCTACTTGTCATATTATTTTCTACCTTCCCAAGATATCTTAGGCTCTAATACTAAATGGTGTAGAGGGTAGACTAATTCTCCTTCAATGTACCTTATTTCAAGAATGCTCTTATTTAAAAATGAATCACTAATTCATTAGTCACTCTATGGTTCTATAGTTCTTCAGGATGTCTATGGTTCAAGATGTATTATCATTCTCTTTAAGGTCTCTATATATCCCTCAATTTAGTTACAAACTTCTCCAAGCTTCAATCCCCTCTACACATAATTCTGCCTGCACTACACACAATCCTACTATCCCTTTCTCTAAGAAAATTCACCTGGTACAGAAATATATAGTCTCAAATTTAAAATACAATAATTTTTTTAGGTACCCTCTATTGATTTTAACTTAGTACAATTTCAAGGCTTAACTCACATTTTAAAGCCTCTTTCTAACTCCTTTTAGCACTTTGTCGGGCCTAATTAGGCCTATCCTACTCCTTTGCACACACAGGTGCCTCAAAACTATACAAAACTATACCATTCCATATTAAAACCATAAAAATATTTTTGATTGAATGGATACCTCTGTGATCACAAAAACTAGGAAGATTTCATTAGTTCAAATGTATGTAAATTACATTAGAAAATTGAAACCCTAGTTTTGGTTATAATGTTACAGTCTACATCTGAGGGTAAACAAATGGATTTTGCGTGATTCACATAGGGTTTCAAACTACTATAAGGGTTGATTCTCATATATGACACCTATGAGGATGTTCTTAATCATTAAAATGCTTTCCTCAATGCTTCATTCAAGTGTTTGAACATGTTCTCAGTTCCCCTATAACACACAATTTTTACCCATAATCACCCGAGAGGAATTCTTTTGCTATGGTGTGTTCCAATCATAGTTTCAATATTCTTTGAAAGTTTTATAGAGTTTTTATTAAACCTTATTTCCTTTCCAAATAATTATCATCCTATTATTGATTTTCTATTTCACATTTCTGTTGACAAATTTTCACGAGTCAGATTTTTTGCCATTTGGAAAGTTATCATCTCCAGCCAAGGAAGGAAGAATGCACTGTTTTCCTTTGGCAGGCTCTCAAAAGAACAAGTTTCCAGCACTTAGTCATTTTTAGGATTGGTTTGATGCAAAGGTTCAACCAAAGCATCCGTTGACAAGCTTCTAGGCAAGAAGTGAACCATTGAACCATTGAACCTCGAACCATTGAACCTTGAACCATATTGGTTCAACAGGTTCGATGGGTTCAAAGGTTCAACCTCATTAGCAAGAGTTAAACGCATTTGTCAAAATTCAAAGTTCAACAGCTTCAAAACTAATTCATAGAGTGCAGGCTCTGTTCACTTCTTCAGTTTAATCAAATGGTTCGTCAGTCGATTCAAGGCTTTATTTGTACCGTTGAACCAAAATTTGGTTCAATGTCTTAGTTCAAAATTTAGTTCATTTCCTGGGTTCAACAAAAGTTCAAAGCCGTAGTTCAAAGGAGTTCAATTTATTGCTTCAATGTGTTAATTCATCGGCTTTGAACCATTGAACCAAAAAATTTAGTTCAAAGCCTTGGTTCAACGTATTGGTTCGTTTCCATGGTTTAACACATAGTTCAAAGCCTTGGTTCAAATGGTTCAATGCATGGTTCAAAGTACAATGTTTTGGTTCAAAGCCACGGTTTAATGACCGCTTGAACCTTTTAATCAGTTGAACCAAAATTTGGTTCAATGTTGGGTTCAAAGGGAGTGGTTTAATGAAAGAAATCAGACATGGATGACAACATGGACTGCCATAGCTGACACCTTGCCATGGACTGCTGACTGGCTATAGACACTTGGAGGCCATGTAGATGACACATGGACTGTAAAGGACACTTGGACCACTGCTAGCAGAAGACACGTTGGCTGCCAAAGGTGCATTTCATAGAAGCTAAGCGAAGGATGAATTTTTGTAGACTTTTGTTCGAAGGAATTCCTTCGGACAAAAAGTCTAAATAAATTTGGAGGTATGCGAGACATAAAGTCTACGTATGATGACCCCAAGGTTTTTTCAAAAGGCAAAGCTAAACAAGAGGCCACGTGGAGGACACACAGACTGGCTGGATGCCACGCGGATGCCACCTAGACTAGCTGGAGAATACTTGGCCTGCCACAGCCACATTAAAGATCAAAGACAAAGCCATTGAAATTTGGAATGAAATCCGCACAATAGGTATTTGGAAATGGAAAAGTCAATAAAATTGTGCAAAGAATCCAAGAGCATAAGCCGAAGACAAATTCTGAAGGAATTTAGAAGCCGACCAATACAAAAAGAAACCAACTAAGCAATAGGCTGCGGGAATAACCAATACAAAGGGCCGACAAGGGAAATATAACAGGAAGAAACTTGCAAAAAATTTTCTAAAGGAAACGTGACAGCTCCAGTGACATCCCACAGGCCGTCAAATTTAGGCCATGGGAAGTAGCCGTTGGAAGCAAAATAGTTGAAAAATCCAAAATAAATGAAGTCGCCTGCGCAAAAGAATAGAAAATAGATAAACCGTCAAAAGAGTTGAATACTGCCATTATAGATATACACAGAAAGACCACAATAAAGCAGATTACATGTAAGGAGTAGGCTATTTTCAAAATGGTCGAAGCTTCAGTTAACAAATCAATAAAGCCCTGTTTGTCTTCTTACAGTGCATGCATCCGAAGGTCAAATTTAGCTTCAACAAGAGTTGACTAGTTCATATTTGGGGTTGACTGTTCCAGATTTGGAGTTACCTAATTGAATCAAACGCCACATCCAAAATTAGCAGATTACATGCAAGGATAAGTGTGCTTCATCAAACAAAGAGAACTCATGCAAGGACAAAGAGAATTTTTTTTTTTAGGCCAAGTAAAGCTTGGAGTTAACAAAAAGAAGATCTTTCTCTTCAGTTTATATGCCTATCTTTGGCCTTATTGTAATTTCCTATATAATGGCTTTTAGCCTTGATTAAAAATCCATCCAATCTCTCTTGGTTAGACCAGACTCTAACATTAAGAGTTGTGTAACCTTTTTGATCAATAAGCAGGAGTGTACTTTCAAATTTCAAGCCTGGCATAGTGTATATTTTTCAGCAATTTGCATAAGTGGTAGAGTTTTCTCCCTTCCCAAATTTTGTTCGTACCTAGTTGCTATATTGTCCTTATGTAGGTCATGTTGAAGTGTTCTTTATTGTCTTCTGCTGAAACTGTAAGTGGATGTTAGGTGGCTGCAAAGTGTCTTTTATCAGACCTCTCTCCACCATTTCCCTCAGGTTTTAGTTATTGGACCGAACCTCTGCATGAAATACTTATGCACAAGTGATTAATTTGAAGTCTAAGGTCTTCCTTCTTTGTTGTTCGCTCAGTGTTCAAGGTTCTAAGCTGAGTAGGATCATAGTTCTGGTGTATCACCCACTTTTAGGTAGGATTTCCCTTTAAGTTCTCCTTCTCCCTTTTCCATGGCAGTTAGTAGCGTAGAGTAGGAATCCTAATTGATACATCATACCGGAACTAGCCTTCTCTGGAGGTTCTCCTCACTGTTGAGGCACCCACCCTCGTGAGGAGATCCCATTGTTTTAGTCGGATAGAGGACTGGCCGTTTCCTGCATGTCTTTGAACTAGGGTGCAGCTCCAGGTTGACAACAATTTTTGGCACGCCTAGTGGGACCCATTTTTCTTGGTTTTAAATAAAATTACAGTTACAGTAGTGTTCTTTAAGAAGTATTCGGTGACCCCAAGCTCAAGCAGTTATTTCTAATAGTTTAGGACAGCTTCCATGTAAGTCTATTTTCATTATGAATTTTGATGGCTATGTATGGAGAAAATGCCTATGTTGTGTTTCCTCATTAGCCTAATGATGGATCATACCAGCCTGGTCATGATATCTATGAGCCTAATCAAGGTTATTATCAAAGCTATGTTGAGCCTTATCAAGTTTCTCATGATCCTTATTATCAAGAACATGACTCTTACCTACCCGGTAATCCATATCAGTCTCAGGATAAGATTTCATCTTCCCCATATGGTTATGATGTCACATATGAGTAGTATCACCTTCAAGAAAAAATGAATGAAATAGAGCTCAGAATACTGGCATATGCAAGAAAGGTTTGTTCTAACTCTCATTATGAGGAAATAAATGGTTTATTTCAAAACGTGTCTAATGATCTAGAAGAGATAAATGGACTATGTATTCTTGCATTAGAAAAGATGGAGGCTTGGGAAAGGCAGAGAATCGAGTTAAAAGAATTGTCTACAAAAGGCTATGGTGCTTCTTATTCTTATGAAGCTCTTCACCATGCCCAGCATGTGCCAAGGGAGCTTCCTAGTTGGAGTCAAGAGCCTAATCAAAAGTCTATTGAAGAGCCTATTCAAGTGGCTATTTATGAGACTAGACCTTCTTATAGTCTCATCATTTCCTCACCAATCATCTCTCAAGCTCAGGTTGTCCAGGAGGACACACAGATTCCAAACTTTGATGAGGTAATGGCCAAATGGAAGGAATAGAATACAGAGGTTTTCAAGAATTTTTCTTTCCCAAACTCCCTAGATGATTCCTTTTCCCTCAAGACTCCAAAATCCAATCATGATCAATCTCCCATGCTTCATTTTACCTCTCAAACAAGTGAATTTCATCACCCTCCTGCCATCACCCTTCCTCAAGAAGACCCTGTTCTTCGAAGCATTGAGAAAGAGGTTGCAACTACAGGTCAGGTTCTTGCAAAACATGTGGAGGATACTTCAGAAGTATTTGAGGAAATTCCTATTGATACTTCTCTTGAGGTTGTGATTGAGCATCTAGTTATAACTGAGAGTGGGAAGACTGATCTTGATGTGAATGAACTTCAAAAGGCTCTGGTACAAATGGAAGTCATACATGAGTTACAGGTATCTCCTATTGAGAAAAATTTAGATAGCGTGACAGTGGACTCAGTTCAAATAGACTGAAATGAGGAACAAAAATGTGATTAACAGCTGTACCTTGAGCCTCTACCAATGATTGAATAGCTTTATACAGATATGTTGGCTATTAAAGAACATGTTTATAAGCAGCTTGATAAAGAACCACCTATTCAAGATGCCAGTACAGATTGGGTTGCATATTCAAAGCTCCTTGAAGAGCTGGATGAATTGGCAACAGTCAATAAGAAGGATGTGGTCACTCAAAAACCATGCATAAATGGGGTATCACTTGACATGGTAATAGATGACAAGCACTCTGAGAACAATCAGGAAATACTTGGTGAGTTTATCTTTATTGGTGACTGGTTTGCTGTTGATGACTCATTCAAGAAGGTGCTAATACAGTTGGTCAACAAGGCAATTGACTTATCAAAGGTTATTATTGATATACATCCTGCCTTGCAAATTGTATCATCTCTTGAAAGGAAAGAGTTCAAAAATTTTCCATTTGATCCAAGTGGATCGTACCTTATCATGGTTAACTAGGCTATTTTAGTTGTTTCTACTTTCCTCTAAGTGTTGTAAAAGCACAGTAGTTTGATTCAATTTTGTTCAATAAGTGCTTGTTTGCACATTTGCTTTTAGTTAGTTTTTCGCTTTCATGTGTTTACCTTCTTATTTTGAAGGAAGAGGTTATTACAGCAATGATCAGAGCAGATTTTCAATTAGAGATCAGATTCACCATCTAGGATTCATATAGCATTTATACATGGCCTGGATCCTCAAGCATAGCAGGCATGCTTCCCAACTGAGTCGCCAGAATGTTGATAAATCTTCCACGAGTCAGATTTTTTGCCATTTGGAAAGTTATTTTCTCTAGCATAGGAAGGAAGATTGCATTTTTTTCCCTTGGTAAGCTCTCAAAAGAACAAGTTTCCAGCACTCAGTCATTTTCAAGATTGGTTCGATGCGAAGGTTCAACCAAAGCATCCGTTAGCAAGCCTCTAGGCAAGAAGCGAACCATTGAACCATTGAACCTCAAACCATTGAACCTTGAACCATATTGGTTCAACGGGTTCGATGGGTTCAAAGGTTCAACGTCATCAGTAAGAGTTAGGTGCATTTGTCAAAATTTGAAGTTCAACTGCTTCAAAATTGATTTAGAGAGTGTAGGCTCTATTCACTTCTTCAATTCAATCAAACAGTTCATCAATCGATTCAAGGCTTTATTTGTACCGTTGAACCAAAATTTGGTTCAACGTCTTGGTTCAAAAATTGGTTCATTTCTTAGGTTCAACAAAAGTTCAAAGCCGTAGTTCAAAGGAGTTTAATTTATTGGTTCAATGTGTTAATTCATCGAATTTAAACTGTTGAACCAAAAAATTTGGTTAAAAGCCTTGGTTCAACATATTCGTTCAACGTTTGGTTCATTTCTATGGTTTAACACATAGTTCAAAGCCTTGGTTCAAATGGTTCAATGCATGGTTTGAAGTACAATGTTTTGGTTCAAAGCCATAGTTCAATGACCACTTGAACCTTTTAACCGGTTGAACCAAAATTTGGTTCAACATTGGGTTCAAAGGGAGCAGTTTAATGAAAGAAATCAGACATGGATGACAACATGGACTGCCATAGCTAACACCTTATCGTGGACTGCTGACTGGCTGTAGACACTTTGAGGCCACGCAGATGACACATGGACTGCAAAGGACACCTGGACCACTACTGGCAGAAGACACGTTCGCTGCCAAGGGTGCATTTCATAAAAGCTAAGTGAAGGATGAATTTCTATGGACTTTTGTCTGAAGGAATTCCTTCAGACAAAAAGTCTGAAGAAATTTGGAGGTATGCAAGACATAAAGTCTGCGTATGATGACCCTGGGGTTTTTTCAAAAGGCAAAGCTAAACAGGAGGCCACGTGGAGGATACACAGACTGGCTGGACGCCACGCGGATGCCACCTAGACTGGCTGGAGAATACTTGGCCTACCACAGCCACATTGAAGATCAAAGACAAAGTCGTTGAAATTATGAATGAAATCTGCACAGCAGGAATTTGGAAATGGAAAAGTCAATAAAATTGCGCAAAGAAGCCAAGAGCACAAGCTGAAGACAATCTGAAGGAATTTGGAAGCTGACCAATACAAAAAGAAACCAACTAAGCAACAGGTTGTGGGAATAACCAATACAAAGGGCCGAAAAGGGAAATATAATAGGAAGAAACCCGCAGAATTTTTTTTAAAGGAAACGTGACAGTTTCGGTGACGTCCCACGGGCCGTCAAATTTAGGCTGCAGGAAGTAGCCATTGGAAGCAAAATAGCAAAAAAATCCAAAATAAATGAAGTCGCCTGTGCAAAAGAACAAAAAATAGATAAACCGTCAAAAGAGTTGAATATTGCCAGAAATAGATATACACAGAAAGACCACAATAAAGCAAATTACATGCAAGGAGTAGGCTATTTTCAAAATAGTCAAAGCTTCAGTTAACAAATCATTAAAGACCTATTTGTCTTCTTACAACGCATGCATTCGAAGGTCAAATTTAGCTTCAACAAGAGTTGACTAGTTCATATTTGGGGTTGACTATTCCAGATTTGGAGTTACCTAATCGAATCAAACGCCACATCCAAAATTAGCAGATTACATGCAAGGATGAGTGCGCTTCATCAAACAAAGAGAATTCATGCATGGACAAAGAGAAAAAAAATATTTTTAGGCCAAGTAAAGCTTGGAGTTAGCAAAAAGAAGATCTTTCTCTTCAGTTTATACGCCTATCTTTGGCCTTATTGTAATTTCCTATATAATGGCTTTTAGCCTTGATTAAAAATCCATCCAATCTCTCTTGGTTAGACCAGACTCTGCCATTAAGAGTTGTGTAACGTTTTCAATCAATAAGCAGGAGTGTACTTTCAGATTTCAAGCTTGGCATAGTGTATATTTTTCAGCAATTTGCATAAGAGGTATAGTTTTTTCCCTTCCCAAATTTTGTTCGTACCTAGTTTCTATATTGTCCTTGTGCAGGTCATGTTGAAGTGTTCTTTATTGTCTTCTGCTGAAACTGTAAGTGGATGTTAGGCAACTGCAAAGTGTCTTTTACCAGACCTCTCTCCACCATTTCCCTTAGTTTTTAGTTATTGGAGCGAACCTTTGCATGAAATACTTTTTCACAAGTGATTAATTTGAAGTCTAAGGTCTTCCTTCTCTATTGTTCACTCAGTGTTCAAGGTTTCGAGCCGAGTAGGATCATAGTTCTGGTGTATCACCTCTTTTTAGTTAGGATTTCCATTTAAGTTTCTCCTTCTCCCCTTTTCCATGGTAGTCAACAACTTAGAGTAGGAATCTTAATTGATACATCATACATGAACCAGCCTTCTCTGGAGGTTCTCCTCACTGTTGAGGCACCCACCCTCGTGAGGAGATCCCATTGTTTCAGCCGGATGAGGACTGGTCATTTCCCACACGTCCTCGAACCAGGGTGCAGCTCCAAGTTGACAACAATTTTTGGCACACCCGGTGGGACCCATTTTTCCTAGTTTTAAATAAAATTGTAGTTACAACAGTGTTCTTCAAGAAGTATTCGGTGACCCCAAGCTCAGGAAGTTATTTCTAATAGTTCAGGACAGCTTCCATGTAAGTCTATTTTTATTATGAATTTTGATGGCTATGTATGGAGAAAATGTCTATGTTGTGTTTCCTCATCAGCCTAATGATGGATCATACCAGCCTGGTCATGATATCTATGAGCCTAATCAAGGTTATTATCAAAGCTTTGTTGAGCCTTATCAAGTTTCTCATGATCCTTATTATCAAGAACACGACTCTTACCTACCTGGTAATCCATATCAGTCTCAAGATCAGATTTCATCTTCCCCATATGGTTATGATGTCACATATGAGCAGTATCACCTTCAAGAAAAAATGAATGAAATAGAGCTTAGAATACTGGCATATGCAAGAAAGGTTTGTTCTAACTCTTAGTATGAGGAAATAAATGGTTTATTTCGAAACATGTCTAATGATCCAGAAGAGATAAATGGACTATGTATTCTTGCATTAGAAAAGATGGAGGCTTGGCAAAGGTAGAGAATCGAGTTAAAAGAATTGTCTACAAAAGGCTATGGTGCTTCTTATTCTTATGAAGCTCTTCACCATGCCTAGCATGTGCCAAGGGAGCTTCCTAGTTGGAGTCAAGAGCCTAATCAAAAGTCTATTGAAGAGCCTATTCAAGTGGCTATTTATGAGACTAGACCTTCCTATAGTCCCATCATTTCCTCACCAATCATCTCTCAAGCTTAGGTTGTCCAGGAGGACAAACAGATTCCAAACTTTGATGAGGTAATGGCCAAATGGAAGGAACAAAATATAGAGCTTTTCAAGAATTTTTCTTTCCCAAACTCCCTAGATGATTCCTTTTCCCTCAAGACTCCAAAATCTGATCATGATCAATCTCCCATGCTTCATTTTCTATCTCAAACAAGTGAATTTAATCACCCTCCCGCCATCACCCTTCCTCAAGAAGACCCTGTTCTTTGGAGCATTGAGAAAGAGTTTGCGGCTACATGTCAGGTTCTTGCAAAACGTGTGGAGGATACTTTAGAGGTATTTGAGGAAATTCCTATTGATACTTCTCTTGAGGTTGTGATTGAGCATCCAGTTATAACTGAGAGTGGGAAGACTGATCTTGATGTGAATGAACTTCAAAAGGCTCTAGTACAAATGGAAGTCATACATGAGTTACAGGTATCTCCTATTGAGAAAAATTTAGATAGCATGACAGTGGACTCAGTTCAAATAGACCAACATGAGGAACAAAAATATGATTGGCAACTGTATCTTAAGCCTCTACCAGAGATTAAAGAGCTTTGTACATATATGTTGGCTATTAAAGAGCACATTTATAAGCAATTTGATAAAGAACCACCTATTCAAGATCCCAGAACAGATTGGGTTGCATATTCAAAGCTCCTTAAAGAGTTGGATGAACTGGTAGCAGTCAATAAGAAGGATGTGGTCACTCAAAAACCATGCATAAATTGGGTATCACTTGACATGGTAATAGATGACAAGCACTCTGAGAACAATTAGGAAATACTTGGTGAGTTTATCTTTATTGGTGACTGGTTTGCTGTTGATGACTCATTCAAGAAGGTGCTAATACAGTTGGTTGACAAGGCAACTGACTTATCAAAGGTTATGATTGATATACATACTACCTTGCAAATTGTATCATCTCTCGAAAGGAAAGAGTTCAAGAATTTTCCATTTGATCCAGGTGGATCATACCTTATCATGGTTAACTAGGTTATTTTAGTTGTTTCTACTTTCCTCTAAGTGCTGTAAAAGCACAGTAGTTTGCTTCAATTTTGTTCAATAAGTGCTTGTTTGCACATTTGCTTTTCATTAGTTTTTCACTTTCGTGTGTTTAACTTCTTATTTTGAAAGAAGAGTTTATTACAGCAATGATCAGAGCAGATTTTCAATTAGAGATCAGATTCACCATCTGGGATTCATATAGCATTTATACATGGCCTGGATCCTCAAGCGTAGCAGGAATGCTTCCCAGTTGAGTTGCCAGAATGTTGACAAATCTTCCACGAGTTAGATTTTTTGCCATTTGGAAAGTTATCATCTCTAGCATAGGAAGGAAGAATGCACTATTTTCCTTTGGCATGCTCTCAAAAGAACAAGTTTCCAACACTCAGTCATTTTCAAGATTGGTTCGATGCGAAGGTTTAACCAAAGCATCCGTCTGCAAGCTTCTAGGCAAGAAGCAAACCATTGAACCTCGAACCATTGAACCTAAAACCATATTGGTTCAACAGGTTCGATGGGTTCAAAGGTTCAACTTCATTAGTAGGAGTTAAGCACATTTGTCAAAATTCAAAGTTCAACCATTTTTAGGTTTAATAGCTTCAAAACTGATTCAGAGAGTGCAGGCTATGTTCACTTCTTCGATTCAATAAAATGGTTCATCAGTCGATTCAAGGCTTTATTTGTACCGTTGAACCAAAATTTGGTTCAATATCTTGGTTCATTTCCTGGGTTCAACAAAAGTTCAAAGCCATAGTTCAAAGGAGTTCACTTCATTGGTTCAATGTGTTAATTCATCGACTTTGAACCATTGAAGCAAAAAAATTGGTTCAAAGCCTTGGTTCAACGTTTAGTTTGTTTTCATGGTTTAACACATAGTTCAAAGCCTTGGTTCAAATGGTTCAATGCATGGTTTGAAGTATAATGTTTTGGTTCAAAGCCGCGGTTCAATGACTGCTTGAACCTTTTAACTGGTTGAACCAAAATTTGGTTCAATGTTGGGTTCAAAGGGAGCGGTTCAATGAAAGAAATTAGACATGGATGACAACGTGGACTACCATAGCTGAGACCTTGCCGTGGACTGCTGACTGGCTGTAGACACTTGGAGGCCATGCAGATGACATGTGGACTGCAAAGGACACTTGGACCACTGTTGGTGAAAGACATGTTGGCTGCCAAAGGCGCATTTCTTAGAAGCTAAGTGAAGGATGAATTTCTATGGACTTTTGTCTGAAGGAATTCCTTTAGACAAAAAGTTTGAAGAAATTCAGAGGTATGCAAGACATAAAGTCCACGTATGATGACCCCAGGGTTTTTTCAAAAGGCATAGCTAAACAAGAGGCCACGTGGAGGACACACAAACTGGCTGGATGCCACGTAGACTGGCTGGAGAATACTTGGCCTGCCACAGCCACATTAAAGATCAAAGACAAAGCCGTTGAAATTTTGAATGAAATCCACACAGCAAGAATTCAAAAATGGAAAAGTCAATAAAATTGCGCAAAGAAGCCAAGAGTGCAGGCCGAAGACAAAGTCTGAAAGAATTTGAAAGCCGACCAATACAAAAAGAAACCAACTAAGCAACAGGCTGTGGGAATAACCAATACAAAGGGCCGACAAGGGAAATATAATAGGAAGAAATCGTAGTAATTTTTTTGAAGGAAACGTGACAGTTCCGGTGATGTCCCATGGGCCGTCAAATTTAGGCCACAGGAAGTAGCCATTGGAAGCAAAATAGCGAAAAAATCCAAAATAAATGAAGTCGCCTGTGCAAAAGGACAAAAAATAGATAAACCATCAAAAGAGTTGAATATAGCCAGAAATAGATATACACAGAAAGACCACAATAAATTAGATTACATGCAAGGAGTAGGCTATTTTCAAAATGGTCGAAGCTTCAGTTAACAAATCATTAAAGACCTATTTGTCTTCTTACAGCGCATGCATCTGAAGGTCAAATTTAGCTTCAACAAGAGTTGACTAGTTCATATTTGGGGTTGACTATTCCAGATTTGGAGTTACCTAATCGAATCAAATGCCACATCCAAAATTAGCAAATTACATGCAAGGATGAGTGTGCTTCATCAAACAAAGAGAATTCATGCAAGGGCAAAGAGAAAAAAAATATTTTTAGGCCAAGTAAAGCTTGGAGTTAACAAAAAGATCTTTCTCTTCAGTTTATACGCCTATCTTTGGCCTCATTGTAATTTCCTCTATAATGGCTTTTAGCCTTGATTAAAAATCCATCCAATCTCTCTTGGTTAGACCAGACTCTACCATTAAGAGTTGTGTAACCTTTTCGATCAATAAACAGGAGTGTACTTTCATATTTCAAGCTTGGCATAGTGTATATTTTTCAGCAATTTGCATAAGTGGTAGAGTTTTCTCCCTTCCCAAATTCTGTTCGTACCTAGTTGCTATATTGTCCTTGTGCAGGTCATGTTGAAGTGTTCTTTATCGTCTTTTGCTGAAACTGTAAGTGGATGTTAGGCAGCTGTAAAGTGTCTTTTATCAAACCTCTCTCCACCATTTCCCTTAGGTTTTAGTTATTAGACCAAACCTCTGCATGACATACTTATGCACAAGTGATTAATTTGAAGTCTAAGGTCTTCCTTCTCTATTGTTCACTAAGTGTTCAAGGTTCCAAGCCAAGTAGGATCATAATTCTGGTGTATCACCCCCTTTTAGGTAGGATTTCCCTTTAAGTTTCTCCTTCTCCCTTTTCCATTGGAGTCAACAGCATAGAGTAGGAATCCTAATTGATACATCATACAGGAACCAGCCTTCTCTAGAGGTTCTCCTCACTGTTGAGGCACCCACCCTCGTGAGAAGATCCCATTGTTTCAGCCAGATAGAGGACTGGTCATTTCCCGCACATCCTCAAACCAGGGTGCAGCTTTAGGTTGACAACAATTTCCACAATAGTTTTGATTTTACTGTATACATACACTCTATAGGTTTTACCAAGGTTGTATAAAGAATAAGATTTCTCCAATGGGTTTTATAATTTTTCCTCATTATGAAAGGCTTGAAACAAGTCCAATAAACCAAATATAACCCTTACTTAGTCCTCATTACATCTCTACCATGCTACTTCATGTTGTTCTGTGTTAAATGCCTATGCATTATATTACTCTACATGCGTGTATAGTACTTAAAGCAAAGGTAACAGAAAACAAATTGTACATACTACTAAACACATTAAATAAATGTATAATAAACTCACCCAATCCATTTTAAGTATTTAAAATAACACATTAATGAATCCCTTTGCCATGAGGATTCTGATCACAGTCTCCATGTATAGAGATATGTAAGGAAAATAGGGTACAATTCCTCTTCAAATTTTGAAAACTACTTTATTTATTATTTGGTATAGAGCCCATTCTACATTAAAAAACACATGAAAAAAAACTGATCACACAACCAAAATTTTCTAGTCTCATACCAAACATAACTACATAAACTACTTGCTAAAAGTCCTTGTAAAGACATTTGGCACCTTGTCACAAGTTCCAAGGTTGATTGTCCATACAAGTGACCTATACTTATGTTTATGTGTACATGGTGAATTTATTATTATTTTATAACCATTTGACATCTTAATTATTTTGGACAACCTTCTAGCACATTTATTCTATGCAAAATTATTCAAAATTTTAAACTTGACAAAATGGCAAGAAAATCTAGATTTGAATTTCTAGCCTACTACAACACTTCTAGACCACATGGAAATCATTATAAAGTGCTTAAAATGACTCCTAACAACTTTTCAACATCCTAAATAGGATATTTGATTACAAAATACTAAGCAAACCAAAATTTCTTGAGCAAACATCATTTTGAGTCATGCAAGAAGGATGCTCCTACATCACTAGCCTTGACATCTCCAAAATTCATTAATCTTATGAAATACATATTCAATATCTAATAGGGGGTGTATAAACATATTCTCCACCACTAAAAAACAATACAGTAACAAATAATCAATTATTCTCTACACCTTTAGGCCATTTGCCTCTCACATATTATCATCCTCCATAGATGGGATTTATCTTGCCCTATACATCATCGAGATACACATAGACTACATATACACCACCACAAAAAGCCACATATAATTTACCACAATAAGCCACAATACCTCTAATGTCTCATAATGTCCTTCCATATTTACACATGTTTTTAAAGTCCACTCAGCTAGATAATTCTTCCTTGGCCTACTCCATACCTCATTATCAAACTTCTTCCATTCCTCCTAGTGACCAAACTTGTACATGACCCTACCTCCTCATCATAGTATCACTATGGTGACTCCATAGTGCCTTATCAATATTCTTCCACTCCTCCTAGTGGCCATCAGGCCAACCTATACATGACCCTACCTCCTTATCCTAGTATCGTTATGATGATAATAGACTTTAACAACATGGGAACCTATACTAAATACCTCAAGGATTCCCTCGATGCTAATATATGAGGGTCATTCCCCCATGCCCCTACTAGATATTCCTAGATTTAAAGGGGAAGGGGATACAAATGCACATGTAAAATCTTATGTTACCACTATCATAGAGCTCTTACCTTGGGATGGGGTTGTAGTGAAGAGTTTTCCCAAGACTCTCAAGGGGATAATTCTAGACCAGTTTATCACCTCCTTGAGGGGTCTATACACTCTTTTTTTCAACTTATGGCTGAGTTCATCAAAACATTTGACATGGAAATACTTCTAAAGACTTGCATATGTGAATACTTACATATCAAATAAGAATACAATGAATCAGATACCCATTTCATCATGAGATGGAAAAAAGTCCTATACTCCTCTACCAATACACCTAATAGGGACCAATGAGAATTATGCAATATTTACCTCCATTTCATCAATAAGGAAACAAGGGAAGATGTCCAAAAATTCCCATACCAATGATATGAAGAAGCCATCGAGAACACCCTATGCATTAACCACATGATAGTCGATAGTGGTCATTGGACCTATAGAACCAACATGTACATTATAACCCCTAGCCAAAATAACAGGGGATCTCAAAGTACAAACCCAAATAATAAAAAAACCAATGTCCCAAAATATTAAATCGTAATAAGAATGCACCATTGATGGCATCATCGATCAAACTAAAAAGTAAAACCATGTAAATAATGGTTAGTATCAACCTAGAAGCAACACCAACAATACTAATAGTACAGGGGATAGGAATCAAATCCCCCTCCTATCATTCATGCAGTTGATTTTAACTGATCATCACCTCATAATATGCAATATCAAAACTAAAACCAAATCCAATACCAACTGGGTGAATGGTATACCCAGTTCCAAAATCAAACTTTCTATCATTAGAAAAATCAATAGGGGTTTGGGTAGTAATGGAAAAACATGTGATCCAAGGATTATAGCACCAATATCTATTGCCTCTTCTATAAATTCATAAGTCATGACACACAGTACTATAAAGAATATAAAAAATTCACACAAAGACTCTTAGAGGATGAAAGGCAAACATTCATCAATATGTTCCTAAGAAGCACAATTACAAATGCTTAGACCCTTTCAAATGGCCACATTGCTCCCCAAAACCAACACCTATAAATCTATCACAGGCCTTTTGCCAACCACCAAACACACCTTACTCAAGGCCAACAATAGGGTAGCCCACAAAACCACCCCATTCAACATAACCAACCCACCATGGCATACACTCAAGATGTTGAAGCTTCTGCTTATGGAGTTACAAACACCAATGTAGCTCCTAAGTTAGGAGTTCAAAGTAAAACTTATATGATATGATTCAAATAATTATAAGTCAAAGAAGAGACAAACACCTTTACTCACACTAGAGAGTACGATTCCACAACTCTCTATCCATTAAACATCCTAGAAACAAAATCTATTCCTAAACTCGTAGGGAGTTATGACTTGATCTCTAACCTGACTAAAATATTCTCTCAAATTCCCTTCTTAGATATACTCAAAAACTCACTTTCTCATTGGTTGACCTTGTTTGATGCCCTAAGACTAGGTCATTTATCTAGTGTCATTCCTTCTCCACAAACTCAAATCAACCACATCGGTTTGGATATGTTCCTACCTGGTCAACTGTCACATGACCTTGGCTACTTCTTTAACTTAAAACCCTCCCATATAACTTTAAGCTATCTAAGAAGGGAGATCTAGCCTTATTTATACAAGTATAGATCTACAAAAACTACATGAAAAGAGCCATGGTTGACAATGGAGTGACTGTCAACATTGTCCCATGTTCCTTCTTGCAAAATTTAGGTTATGGAGAAACCAATTGTTTGACAACTTACAATACTCTCCATAGCTATAACAGCCTCAAGTCCAATTCCATATGGACCATTGTACTTGATCACTTTGGGCCCCAAGATAGTCCTAACTAAGTTCTACATTTTAGATAAGGACATTGATTACAATATGATATTGGGATGCCCTTGGATACATTGAATAAAGGCTATCCATTTCACCCTATTCCAACAAATCTGGTTCTTACACCTAGGGAAAGATTTTGTATCTCAAGGGATCCTAAACCCTTCAATATGTTACAAGTTACCATTCATAAGTAACCTAGGTTACACATTGATTATCCTGTATATACCAATGGGGTTATAAAAGCCCCACAATTGATTGATGTCTCTAAATACTCAAATCCTATAAGGTAGTCATCCTAAAAAATGGGGAAGAAATGTCCCAAACCCTGCTAAAAAGTAAATTAGATGAGGACATAATAATGACCAAAAATATCCTTGACTAGGAACTAGTCCTTGGTGAGATGGTTTCTACCCTATCTATTGTAGAAATTATCTATCTCTTGGAGAAAGATACTCCTTTAATTCTTCCATTCGACCCATGAGGAGTGGGAACCTATAAATTCTCTAGATCTTAGGGCCAACAACCTAATGAGGGGTTGGTTTTCTTGCCTGATCTTTATATGGTGGAGTTATCTAGGGACAAGGAAACCTCCCTTTATAACAAACATCCTAGCAACTCTCAACATGGCTGCTCAACATTCAACCACACAAAGGCAAGCCACAGTCTAAATCCTACCCTTGTCACTTATGAACCACTTCATAGTATGTTGGTTGATCATGCTATGATGGGATTATACTAATTTCTTAGAATCCCTGATCTATCAATACTACTCCCTCTAGAAATGTTAGCCATATTATGTTGACCCATACCCAGATATATTTCTCATCACATTTTATGTCCACTAAAAGTCAATTAAACCACTTTCCCTACCCCAATTATTGTGATACCTAAGAATTAGGAAGTAGTGATGTACTATGATAGTGGTAAGGGTATAAATTGGGATCAAAACTCATGGTTACCATATATTACCAAGGAGTGGTCCCTCTTTCACATCATACAAGAAAAGGGTCCTGACAAATCACTCATTAAATTCCTACAATCTTTCCCACACATAATGATAGGGAAAATAATGTTATCCATTTCTTATTCATAGTATTTCAAGTTGCAAAACTACACCCATGCACCTCCTCCACCAAGACAAGATCATAATTACACTGGCATAATCCACATACCTAAAGGAGATCATAACTATGCCAATATTCTTCTAACCTCGAAGAAAAGGGTAAGCAAAAAATCTTTCAAATTTATAGAGGTACTCACCTACCTCAACCTGACACTTAAAATATGTTTATTGGAGTTCCCAAAGGTTCTTTCCATTCTTCATTCACAACATAAGTTTGAACTCTTTGCACCTTCACAAACCCTTTCAATTATCTCGCATAATGCTCAATACTTGCATGAGACTTGACATAAAATATCAAGAGAAAAAATACTTGACATCTTTGATGTGTACATGGTTAAAATATCAGAATACCAAGACAATTTACCTCTTGACAATGCCCCCCTTCTACACATGAACAATAGACTTTTCACTATGATAGGGCCAAGTGACGCCTATGTGTTGGGGCAAGATTCATTCTCATTTATACTGAGGGATGAGATATGCCTTTTTGGGTTCAAACTAGACTTTGAGAGTACATATAATGGATCCAAATACAAATCTCTATTACTTGGTATGCTCATTACAAAACACTTGGCTGTCCAAAACTTGAAAATCCAGGGAGGTTCATAGCTAGTGGCATATTAAGTGTCTAAAGTCTACTAGACCAATGCCAAAAAACTCCAATTGTAAAAAATTTCTATTCATGAAGTCACCAAGGACTTTGATTTCATCTCCATTGAATCAGTCCTTAGAGAAAGCAACCAACTTGTTGATTCTATGGCTACCTCATCTTCACATTTTATCCCCCATCCAACAATCAAATAATCATATTTTATAGTCTCAATCAGGATGAAACCTCTTTTAATTAAGACTCCTAATGGCCCAACAGTCACCCATGCTAGACACAATGAAGGCCCCCTTATCTTGGAATGAACTGATAATAATGAGGCCATCCTAAAACTCCTATAGGCTTATGACAACCTCCTCTCATTTAATCGAAAGAAGGGAATCTTGGTTACCTATTATCTTAATTTGACCTTTAGAACTGAGTTTGATGATTCCTACTTCCATATGGAGGAATACCTTACTTTGAATGATGAAAACGATGTCTTCAACACCAAGGGAAAATATCCAAACCTTCCCTTGAATCTTGATGTATTTGAAGAGGGAAATGTATCCCTTATTGAGGAAATTATCAACATTAATATTGGAACAAAGGAGAACCCTATAATATTCAAGCTAGGGTCTTTGCTCTATTAAAAAGAGGTATAATACCATAAACAACTCTTCACAAAGCTTTTCAAATCCTTCATTTTCTCCTACACTGACATGACATACATTAATTATGATATAGTTGTCCAAAATCTAGTTACAACACCTAACACAAAACCCATCAAATGAAAACTCAGACCTCTCAAACCTAATGTTGCATTGATGGTAGAGGAAGAAGTCATCAAGATCTTAAAACTTAGCTTCATTAAACATTTAATTACTCTAAATGGATGTCCAACATCTTATCCATTCTCAATAAGAATGGTAAAATTAAAATATGCATAAATTTTTGGGACATTAACAAGGAATGTCCAAAGGATGACTTCCCCCTCCCATCTATCAATGTTATTATTAATTCTACCATATAATATGAGCTTCTATCTTTCATGGATGGTGATAAATTCAATATATTGTACCACTTGGTCTTTGTATATTATCCATAAGCTAATGTCCAAGTTGAGGCTACCAAAAAAATATTGAAGTCAATCTTGGTCCAAAATGATAGAGACCCTAAATAGGATTGGAATTTGTAGCTCTAACACTCTCGGCCTACATAACAACTATTAAAACACCCATAGGGGAAACTCATATTCACTAATGTTTGGGTTTGAGGCTGTCCAACCGTTAGAAGTGGAAATACCTAGCCTTCATGTATCCTTTTAAGGCCTCCTTTATGAATAAGAATATAGAGAGGGGCACCTATCCATGTTAGATATCTTGGATGAACATCACATCATCATTGCTAATAATCACATAGCCTATGCTGATTGTATATGTAGGAAATATAATAAAAATGTCCATGAATGCCCAATCTATGTTGGATACCTCATTCTTAGACTTGATAGTTGAATTGAAAAAAATAAAATAGAAAGTCAAAAATTTAAACCAAATTGGTTGGGCCCCTACTTGGTAATAAAAGCTTTTAACAATGGAGTTTATCAGTTATGCACTTTAGAGGGAGAAGAGTTTGGTGCATCCGTGCACTCTTTGCATCTAAAACATTTTTATATTTAGTTCTCACACATCACCCCATGTTCACCTGCATTGCATTTTCATATGTCACATATCCACTAGCATAGTAGAAGTATTGTTTTATGATCATTTAGTTGGTTAGTTTACATGATACAAAAATGTTCACAATGCAACACATCACGTTTACCTCATTCTCACATTTTCTTTTCACCCTATAGTTACCTTTCTCAAAATTAGTAGGTCATATTGGTCTTTGTATTAGTTACTACAATTAGAGTACACCTCTTTCCCTACATATTATTGCACAACTTAGAAAAATTATAATTGTAGGCACTAGGATTTCACACAATAATAATTGTGCTAACTTAGGTCTTAAGCCCCCTCCTTGATTATATCTATTTTACCCCATGTAAATATTTAATTACCCTATTTACCAATTAACTTGTGTAATTACCTTTTATTAATTAATTTTGACTTAAGTAAATTAATTCAATTAAGTTACCTAGGTAAAATCCAAATGATTCTCCTAAAACATAATGAAAGGTAGGTTGTTTAAACCACCTTTAACCTCCTCAAAATTTTGAAATCACCAAAATAACTTAAGACTCAAATTAACTCCTCAGTTGGAACCTATTAAATGATTTGGAAAAGTTTGGCTAGGAATATTTGGTCATACCCATGATTAATGTCAACTCTATTGGATTGATGTCGATTTAAGTAATGCCTTCCCTAGACCAAATGACTGACTTGTTGCATTTGTGACTACACCAAAAGGCTATTTTTTTTTTGTCTTGATCACTAGTAAAGGAATTATTCATATCTAGGAAACTTATGGTATGGGCATTAGTTCATTCATCTCATCTAAAGACCCATAATAATCATCTTGAGCTTGCAGACTACAACAGGCTATAAACTTTTAAAAGGTTAGTTTTATCATTAATTTATCAATTTTTTTTAAGGGTCTCACTATTATTGTTTTTACTTTATTTTTTCTTGTGTGTTGTTTAGTGATTTTTTTCATTAGAAAGCATTATGTTATGCCCTTAACCATTTCTGTGTCTAGGGATATGTGTGGCTAACTTGTGGTTTACATACCTCTTTTATTTACTTGTTACAATTCTCTATGTTCTTAGATAGGTCAGCCCATGGAATAACCTTGGCTAAGTAGAATATATATAGGAGGTAGTGGTTAGTATTTAATCATCATGGGAAGTATTATGCTATTATTGCATTATTGTGGATGTTTCCCCCTTGAAGTGGCTTTGCTATATTATCCAATATTCTATTCTATTGTCAATTATCACTGTGTAATATCTCATATTTTCTTATTTTATGCAATATAAAATCATTCTATGTGAATATCTAAGTAATTTCATTACAAGTGGTATCAGAGCTTCAATTTGGACAAGTTGCTTAAAGTGTTTTTTTCAGATCTGGTGAGGCGTGGCTTTTGGGAGCAATGAAAGTGAAAAAATATAACTTGCAACCCGTGAAGAATTAATTTTTTTTTGTCAATGCAATATTGCTCGAAACACTTTTTTGAAAAAAATATTTAAAAAAAGTCTAGAATTTTTTTTTCCCCTTACACACTTGCAGTCGTTGGATTCATCTCAACTAGATGATCACAACGGTGTATTCTATTGGTACATGTTTTTAGTACCAAAATTTTTAATCTAGTGTGGAAAGGTAATTGTTGGATTCATCTTGACAAGGTAATCGCAATGGTACCAGTTCATGGTACACTTTTTTTTAGGTCAAAACCCTCCTAGGGTTTGTTTATGGTAGGTCCTTCAACTTGGGGAAGAAAAGGGGAACCAAAAACTTTTAAGACTCCTACCAACGACATGGATTTTGAAACTTTAGATTTGGTGATTTCTCAGCTTTAAGAGGACATAAAAACTTGATGAGGCATGATGAATTTGTTACAGTCCAAGCTAATGTTTTAGGGATGTAGGGAGAGGTTAATAGAGTTCATAGTGAATTGCAACATATCACTATGTAATTGGCTGCCCTCACATCTCAGTTTTAACCTAACAACCCTCCACTTCAACATTCAAATCCTCCTCTCAATAACTCCCATACTGGTTAGAAACTGATGTTGCTAAAAGTGCACATGCATAAGTTTGATGGTAAGGATCCTCTCACTTAGATTAACCAAATTCAGAGTTTATTTGAGTTGCATCAAACCCCTAGTTCTCAGATGGTGATGGTGGCATCCTTATATATGGAACCTGAGTAATTCATTTGGCATCACTAGTTATGTACTCAAAATAAAAAGAATGGTGCTCTTGTTACATGGACTATTTTTACTGAGGATTTGATAGCTCATTATTAGAATAATGTCTTTGATAACTATTTCAGCCAATTAGACAAGCTATGGCAAATAGGACCTGTGAATGATTATATTAATCAATTTTAGAATCTCTCTTTACGGGTGGAAAATATCACTAAGAAATTTGATAGATCTATTTTTGGGAGGCCTCAAAGATAACATCCAATATGAGATTTGAATGTTTAGACCAACATCTGTATCAAAAATTATCTTTAAGGTACGTGTGATAGAGGAAAAAGAGATGGTCAAAAGGAAAATTTTCACTATTGGTCATGATCGCAACTTTCCAGCATCATCATTTCCACAACCCACCAAATTAACATAATGACAAATTGAGGAGACATGAGCCAAAGGGTTGTGTTATGGTTTTGACAACAAATGGAACAAAGACCACCATTATGCTAAAAAGAATCTATTTTACATTGAAGGTACCAATGATGATGAAGATGATGCAGAAGTACATGATGTAGATGTAAAAGTTCCTAAGGAGGATCAAAAGACTCTCAGCCTACTATTTCATGTCATGTCCTGTCAAGTATTAATACTTCCCAAACTCTTAAGGTGATGGGTTTCCTTAAGAAATAGAAGGTCACTATCTTGATTGATTCTAGGAGCACACACAACTTCATTGATAGTAAGTTGGCTACTCATTTAAACTATTTCATTTGTCCATCTCTAGAATTTTAGGTTATGAATGCAGATGGTGGTACTATCAGCTATTCAAGAAAATGTCATAGTATTAAGTTGGCCATGGGAGACTACTTTTTGGATTCTCGTATGCTTGCTATTTCGATGGGTGGAGCTGATATTGTTCTGGAAGTCTAGTAGCTCACCACTTTGGGCACTATTGAGATGAATTTTCAAGAATTATTCATGTGTTTTCATTTTGAAGAAAGGACATTTGAGCTAAGAGGATTAAAGGCTAAATCTCCCCAACTTGTTAGCTCCCATCAAATGACAAAGATTCTTTGTAAAGGTACTGAGGGATTTGTAGCTCACTTATTTTCTATGGAAGTACAACCAACTCAGCCATCTCCACCTCTTGATCTGTAACAAATAATTGATGCTCATTCTATTATTTTTGGAGACATGCCAAAATGACTTCCACCTAGCCACACACATGATCATGCTATCACAATTATTATTGGCAGTACACCACCCAACATTAGGCCATACAGGTATCCCTATGCCCAAAAAAGTGAAATTTAAAAGATGGTACAAGAGATGTTGTATGTAGGAATCATTCGCCATAACCAAAGCAAATACTCATCACCAATTGTCATGGTGAGAAAGAAAGATGACACTTGTAGGATGTGCCATGACTACAGAGAACTCAACAAGTACACTATCAAAGATAAGTTTCTAATTCCTGTCATTGATGATTTGATAGATAAATTAAATGGTGCTCTTTATTTTACCAAGTTAGATCTACATTCTGGGTATCATCAAATCAGGATCCATGATGAAGACATACCCACAACTACTTTCAGGACTCATGAGGGCCATTATGAGTTTTTGGTTATGTCTTTTGGCCTAACAAATGCACCATCTAATTTTTAGATTTTGATGAATACTATTTTTAAGCCATTTTTGAAGAAATTTGTTTTGGTATTCTTTTATGTTATCTTCATTTATAGTAAAAATTGGGGCCATTTGCAACATGTGAAACATGTACTCTCCATTTTGGAGCAAAATCAATTATATGCCAAACCTTCTAAATGTACTTTTGGGGCTAATGAAGTTGAATATTTGGGTCATTTGGTGTCTTATGAAGGAGTGAAATTGGATCCTAAAAAAATCCAAGCAATGGTGGACTAGTCAATTCCTAAGACACTCAAACAACTTCAAAGATTTTTGGGACTTACTAGTTATTAACATAGATTTATCAAAAATTATGGTAGTATTACAGCCCCACTTACCTCTTTGTTACATAAAGACTCCTTTTAGTGGACTGATGTAGCTACTTTTGGGCATTTGAACAATTGAAATTGGCTATGTGCACTACTCCAATATTAGCCACTCCTGATTTTTCTAAACTTTTGTGGTTGAATGTGATGCATCTGGGTATGGTATGGGTGTTGTACTCATGCAAGAAGGTAGACCACTAGAATTTAAAATTCATTAACTCAAGGGTAAAAATTATTACAATCCCATCTATGAGAAGGAAATGATGGCCATTTTACATGTATTCAAACAATAGAGTCCTTATTTGATGGGTAATCACTTTCAGGTAAAAACTGATCATGATAGTCTTAAATATTTTTTAAAATAAAGGTTATCATCTGAATAAAAATAGAAATGGGTAACTAAGATGCTAGGCTATGATTTTGAAATAGTCTACAAAAAAGGCAAGGACAATGTGGTGACATATGCACTATCTAGAAAAGATGAATCAATTGAGGCATTGCTATGTGCCATAACCATTTTGTAGGTAGATTGGCTAGAGGAAGCACGATTAGAATGGAAACATGATAGTACTACTCATGATTTGATTCAAAATATTCAATAAGGTTTTGATGGATTTGAAAAATTCACGTGGAAAAGTAATGCATTATGGTACAAAAATAGATTGTACCTATGTAAGAATTCTCTTAAACAAAAAATTCTTCAAGAACTTCATGTAACTCCAATTGGAGGTCATTCAAGATTTTTAAAAATCTATCAAAGGATCAAGCAAGATTTCTTTAGGAAGGTCTCAAGGGGGATGTCTAGAAATATGTGGCTGAATGTATGATCTATCAACAAAACAAATGCGAAAACATCAAAACTTTAGGCTTTTTGTAGCCTTTACCTATCCCTAGCCAACGTTGGGAAGAGGTCTCTATGGATTTCATTACAGGGTTACCAAGATTTGATGGTCAAAATGTTATCATGGTTTTTTTAGATCATATCAATAAGTATGCTCATTTTTGTTCATTATCCCATCCATTTGTTGCTAACACAGTAGCTTCTACTTTTCTCAATACAACTTAGAAACTACATGGGACCCCTAAGATCATTGTTAGTGATTGAGATCCCAGTTTTACTAATAATTTTTAGACTAAGTTATTTACATGTTTAGGCACAAAATTGGCTCATAGTTGATCCTACCATCCTCAATCTAATGGACAAATTGAGATAGTCAACAAATATATGTAAGGATATCTCCATTGTTTTGTTTTTGATAAACAAGATAAATGGGTTCATTGGCTGCCACTTGTTGAATGGTGGTGTAATACTTCTGTTCATAGTTCTTCCAAAATGTCTCCTTTTGTGGCACTATATAGATACCACCCTCCATCCATCACTTTAACTTTGAAGGTCCATCCTAAGGTTCATGCAGTTGAAGAACATATTCACCATCAACAGGAGGTGTTGACCAATTTTTGCTCCAGGCCAAAATCATTCACCTTCTTTCTTCACTATTCAAAGACAATTGTTTCCAGGTTGCACAAGTTTAATGCCAGTGGTTCTTTGCTTGGTTCAACATGATTGTTTCAGTCATTTGGTTTAACTGGTTGGTTTATCAGCATTTGTTTTATCTCATTCAAAATCCAACAGCCTTGTTCCATTTTGGTTCAGCAGCCTTTGGTTCAACGTCTTTTGGTTTTATCTCTTGGTTCAAAGCAGTTTGGTTCAATTGGTTCAAAGGCTCATCGATGTTCAATGGTTGAACCATTGAACCATTTTGGTTTAATGGGTTTGGTTCAACGGAAAAGTCTGTGGAAACATTCAAAGACCTGGTAGCAGTCCGAAGAGCCAAGCGACCCGCCGAAGTATACAAGGAAAAGGTGCTTGGGAGAGTGCCAGCAGAAAAGCGAAGCCACAGAAGAGATCATATGAAGGCCCGATAGTGTTGCGATGAGGACGATGACATCTTGGAGGATGTCAAAATTAATAGAACAGATTAGCCATTGGTTTTCAAACCAACGACGGCCATTCAAATGTCAACTTTGGTAGTGGGAAGTGGCCATTTGTCTTCAAGAGCAAAAGAAGCACAAACCATGGAAAAGAGCAGGAAGAAGACAAAAGGCAGAAAAGGACAAAGCATCCAAGTGGTGAAGAGATGGAGAGTTATTGAGTGGTACGACCTATTTTTCTCCAAATTGGCATTGGAAGGAGACAAACCATAGTCTGTTGGCAGAAAAGAGGTGCAGCCATGTCCTAACATTAATGCTTGAATGCCAAAGTCAATTTGGGTGATGATACAGTATGGAATGAGCAAACAGTTAAGTCTAAGCAGTGCCAATTTGGAGAAGCGACTCCAGTAGGTGAAATAATTTCTTCAAATTAACCATGAGAAGACGTAGCAGCTAAGTAATGTAATCAGTTTCTTCATTTTACCTTTAATGGGTGGACAAACCACATTTTTCCATTTAAAAATGTGAACTTTGAGCAGGGAAAGCACATGGCTCATTAATATTTTGAGCAGCTTGTTTCTTTTCATGAACAACCATTTATAAAAAGAGCACCAAATGAGCCTCTTGGACTTTCCATATATATTGTGAACTTAGTCATTTTTTAGGGATCTTTTCATGAATTTTACAAGGCGTAGCCCTATTAAAATTTTCCACCTGAATCAATCAAAGCATATTTTTACCTATTCTTGGATAGATATTCTATGTATGTCCTGAGTGTTTGAGTTGTGTTTAGTCATTGTCTTTTGATGCTCTCACAGGTTCAACACTAACACACCAGTTATCTACAAGGTGCCATTGTCTGCAGCTGATAGGAGAAGAGTTTCATTTGGAGGTATAGAACAGAGGAGGTCATTTACAGTATGTGTTTCACAACATCTTGGTGAGTCCCTGTTCCTGTGTTTTCATAAGAACCTCCCTACCATTTTCTTGTAGCCTGGTTTCCCTGTCGAGTCTGAGTGTATGTTTGTTGTCTTTGTTCGATTCTGAGAGTAGGTGTGAGAAGGTCACCTTGTTTTGGTGTATCACCTCCTTAGAGTAGTTTGATTTCTTTCATTTTCTTCCCTTTTCATCCCCCTAGTTTATATAGCTATATATATATATACCTGTATGTATTAGCACTCACTGAAACAAACAAGATACACCAGAGGGAACTAGCCCTTACCTAGAGACTCTCCTCTCTTGCTTCGCCATCCCACAGGTGAGAGAGGAGTTTCCATGTTGTGGGGAGAGGGTAGGGACTTGTTTTCCTGCCATTGGGTGCAATCTCCAGTGTCAACAGTTTTGGCACGCCCGACGGGACACACAATTTGATAACTCAGAGAGGTTTCAGGATTGATGCTGGTCTTGTCACAACAATTTCAAGTTTTCTAGCATCTGGTGACTCCATTGGTAAGAGATTCAGTTCTATAATTTCAAGACCAATTTCTTAATCCTCTAATGCCTAAAGTCACCACATGATCCACTAATAAGGTGTTCCTTTTAAATTCATCGAATTATCTCTCAACTCAGCAAAGTGACTGAGGTTCAAAGGGACTCATCTTTATTTAGTGAGTCATCTTCCCACTCTGGCTACAGGTGCTTCCTTCACAAGAGAAGTACCCCGTTTGAATCCCCTTGTTGCTATGGCATTACCCAGCATAAAGAAACTAGCTGTTGCTCCATCTAATGAGCTTCAAGAAGTTAGGAGGCTATTACAGAGTATGTCAAGTGAACTCATTGCCATCAGACGGTAGTAAGCTCAAAATAGTAGATCAAATTAGGGATACCAGCATTATGGTCTAGCCCCTAGACCCCCTTTTCAAAATTACAGTCAAGGATAGGGTCAGCTTACTCAGACCAGACCTTTCCAAGGCTACAACCCAGGTGCCCCTCCACCATCTAAAGCTATGGTGCCCATTAAAAATAATCTAGTGTAGGAACAACCAAGTTGTTCAACTACAGGATATGGTTAGGAGCAAGTTGTTTAAAAAAATGAGATGATGAACTATTTTTAGAATGCAGACAATCAGGCAACCACTCATTCTCAAGTCTTCGAGGCTCCAATGCAACCCAGCACAAGCAGCAGTCAAAGTTAGCCTGACTCTACTCTTATGAATCACCTAGAGGGTGAGTTTTGTGCAATCAATCATGGGGGTGCTATAGACAATCAGGTTGACTGTGTTGTAGCCAACACAAGATCCAAAGGGAGAGCTATAGAAGAAACTCAAGCAGCTTTTCAAATATCCACACCATCTCTTCCACCATAGGTGAACCAGGATTTCCCAAATTTTAGGTTGCTAGTTGTAAATTTAGCTCCCCAGCCTACGCCTCAGAAGGCTGAAAGTGACCCCAAAGAAAATATGGAAGGGAGCGATCCTCAAATCAACATGGCAGACCAGATGAAGGAGCTGTACATAAGTATTTCCTTGTGGGATCCATTATCGATACTGGATGTGTCAGATGAAAGAGATGCTAGAAGTTTTCCCTTTGATCTAGGAGGGAATCAAAAATACTTGGTTAACTATATATAGTGGGTTGCTT